>CM062813.1:10613616-11117150 GCA_031772625.1 Pinus tabuliformis | reverse complement strand
TTTTAGCTTATACAACTAACTAATATTTATATACCTCGTTGCTTTATAATTAATTTTTTTAAAGATTTAAATCTCCCTTTAACTAATATTTAATTTAAAAGATTAATTGACTTATAATTTATTTAAATATTTAGTTAACTATTTTTAATTACTCGATTATTTATGAGTATAGTAGATTAACTCACTTATTTTTTTAATATATATTTATATAAAATTTTCAATTTATGTTTTATCTAATAAGAAAATTAATAACTGAATTAACTGATTTGAAAATAATTATAATAATAATAATAATAATATAATAATAATAATATAAAAATTAATTAATTAAAATTTTGGTCTAACTAGTCGTTTCCCGGTCAAATCGAGTTGCCATGATTCTAGCCGTTACCTGGATATTCTGCCCGATCTAATTATAATGCATTGCAAGATCTGCTCATTCAACTTGTCCTGACGATGAACCACACTGGTTGGTTTGAAACGCGTCGACAAAATTGTCTCTATGTGGAAGAAGTTCTCTGACTCTTTTTTTTGAGGTGCTGCCATGAATTCAAGGCCAAACGATGGAAATTTGTGTTGTTAATTCACAAATATGCGTTGAGGATTTGTTATTAGATACGATTGTTGTTACACCGCAAGTTGTTGTTACACCTCAAGTTGATGTTACAGACCATTGTTGTTACACCTCAAGTTGTTGTTACACCGCGAGATGTTGTTACACCGTAACTGTCAAAGACCGTGGGTACTATTCCACGAGACAACTATCATGAAGCATGAATTATCTGTGGGTGGTCAAGGAATCTAGGCAGTTATGATTTGAGAAAATGATGTAACTTGATTAGGACTTGTATTTAGAAATCAGTTCTAATAATTTTATTCTCTTTTATTATTGATCAACATAAGAATCGTGATATTCTCATGACTGATTTGTTCCCTATTTTGGGCATGTAAACTTTATAAAATAATTCAGTTCCATGGAAGGGAATAGAAAGGAAACACGAGATAGTATCGTCATTTTGATTCTGTAATTCACAACTATTTTAATACAAGAACATCGTTGGTGATGCTTTTACAGATTCTGCATTGAATCCTTAACTATTTCTATATTCATCTCTGTACCCTGCTAGGGAGGAAGGGCCCTCCTCTTTAGCAGGGATTGCAGTAGTAGTTGTAGCAGTAGATTAATTATTTCTTTCTCATAAGTGTGAAGTTATTGTTGTCGCTGTATAATTCACAGATCATATTTACTTCTGTTTTTCAGATTTATGATATGTTGTTACACAAGATTGATTTAAGTTGTAATATTTGATCAGTTGGTTCAATCATTGATATGGTGTGTGGTGGGCCTTTTACTTGGTAAAGAATGAAGTGTGATTTCATTCCTGTAGAATTCTTTTTATTTTTTCATGAGTGTTTAATTTCTGGAATTGGTTCAACGACATTTTTTTCTGTTCTTAATTTCTATCCTTGGTTGTTATATGTCGGCACAATAGTGTAGACACCTTTGAAATAAACAGACCTACCTTGGCTGACAATTAAATGGTTGTGGTTTAGTCAATTAAATAGTCATTAAACTATCACAATATTTTGTCATCATTGTCGGCGAAGGCAGTTGACGATATAGTCATCCAAGTGTGTTTCCTTAATATAGTGTTTCTAGTGCACATGTGCTCAGTGGTAAGATGATAGGTAAGAAATTGCGCATTGCTCTAACATACCTGTGCGAGCTCAACATTGTGCTTATTAGGACACTTAGGGTGTGTGAGATCTTTGGATTTTCTTTAGACATGTTTTCAGCTTTACACGTGCTGGGTCGTAAGATGAGAGGTAAGAACCTGCACATCACTCTAATATATATAAGTGGGCTCACCACTATAGAATATGAGACAATTAGGGTGTGAAATAAATACACATAGGATCCATGTGTAAGGTGTACGAGTAGTAGAGATACCAAAACAAAACCACTCTAATAAATCATAGGAAAAGCACATCATAAAAGGAATAAGAAAAGCACAGATTTGGTGAGAAAAACATTTATTCAGCAACTAATCTCAAAAGCAGAGAAAAAATAGTCAAACTCACAGAGGGATACAAGGAAAAAAGGGCCACAAAAAGCTGTTACCCCCATAACAATGCTAGGATCATCTGGTTATGTTGTCTCTGGAGCTCATCATCCTCAAACTAGTGTACCCACTCCCAAAACTGTAGGCACAACTCAAGAACAACTGGGGGAACTATGGTCAGGAATTTAGGTTTGAGGGCCAAGGGGCAAAACCGGTGGGAACACCCAGGGCCTGGATCAGAAAAGAATTCATTTACTTATCAATATCCATATTCGGGCAGCGTAGCGAAACAACCAGCCCCAGAGTAGCCTAAGCTATCATCTCACAAATCTTCACCCATGGGACAATCACCTAGATGGTCTGAAGGAGACTCATTAGAGTAAGATCATGAGGATCCATAATGGGAGAAAAAAAAAAACAATAACCAAAAAAAACATATGCCGCCATTACTACCTTTGAGTTCCCAACAAGTGAACATTTATTTGTCATATCTTCAATCTTTTAAGGAATGACTATAGAAGACCTTGACACCTTCTTGTTTGAATTTGATGTCTTATGCGGGAGATATGATTATACTTCAGATGATCAAAAGAAGAAATTGTTCCTTGCTACTCTAAAAGGAGAAACACTGAGATGGTTTATGGGACTAGGCTCTGCTATTATTCAGACGTGGGGTGACATGAAATAATCATTCCTATCTATGTATCAGGACTATTGTCAAATTAGGGACTTGAGGGAACAAATATTCAAGATGACATCGAATGAGGAAGAAATCTTGGAGGATTATGTGGAATGATTCCGTTATAACTTGTAGAGATCTAAACATAGTGATTTAGATCCAGAAATCTTGAAGACCATATTCATAAGGGGAATGAGAGATGATTGCCTTGATACCCTGAATCTACTAGGAAAGGGAGAAATATCTCAAGAATCATTTGATGAGATAATAAATCTCTACTTAAGATGCTTGAGAGGGTCTTCGAGAGGGAAGGCATGGTACGGGATGACTCTATCAGAATACAAAAATCTGCAAATGGGGGTGTGACCAAGGCTGAGAACAGAAATTTGTTCGAGAACCTTAAAACTCATCTCCTCAGTATGTTGTCTGCTCAAATAATGATAACATACGTAACTAAAGAAGAGGATGAATTTGATACAACTTTATCTTTGTTCTACCTGAAATTTAGGGAGAAGCATTCTCTGAAGGAATGCAGAGTAAACAACATTAGCTAGTGCAATGTATTCATTTTTCATATCTTCCATCTTTTCAAGGAATGACTATAGAAGACCCTGACACTTTCTTGTTTGAATTTGATGTCTTATGCAAGAGCTATGTTTATACATCAGATGCTCAAAAGATGAAATTGTTCCCTATGACTCTAAAAGGAGCTACACTGAGATGGTTTATGGGACTAGGCTTTGCTATCATTTGGACGTGGGGCGACATGAGATAAACATTCCTCTCTAGGTATCAGGACTATTTTCGAATCAGGGACTTGAGGGAATAAATATTCAAGATGACACAAAATGGAGAAGAAATCTTGGACTATGTGGAGTGATTCCATTGTAACTTGCAGAGATCTAAACATAGTGGTTTAGATCCAGAAATCTTGAAGACCATATTCATAAGGGGAATGAGAGATGATTGCCTTGATACCCTGAATCTACTAGGAAAGGGAGACATATCTCAGGAATCATTTGATGAGATAATAAATCTCTACTTAAGATTCTTGAGAGGGTCCTCAAGAGGGAGAAGCATGGTACAAAATGCCTCTATCTGAATACAAAAATCTACAAATGGGGGTGTGCCCAAGGCTGAGATCCAAAATTTGTTTGAGAACCTTAAAACTGGTCTCCTCAATACCTTGTCTACTCAAATAATGATGACACAAGTAAAGAAAGCACAGGATGAAGTTGATACAACTTTAGCTTTGTTCTACCCGAAATGCAGGGAGAGGGAGAAGCATTCCTTGAAGGAATGGAGAGTAAACAACATTAGCTTGTGCAAAATTCATTTGTCATATCTTCCATCTTTTCAAGGAATGACTATAGAAGACCCTGACACCTTCTCGTTTGAATTTGATGTCTTATGCAGGAGCTATGATTATACTTTAGATGCTCAAAAGCTAAAATTGTTCCTTGCTACTCTAAAAGGAGCAGCACTAAGATGGTTTATGGGACTAGGCTCTGTTATTATTCGGATGTGGGGTGACATGAAATAAACATTCCTCTCTAAGTATCAGGACTATTTTCGAATCAGGGACTTGAGGAAAGAAATATTGATGATGACACATAATGAGGAAGAAATGTTGGAGGATTATGTGGAATGATTCCATTATAACTTGCAGAGATCTAAACATAGTGGTTTAGATCCATAAATCCTCAAGACCATATTCATAAGGGGAATGAGAGATGATTGCATTGATACCTTGAATCTACTAGGAAAGGGAGACATATATCAGGAATCATTTGATGAGATAATAAATCTTTGCTTAAGATGCTTGAGAGGGTCTTTGAGAGGGAGAAGCATGGTACAAGATGCCACTGTCAAAATACATAAGTATGCAAATGGGGATGTGACCGGGGCTGAGATCAGAAATTTGTTCGAGAACCTTAAAATTGGTCTCCTTAGTAACTTGTCTACTCAAATAATGATGACACAAGTAAATAAAGCACAATATGAAGCCGATACAACTTTAGCTTTATTCTACCTAAAATGCAGGGAAAATCATTCCCTGAAGGAATGCAGAGTAAACAACATTAGCTTGTTCAACATTTGTGATCTAGAGCATTCTAGAGTCCATTGCATGGAGCTTCCTGGACTAAAATTAGTGCTCAAAGAATAAAGTGAGGTAGTTCAGTCTTCCTATTTCATTAGATCTAGGAAACCATGGCAACCACAACCCCTAGATATGTCTCAAGACTTCTCTTCTTTTAATCCATGGAATAATACATATAATGCTCAGGAATTCCTGTGGCAGTATTTTTCTCCTTCTCTAACATAGTTTCCTTCAACTTGGAACTAATGGTCTCCATCTCCACCTTTCCAATTCCCTCCATCTCAGCCATATCTTTGGACTCAGAATTGGAGAGAAAATTCCCGAGGTCTAGCCCCTCCTACAATACCAATGTAACAATGATTATAGCTACCACCTCTTCAAACACATGCTTCTACACCTCCTCTAAGACCCCAATTATATGTGCAACCTAACCCTAACCTAAACAATAAGGCAACCCAGAACATTGAGGCCTCGACTACCTTTCAAACCTATTATATAACTCTTGTCGGATGTAATGAAATTCATCTTTGGTCAGGGAAAGTGATTAACCCAAAACACTCTCCTATTATCACTGAAGAAGAGTGTGAGTAAGAGCCAATTTGAGTAAAGATGATATAATTGTAACAAATGACTCGACTATGATAACTAAGGATCCTCCGTATCCCCAAATATTAGCTAAAGCTAGGATGACTTCACAACCAGAATTTGATTTCCTTACGGAGTTGAAAATTTTACGCATATAGATTCCTCTACTGCAGGCTATTAAATTTGTACCTATCTATGCAAAATAGTAAGACACCCTAGGAGGAAACCTAAGGACCCTGCTACTATTCACGTGATGGAAAATTTGTTTGAATTGATGACTGATCAACCTCTCTTGACCAAATATAATGATCTAGGAAATCCCATGGTGTTAGGTCCCTATACTAGTAGCGTAACCCCTTATTGTTATTCGTGCAACCCCCTTATTACATTGTGGGCCCATGTAGTACCCATATTGTCATTATTGTGCCCCATAGAAGCCCACTATTGTTATTGTAGTGCCCTTACATTATTATTGTTATGTTGGCTCTCATTATATTCTGACCCCTTAGACTCCTATATATAGAAAGGAGCTCTTTTCATTTCTATCATCGAAGAATTGTTCATTTGTGTAATGTAAAGGAGGTTTCCCCCTCGAAGAGGCTGAATTCTAAGGCATTTATCTTTATTTTCTATGTTTTTGTGAGTTGGTTTCATGAAATTTGGTATCAGAGCTTTCGATTCTAGGATTTCGCTGCTCCAAACAGGACTTTGTGGCATCTTCACTATAACTTTTTTCAGTAAAGTTTCAGAAGCTAAAAAAAAACCCATTTGAGATGAAATCGTTCTAAACCTCGGGTCCAAATTTCAGATCTTGTCTTGCTATATTTTCATAGATATGATCTGAGGAAGTTAGGGGTTTTGCAAGCTCCAGAATTCCATCTAAAATAGGTCATCGTGGAATTTTTGCTCTAATTTTTTTTCTATGAAGGTTTATATTCTGAAATTAAAACACATTTGAGCTGAAATCTTGGTGAAGCTTGGGCTTGAATTTCTGATTTTGTTTCGCTATATTTTAAGAGATATGGTCCAATAAATTTAGGGGTTTTGCAAGCTCCCAAATTATATTCTAAATAGGTGAGCTTGGGAATTTTTTCATAACTCGCTCCCAGAGCATCTGATTCAAATTTCATAAAATGTGATAGAAATTAGACAGACTTTAGTTTGTTGGGTATCATTTTTATAAGCTAAGGTCGAAACAGTGACACATGGCACATCGTAGAAGTTTTCTCTACTAAATGAGTCTATAATTAGGTCATCTTGAGAGATTAGACATAATTGTTTATTCGGCAATCCAATTGCAATCAAACTTGTGGGGTTAGAAAGAAGACTCAGAGGGCTATCACAAAATAAAATTTGAGAACTTAAAGATCTGATATTACAGAGTTACAATCTTTTCAAGATCGATCTCCTAAAAACAAGAAAAACGCGATATGAGGAAGTTTGATGGCAAGGATCTGGTAAATGGGATACTACAGATGGAGCAATATTTTGATATGCATGATGTGTAACTGTTACAAAAGGTATGTATTGCATCTTTATATTTAGAACCAAATCAATGTTTATGGTATGAAGGGCTTTTTTCTCATAAACCACTTGTCATGTGGTCAATTTTCACGGAGGAAATGATAGCACATTGTGAGGATACAAATAGAAACATCTTCTTTAGACAATTGATAAATCTCAAACAAAAGGGTTCAATGGCAGAGCACATTGAGGACCTTCAAAAATTGAATATAAGGGTAAATGATATTCTAGATAAGAAAATTATTGATAGCTTCATAGGGACTTTAAATGATAACATTCAACATGAGTTTCATCTTTGGGAAACAGATTCATTGGAGAAGGCATTTAGATTGGCAAGAAAAATTGAAAGCGGAATTATGGAAACAAGGAATCCCACCACTCACAACTATAAATATGGAAGTGTTTTTCCTCCTAACCTTCCACAACCTACGAGGTTTACACCACAACAATTGGAAGAAAAAATAGAAAAAGGGCTTTGTTACATTTTTGATAGCAAATACACTAAAGGTCATAAGTGTGCTGAGAAGAAATTATTTTACATAGATTGTGAAGAGGAGGAAGAAAATGACCAAGAAACATAAAAAGAAGAGGATATACACTAGGAACCAACCACAGAGAAAGAAGAAATGAATCCGACCATATCTTGTAAAGAATTGGCAAGAATTACCACTCCTCAAACTCTCAAGATAGAAGGACATATCAAGAAGAAAAAGGTTTAAGAAGTGAAAGATCACATCGAAAAAGAAGAAATGAATCATATCTTGTAATGCATTGGCCAAAATTACCACTCCTCAAACTATCAAGATAGAATGAGATATCAAGAAGAAAATGTAATAGTGTTCATTGATTCGAGTAGTACCCATAATTTTATTCATTGTAAGATAGCCAAGGAATTGAATTGCTTCCTATATCCAGCACCAAAGTGTCAAGTAATGGTTGCAAATGGAGGAACCATAAATTTCTCTGGAAAGTGCCATAATATCAAGATATCCATGGGAGAATATGTATTGAATAGCCCGATGCTTTCCATTCCAATGGATGGCGTTGATGTTCTACTAGGAGTCCAACAGCTACAATCCTTGGGTACAATAGCTTTTAATTTTCAATAACTATTCATGAAATTGTCTTCAAAAGGAAAGGAATTTGAATTAAGGGGTATTACAAGGAAATCGGGAAATATAATCAGCTCTAACAAAATTAAAAATCTTATGAAGAAAGAATAAAGATGTGTAATTCCACAATTATGTTTGCTAGAGGTTCCCACATCGAAATCATCTATTTCTCGAGATCTCAGAAAAGTCTTGGACAATCATTCTAAGGTATTTGAGACTCCCAAAGGCCTCCCACCTATTCGCAATCATGATCATGCTATTCATTTGGTTCCAAGAAGTATTCCTCAAAACATCAGGCCTTACATATATCCATATATCCAAAGGAGTGAAATTGAATATATGGTTGCAAAAATGCTAGAGGTTGGTATAATTATCCAACCAAATTCGATAAATGAAGCAAGGGATGAATGGAAGAATGACAAAGCATGGTGCAAATGCATTAAAAAGTTGCAGATGATCCTAGTTCCAACAATATTGCAAGAACTTGACAAGGAAGGAAAAATCATATTGGAACTTGGAGTAGTCACAGAACTATGAAATTGATAGGTACGAAATTGATCAATTTCAGAGTATCTCATCAAGTGGAAGAACTTACCTGCCAAAGATTCGACATGGAAGGATGATAATTTTATACAGAAGCATCCAGAACTACTCAAGCATTGAGGACAATGCTTTTTGAAGGATAGGGGCATGTTAGATTCCTATACTACTAGTGTAACCCCTTATTGTTATTAGTGCAACCCCCTTATTATATTGTTGTGCCCATGTAGTACCCATATTGTTATTATTGTGCCCATAGAAGCCCACTATTGTTATTGTTGTGCCCTTATATTATAATTTTTATGTTGGCTCTGATTATATTATGACCCCTTAGACTCCTATATATAGAAATAAGGACTTATCATTTATATCATCCAAGAATTGTTCATTTTTGTAATGTAAAGGAGGTTTCCCCTTCGAAGAGGCCAAATTCTAAGGTGTTTATCTTTATTTTCTATCTTTTTGTGAGATGGTTTCATAACACACGGTCACCATTTACAGCGATGACAAGCCCATTACCAATACATTGATTGATTTAGGGGCAGCCATCAATGTAATGACTAAGGAGATCTTGACCACCTTGGGGTTACATGGACTAAGACACACACCTACGTTGTTGGAATTACCATATAGGTCCTGTGTCAAACCTAAGGGGGTGTTAGAAGACGTAGTGATCACAATGGATCCTTGGAGATATATAGCTAACTTCCTTATTTTACAAACTAAATCAAACCTCGGGGGACATCCTATGATTATAGGAAGGCCTTGGCTAGCCACTGCAGATGTATTCATAGGATGTAGGTCTATGTCTATGATAGTTTTAGATATCCTGGCCAAAAAGAATGTTAGTATTTACCCCCTAGTAAAACCAAGTATGGATTCGAGAAACCACCTGTGGGATGAATTTGAACCTGAGTCAGATTACTCCCAATCACTTCTCACCCTCGGGAAAGCTGAGTACTTCAAGGATGAGACCAAATATGATATCATAAATGGTTTTATTAGTAATTCATTTTTTGTTACTTCTATTGAGGATGCGGTGGAGGAAGGTGATGTAGAATACTTTAGATTTGAAAAGATGAAGACCATTCCAAACATAAAAAACAATCTAGTTGAAATAGAACGAGGTAAATATCTAAATGTCAATTCAAACCTAATTGTTGAGAAAAATAGAATTTTGTTACAATTGTTATAGAAGTACAGAAAGGTGTTTGCATGGGATTATACAGATATGAAAGGGATCCATCCCAGCCTGTGAATTAACGACATCTATTTAAAGGATGGCTGCAATATAATTAGACAACTCGAGTGACACATGAACCCTACACTAAAGGAGGTAGTGAAAGAAGAACTGTAGAAACTCTTGAATGTCAACTTCATTTATCCAATTTCTAATAGTGAATGGGTATCCACACATGTCATCATCCCTAAAAAGAACAACAAGTGGATAGTCTATGTATATTATAGATAACTCAACAAAGCTACTCAAAAGGACCATTTCCCTATGGAATTTATAGACTAGGTCCTTGATACCCTGTCTGGGAAGATTTTTTTTTCATTTTTATATGGGTTTAGTGGTTACAACTACATACAGATTGCCTGGGAAGACCAGGATAAAATTATCTTTACCTACCCTTGGGGAACCTTCGCATACAAGGTTGTTCCTTTTGGACTCTATAATGTGTTAACAACTTTCCAAAGGGAAATACTGAGAATCTTCTTGAATCTATTGAATAACTATCTAGAGATCTTCATGGATGACTTTACACCTTACGGTGATGCCTTTGAAACAACATTAGTTAATTTAGAAAAAGTATTAGAATGATGTGTGTAGACTAATGTTTCTTTGAGTATTGTAAAGTGTCACATGATGATGAATGAAGGGATTGTGCTGGGACATCTTATTTTGTTTGACAAGATTAAAGTAGACCCTACTAAGATAGAGGTAATATTGAAAACTCCAATCCCCAAGACACAGAAAGAGATACATAGTTTTTTGGGTCATGTAGGGTACTATAGGAGGTTTATAGAAAAAATTAAAATATCACATCTCCTTTATTCTCATTAGTTAAAAAATATGTGGAATTTGCATGGACATGAAAGTGCGAGCAACCCTTTATGGAATTAAAAAGCTATGTATCAACAGCTCATGTCTTGCGAGGAACGAACTTGAGTCTATCATTTCACATAGCTACATATGCATCTACTACTTACGTCGAAGCTGTTTTGGGTCAAGTGGATGACAAGAAGCCTTATGATATCTATTACATAAGAAAGAACTTGACTCCAACTCAACTCATTTACACAGTGACAGAAAAAGAGTTCGTTGTGGTAGTGCATGCCATCAACAAATTTTGACACTACATCAAAGGATATCAAGTGTTTGTACACACTGACCACTTTTCCATTCGCTTTTTAATGGATAAACTAGTAACTAATGGTAGGATTACATGGTGGTTGTTGTTGTTACAAGAATCTGATATAACAATCCTAGATAAACTTGGGAAAGATAACGTAGTGGTTGATTTCCTTTCTAGGTTATTTGTTGGTGATAAATGCATGCCTATTGAATATTATTTCCTTGATGAATACCTTTTTTATATTTCAATTCACTCATCATGGTATGAAAGCATAGCTAATTATCTTGCTGCAGGAAGATTTCCACAATACTTGTCGTTCGGAGAAAAGAAAATAATTGTCTTGAAAAGTGATAGATATTAGTGGATTGGGGGAAATTTATATCACACTGGACTAGACCATCAGATTAGGCACTCTGTGATGAAGGATTAATTTTTTTATATCCTTAGAGCTTTTAATGAGGATCCTTGTAGAGGGCACTTTGTAGATAAGAGGAAAGTATACAAGGTTCTCTCAATAAGATACTATTGTCCCATAATATTTTAGAATGCTAAGAAATTCGTTAAGGGATGTGATAGCTGCCAGAGAATGGGTCAGCCACTCAAGCCAGATGAGATGTCATTACGACCTCAAAGAGTTTTAGATCCATTTGATAAATGGGCCCTATATTTTGTAAGACCAATCAACCCTTCATTCCAACCAAAGTCCTACATCGTGATCTGCACAAACTATATCACAAAATGGGTTGTGGCAAAAGCATTAACTAGAGCCACAGAGCAGACTGTTTTAGACCTTTTGTTTGAAGACATTTTTGTTCGCTTTGGGGTACCCAAAGAAATAGTGATATGTGGAGGGCCCCAATTCACATCTCATTTGGTTCAGAAGCTAGGTGGAAAATACAAAAATTGTCATAGGATTACTTCACCTTATCATCCACAAGAGAATGGCCAAGTGGAGATCACCAACAAGGTTATTGAGGGAATTATTACTAATATTGTGGCCAACCATTGGAGAAATTGGGATGATAGACTTCCAGAGGTGTTTTGCGCATACAGGACTACATGGAGGAATACTGCAGTATTTTCACCATACGAATTACTGTGTGGTAAAAATCATTTTTCCCATAGATCTCGAAATCAAGACATTAAGAACAAAGATACAGGTGAACTTGGATATGGCAACAACACAAAAGCAACGGTTGAATTAGCTTGATGAGATAGATGAGAAAAGGCTAGTTGTTATTTAGCAAACAAACATCATTCAAGTAGAAAGGGCGAAGTGGAACAATAAATTCATTAAAAAGAAGAAATTTCAAAAAGGAGATTGGGCTCTATTGTATGATTCAATATTCAAGGATTTAAAGGGGAAGCTTTGCACTAGGTGGCTGGGTCATAATGAAATTGACAAAATCTTTAATAATGGGACTGTGAATTTTGTTACCATTGACAGTGCTAGGACACCGTTACTCGCTAATGGGTACCATCTTAGGCTATATCACAAACTCGCTTCAAAGGATTCCTTCATCAAAATTGTCATAGATTCGAACCTTTAGATTACAGGGGCAGGGGAAACTTCTCTTGCGTTTCCAAATTCCTAATTTTCTAATAAGTGTAATAGTTGAAAACCAACTTTTGCTCACAGTTGTTACACATAGTAAAAAAGGAATAAAAACATAAAAAGAAATATGTAAATAAGAATCTGACTATGAAAACCTCTTATAGGGGCGTAGGAAAACAAATTGTGACAGTTGAAAAACACCATGTGGCAAATGTTACATGCTCTTTTATTTCTATAATAGCATCATCTATCTCATGCACATCTTACAATATGTTACAAGTCTTTCCTGGTTATTTTCAAAATTTTGTGTGTCCGTAAAGAGTAGTGTAAATAAGAAATTGTTGTAGAAATAGTGTTATAAATTGTATTTGTTGTTACATGCATAATAGTTGAAAACCTACAGCAGTGACCCAGGCTAAATCGTCTGCCGCAATAAATATCATTCATCAACATCATGCTACAAGAACAATTGACAGAACCAGCACGTCATCGATGGGATTAATTATATGGTTGGTACCTTTTCGCCAATCCCTTTATGCCACATCACCTTAGGTACGTCATGCAAAATGTATATCGAGTTTTGCCTCTGTTTAACAATTATGGAAATTTATATGGAACCATATTTGATGTCCGAGGATGGTTGTCGCATTAAACTCAAGGGGAGGGTGAATCATTTCACAATATGTGATTTCAAACTAAAATTAAAAGAGATAATCATACAATCATTATTAAACCCTACCATTATTGTTATCACTTTATGCCAATCATGCCAAATGTTAGGTTTCTATACCAATAGGAGTCATAATTTTGAATGACTGAGATTAAACCTTGTAATATTGTACACACCTTTTCTTTTGCAAATGTTATCCATATTCAAAAAATTAAAAAATATGAAGAGGGTATGTCCTAAAAGAATAATCAAAGGACAAAAAGAACAAAAAGGTCAAAAGAAATGAGAAAATATGAACCCCAAGAAAAGAAAAAAGACCATGAATGTGAGAAAGCCCAAATGCCACTCCTATTTATTTTTGTGCATAATAAAAGATTGTGTGCAGCTTGGGATCCTTGCCACAATCCATGATAGTCAAAATGTTTAAGCTTGGCTATTTCATGTTTTCAATTTCATGCCTATAGATAGAGAATAATAATCTGGCCAAACAATGTAACCTTGGAAGATAATTAGATAGGAAAAGTAAATAAAAGGAACTCAACTATTTAATCTGAGCCCTTGGATGTAATAAGGTTAGAGTTAGTTAGTTTACTATTGTAAAGAAAAAGAAAAATATTTGATAAGGGTTTGCTAGCTCAAATGCACCCTAACAAAGCAAAGTAAAAATTGTAGGAAAGGTAGATGGGTAAGTAGGAGAAAGGTTGCATAAGTGATGATTGATTAGACAAAAGCATATTTATTATTCTCATCATATGTTCTATATATGAATGGAAAATCAAGCATGTAACTCGATTTCAAAGTCATTTAATTAACTTCCCCCATTCATTTCACCTTTTACTTAACTAGCTTCCCATAAATAAAGTTCAAAGTTCTTACAAACCTTTAAGTCAAAGAGGATCAGAGCATTTCTCTGACTTTTGGAGGGACTAGACCCTTGGCTCGATGAGTTATGGATGTTAAGTACTAAATTCCCCCCCAAAAAAATTCATCTACCTTCATTCTCCCACATTTCCCTAATAAAACTCCTTTTCCTAAGGTTAAAACACTATTTACCTAGGTAAAGTAATCACCCCCATGTAAAACCCCTTTTTCCCAAAAAACCCACAAAAACACTTTAGCCTAAGTTATAATGCATATGCGCGAAAAGCAAACAAATCACAGAAAATACATTATGCGTAGTGCAATTCAATTTCGTCATTTTCATATTAACTTCTAACTTTTATATATTAATTCCCATTAATACCCTTTCCTCTGTGTAGATATTAAATCCCTTACATTTATATCCCTAGACCTAGTTTTAACTATAAAACTACGAATTTCACCCAAACCTTGACAAAGTTCATTAACTTATTGATTCGCGATTACGTTAAGTAAAAATCTGAAAATCACCCCCACCGCCTAAGTTCATCATTAACCCATGCTTAATCACCATTCGACGACCCTTATCCATATTGGGCCAACCTGACATCCGTCCTTACCCGGCCAATAAAGTGGTTTCTTCCCTGGCCTCTGATGCTACATGTCAGCCGATGAATGGAATCGGGCGACCCCTCCCAAATACCACCAAGCACCCAAAAGCGGTGTGAAATAAATTGTTTACCGTCGTCCCGCTACATGAAAAAGTGACCACTGTTCACCCTATAATCGCCAAAACTAACTCTTTGCGCATAAAAGCCAAAAAGCCCCAAATCATTTGTTTTCACTGAAATTTCAACTATACAACTCTACACGCATGCACGTCATCTGCGAACATTGAAGCCATCAACCCACGTCCAATTGCACTCCAAAGACACCGCAGAGCACCTAGTTAGCCTTCTAGCCTACAAAAACCATTCAAATGTTTGCAGTCCTCCGCCATCCTATTTAGAACCATTTCATCCCATTTCCAAGTATTTAAACCAGTATTCACCGACTACCCTACCAAATTCAAAGAAACAAGTTACTGAGTTTTCTTACTTAAGCTAAAAATTAATCAAAGAGGCTCAAGGACTCAAACCTACTCCATGTTGAACATAATTTCCCTAAAAATACAAATTACCCCCCATAGTCAAATCCACAAGAACTGAGAATGGTCGCCCCAATTGCCATGGATGTAACACCTATCACCACTCCCCATCTAGACCTGGACCACCTTCCCCTAACCGACAAAGACTTTTAGATAAAGGATGCCTCTATCCATGAATCCCCGCTCAAAGTGTACTACCAAAGTAGGGTTATGTACTTGAACCATGTAGATGAAATTGGTCTGTGGGATTCCAACTTGCCTAAATACCAATTTCCTCAAGTTCACATTTTCCCATAAATTGTGCATTACTGCAATGCCAATTATATTCCAAGTCAGAGAATAGTCATGTCCCGTAACAGGACAATACTATTCACTATCACTGTAGAATCTATAAATGAGATGTTACAACTCTAGCCTAGCCAAAAATTGACTCCTCTTTCAATTGGAGCCTTATTAGACCAGTTCCCTAAGCTTTCTACTGCAAAATTGGTAGAAATGTTCCAAACTTTCATACGAGAAGAAAAAAACATCCCAAAGGATCCTCCTCCATATGTAGCTACCATTTTCTCCTCATGGGGGAGAAATATTGTGGATATGATATCTAGTGTCCTAGGTTATACCACCAATGAATACATTGATGAAATTTTCCTGTCTTTCATATCCATCTATACTCCAAGGCATCCTCCTACTGTTATCTATGACTATGCCCAATTTATAGCTGATAGTATGCATGACCAGTTCCTTAGATTAAATAATGAAATATTTTTGAAGTATTCCCCTATTTTGTATCACCTTTCTCTATATTACTAGTTAGACAAGTTTCCATTCACCCTGCAAAAGCTTGACACAAAGGGTCAGCCCAGATCAGTCATTTTCTAAACTCCATTGATCCATAAATATTAGTCCCAATATTCATATGCTGACTTCATTGACCTATTTTTACATCCAATTGTGACAATGCTAATAGGATTCCCTCCTCCAAGAATCAATGCAGACATTAAAAGGGTCCTTCAATTGTCAAAACAGACCAACGTGGGTGATTTGTACTTGTACCAAAACCATATAGAAATAAGAATCTAAGGTTGCATGCTAGCACCATACAAGCTTCCAAGATACCTCCCAATGAGGTTATTTGCTCTAGAATACTACAGATAGATTATTAACATTGATGAGACAAATTTTGTCAATGCTAAGAGGAAGGCCAATTTCAAAATAAAAGACCAACTAGGTCCCTTCTTTTGAAACTCTAGGGATGTAGGCCATGAAGTAGAGGCTATATTACAAAGCATGAAATTTCAAAGGAGTTTTGTTTGGAGATATGACCCTTTCGAATTCATATCCAAGAAGAGCAAAAGGTCAAGCTAGGGCCTTTCATCCACCATCCCATACCTGAGATTGAAGCTTATGCCAACCAATCAGAATGGGTGGAAGGAACATTAGTTGATCATAACAACACTGGGATACATATAGATAATGCTCTAATAGATCTGGAAAAGCAGCTTGATGAGGGTTCTTTCCTGTGGGTGCCAGAACAATCAAGCAGGCCAAAGCAGTCTGACTAGCCAGAAAAATTAGAAGAACCAGAGCCTACCTCATATACACATCTAGTCATGCAAACTCCTCAGAATGAGGATTAGGTCCCAAAAAGAAACAGAGCAAGGGTTTCCACTTCATGGATGCCCACTTCTGATTTGCAGCAAGAAACAAGCAAGAGGCAAAAGCTCAACCCAGCCTCTGAGCAAGAATTTAATGGAGACTTAATTGAGGTCACCAGTACAGAGGTTGAAAGAAGCAGGTCCACCACTCCATCTGGGAATGTGCAGGAGCCCTCCACATCACATACTTAAATGTTGATGAGGCATTAAAGTGTTTAGGTATCTTCCTTCAGAATGCCTGCAGATAAGGACCAATATATTAAGGAAAGATACAAAGAGATCAAAACCAGAAATGAGAGGCTTAAGGCCCAAGCATATGCCCAATATCTGAAGATGACCCCCTCTAACCAAACAAGGCTAATGTCAGCCTTTGATATCAAAGAGGGGAAAATGCAGATGACTTTCATCAAGACAACCACTCAGCGACCAAGAGCAACATTAGATTTCAAAAAGGTGGATTTTGAAGTACTGGAAAGGGATATTCATGCCATTGACCAGATTAAACTACACAAGAAAACATGGGAGATGATATACTCCACATTAGCAGGGAAAGCCATTGCTTCCCACCAATTATATAACTCCATAGACAATATATCAGCACAATTTTAGTTGGAGAAGGCTTCCTCGGAGGCCAAGGATACTAGAATCAAGTCCTTAGAGGACTTAGTGATTGAATTTGGACACGACCCCAAGGATGTAAAAGTTACAGAACAACTAATTAAAAAGAAAAATGATGACATTGCTGCACTCAAGAAGCAGTTAAAGATACCCCAGCTGCATCAACCACAAACAAGGGAAGTCCTAGAAGCACAACAAGTACATGAAGAGCTCATGGACTTGGTCCTCAAGCTGAATGATCAACTCAAGGAGACATAGAAGGAGTTGGACACTTTAATTCAGTCAAAGCAAAGTGACTTGGCCACAATTTCTGGAACTGTCATCCCTACAATATCTATAACAATTCCATCTACATTGGCAGCATCATTAACACCCACAGTTCCACCTCCCACAACTTTGCCAGTTACCACAGAGCCTACAACAGTAGTAGGAGCACCAGCAGATAAAGCAGTAGAACTTGTGAAAGCCATGGAATATATGTCCATCCATGCTACAGAGCTTAAAAAGTTAAAAGAAAAGGTGGCATGTTTGGAAACTGACTGCAAACTTGCCAAACTTAAGTAGAAAGAAGAAACATAGAAGGCCTAGAGAATGCATGGGAGAATCAAAGTCCTGGAAAAATATTTGTTACTACAGAAACCACTTGGACAAACCAAAGAGATGCTATGAGCCAATATCACTAACTTTGTCAATGCTATTTGGCCATCAATCTAGGTAATATTTTAGCAGATAGAATTAGTGAAGATAGCTACTGAAGCTACCCATAAAGAAATGGAAGAACTGGGGGATAAACCAGAGGATGCCAATCGACTCATCCACTTCCTAAACAATAAGAAGAGATATGAGCTCCATGAGCTTAACATAGAAGATAGGACTGAGGCAATTCTAGAGGTTAGGAAGGTTCTTTCCAAAAGGAACCTTATGCTTAACTTATAAGATAAGTGACATAACATGAAGGTAGCCATTGATAGGTTCATGGCTAAGTTTCATATTTTGAAGGAGAAGGGTCTTCCCTGTCCTATGGTCATCAATGACAAACTCATGACCCAGCTAGACTATGGAGATATACTAAGAAAATTGGCTAAGGAACAAGCAATTTCTTCAGCCATTAAAGCCTTGTCAACAGGCAAAGTGTTATATGACACATTGGAGAACTTGTTTTTCCTAGAGCATGAGGTGAAACATTTGTTCCTCACCAAGCCAAATTTTGCAAAATACAAAGAGGCAGATGAAATCTACAGAAGGATGGTGAATGTAAAGTTACTTGATGCAGAATGGTGGGAAAAAATGATAGATTTACTATGATAAATTTACATCAGAAAGTTACTACACAGTAAATGAAGGAAACCAGTTAAAACATGGTCAAAGAGTAGCAGCGTCAAAGAGTATTAGTTGAAATATGAAAGTAAAGAAGATTCCAGTGTAGAAGTGCTACAAATATCAGCCAGCTTAAAGGGATCCAACTCAACTAAAATAGCCAGGCATACCACAATAAATGGGACAACATGAAGTAGTTCAACATCTGTCTCTATCTTCATGCAAGAAGCTATTTCTATTCCCTAGATTAAGTCTCAAGTTGTTTTGAGATATTTTGTAAATATTTTTGTATAAATACTTCACATTTCGAAGTATGTAGGGTGGATTCCAAGACATTTCTATAGAATTTTCTTGCCAAATCAAAATTCTATTGCATTAATGACTGGATTGGCTTGTTGGATCAAGGAAAAAAGATCAGATATTTCATAGGATTCTTGTGTAAAGCGAAATACAAATAAGTATTCTCCCATATTCAATGTTGCTTTTCCTTATTTTTTTCCATAATATTTTGAGTAAATTTCTAAAATATAAATGTATAGTGAGGAATGATATTTCAGAAATTGTTTAAATGCACTATGTCTTGACTGTTATGCATTATTGTATGTTTTATTCACAAATCTAAGTTAAGGAATTCTTGATTGCTCCTTAGTTTAAATAACACCTAGCCATCTATAGCAAAGGATTCTTCTTTGGCTGATTTGAGCTACATAACTTTGACAAAATCGAATTGTGACAGACTTTCTAATAATGTATTGACAACCTTGGCATTGGTTTCATATTTTTTTTTACCTGCTGAATCTATAGGAATTGTTGATGGAAATGTATATCCTTCTTCCACAATTTCCCAGACATCTGTTCCAAGAGATTGAATATAGGCTGTGGTTCTTACCTTCCAATAAATGAAGTCGTTCCCATCAAAGATTGGTAGTCTGATGGATCCCCCGCTTTCTTGATTACTCATGATGATGGATCTACCTTCAAGCAATCAAGCTTCTTCTGAAGGACCTGCTCTGATACCAATTGTTGGAAATAATACTGAGAAGGGGGGTGAATTAGTATTATCAGGTCAATAATTTAATTTTCAAAACTGATTTGCATACGCTACTTCAGCTCAGCGAACTAGCATGTATACACAACTATACTTAACGAAACCAGCATATATATATAGAGATCTTTTGATTTAACCAAATTATCATGTAGTGAACTTTAATCGATATATCAGCAATTCATTAGACAGGGCAGTAAAAGAAGAATAAAGCGTCACACATAGGCACCAAGATATAAGGTGGAAACCCAATGTGGGTGAAAACCACCTACTGCAATCATCTCTGTCTTCTTTTAATAATAAGAAAATTCTGTTTACAATTTTTGTACTCGTTCAGCCTTATTCCAGTACGCAGGCTTCTACCTACAGAAGGCTACAACCTTCTCCTTTCTTCCAGGGACCATGTTTCATAAATTTTCAGTCTAGATCCATCAACAACATCATTCAATCATCAAATATATCTGCATCAACCAATCTCCTATTGAACCAACCACAACCAAGCCAATCAATCACTTTCAAAACCCATCAATCTGATCTTTCAGAATTTTGTCACCAGAATACAGTAACCAGAACCCAAGCCATAACCCAGAACACTGCAACAACAAACAGCAGCAACTAAATCATAGATTATAAGGTATACGCTAATTTCTTGTGCCAAACCTATGTGTATACATGGTTTCCTCAAAGCCAAATAACATATACATCTGCAAATATTAATTAATAATTATGTAGCTATACCAGACTTTAGTTATACCCAAATCATATCATTTACAGAATAATATATGCATCAATGTTCATATCTATAATATTCATGAGAAAAAACACATAATGATAGTTCACTTTATGCCTTAATATCTCGATCCATCATTAGATCTTATCCTCCATCAACCGCTAAGGTTCTTCCTTGCTTCAGATCTAGCAATGTACCATAACCCAATAACCTGCATTCTAGGTCTCACTCTTCATTAGATATTCAATGCTTGAGTGTCTTGGCCTAATGATCTTCTCATGCTTTTATAGTTTTAGGCCTTTCTCAATACCATTGAGCAAAACCACTTAGGACCAATACCTTAGATCAAATACCTAGGGTCAATACCTCGGACCCGATACCTTTGACCAATACCATGGATCAAAATACCATGGACCAAATACTTCAGACCAAAAACTTAGTTTTCCAAGGTATACACACTTTTCCTTTTGTGAAAGTGTGTATGTACATATACGCGACTTGTATACAGTGAACCCATGTTTATACGTGGCTTGGCCAATGATGAACCTGCGTATACCTCTCTTTCTTCATTCTGTGAAGTCTGATCTGTAACTCTAAGTTGTTAACCTGTTGTATTGTGATCCGTCATCTGAGAGAGTTGCCATCAAGTACAACACCTCTGTCATAATGCCAATAGAAAGAGCCTCTTCTCCGGGAGCTGGGACTAAGAATGAACAAGATTCAGTTCTTTCAATCTTTCTTAGATTAAGTTCTTATGCTTTCATTAAATTTTTTATGCTTACTTAGATATTGGCAATGTCATTATAGAATTGTTGAGGGAGGACAACCAGGTCCCTCTGAAAGAGCCTCTTCCTTGTTTTTCTAAAATAGTGTAATTTCATTGACCAATAATGCATGCTTTTATGAAATAGACTTAAATGTTTTTGCTTAGTTATGTAGAACGATTTACATTTGTAATATGCACTTCCATTCTCATAACTACTTTCTATATTAGTTCTTATCCAAAAATCCATAAATTGTGGTTTTCTTCTAAGATTACCAACCTGGATTGATAGTAAAATACATGTGTTAATATACACAATAAATTGAGCTGGCAGCCTTTGTAATGCCCTATCTACCTTTCAAAATCTCATGAAACACTTGATCAAGCCATATGTCATAAATTTTTTCATAATATTTTTTTATCATATACACATCTAGAGCAAAAGATGGGAAATACATCTTCAACATGTTGACTGGATATTGTAGCTTTTACAGGATAATAAATTATTTGTCAAATTGTCAAATTGTTCTTTTGCAATGGAGAAGATGGGGTGCTTTGGACACATTGTGTGCCGTGAAGGAGTATGAGTGGATCAAAAGATGATTCAAGAAATGAAAGATTAGGCACGAGTTTGAACCTTAAAAAGTCTGCGGGGATTTTTGGGACTCACAGGACACTATTGTATATTTTTTAGAAATTATGGACACATTCCGAGACCCTTGACAAATATTCTCCAAAAAAATGCATTCCTATGGAAATAAGAAGCTTAACAACCATTCTTGGATCTCAAACAAGTGATGTGTTCCACCAAAGTTTTGACCCTCCCAGATTTTACAAAACCATTTGTGATCAAATGTGATTCCTCTAAGACTGAGATTGGATAACTCTTAATGCAAGAAACTTAACCAATCACCTTTACAATATAAAACATAAGTGGCAAGAGTTTGGGACAATCCACTTATTAGATAGTAATTGTGGCCATCGTACATGCATTAAACACTTTGTGACCATACTTACTGATCCAGGTGGATCTCCAAACACCAGTGGCATGAAAAAGGCTCAAAATTCAAAGTGGAAGAAAAATGATAAACTTGACATCAGATCGAAGTACTCATCACCCTGATTCCAATGGTGTGAACATCACTCCAATCCAAGTCCGTATGAAGAAGATAGAAGCAGTCAAAATTTGGGGTTGACTTACCCATGCGGCAGGCTTAAGGAGGGCACAATTTGGCCAAAATCTAGCACTAGAATCCGATCAGTTTTCTGAGCGAAATTGTGGGTCCGTTAACTTTCCTAATATCCCCTAAGGTTCTAGAAAAATTCTAAATATTGTTATAAAAGTTTAAAAAAGGGTGGTAGGCCATCACCCCCACCGCCCTGGTGGTAGCAATAACAAAACCCCGCCAACCCCAAAACCACCATAACACAAATGTTTTAAATATGGGGCCGGTGGCCATGACCGCGCCGCCCCCGGTGCCCACCATAACCATATAAGCTATAAAAGTATTGGGGGGTCGACTATCAACCCCGCCTCGCCTCCATGCCACTCCACATCTTACAAACAATTAACCATTATTTAATAAAAAAGGGAGGGGCAGGATTTGATCCACTGACCCCTCCTCAAAGATTTGCTTTTATTAACCAACACGCCATCGGTTCCTCTTGGGATATCCACCCAAAAACAAAATATATAAACCTTTGTACACAGTGCGCCTGGAGGGGAGGGATTGCAGCACGTTTTTTGACGCAGATGAATTGCAGGAGGAAAACCCATGAGCAAACCTATGATAGGCGGCATAACCTTTCTTGAGCACATTTTCCAGGGGGTCATTTTTTTTCCAGTGTCAGAATTGGGCATGTTTTATATCGATTTTGCACCTCTTAGCAACATGAACTCAATGGTGATGCCAGTTTCTGCAACAGAGATCTCCATGTTTCGGCCATTTTCCAGATTGGAGGTATAAGACTCCTTTTGTAAATGTTAATTGCACTTCTTCTTTCTCATGCCACTTAATGAATGAAGGTGACCCCATTGATCGAGTAGGACCCGGAAATGTAGTCCAAATTGGAAGAACTCCATTATCAAGTCTCTTGTCTTCTTCTCATGCTTTTATGTGTTTCTCCTTCTCTTTCATGTGTTTCTCCTTTTCTTTCATGTGCATACTAAATCTCTATGGTTAAGCTGCAATTTATCCATGTAATTATTTAATACATTTATAAGAAAAAGATCTTGGATCAAGTGGTACTAGAGCAGGTCTTTGTAGATGTGAATTGCATGTTTGTATGATAACAATAAATGGTCTCTGAAGAGGTTAAGGGAAACTAAAGTCTTTTGACCCCGAAGCAGGGCGTGCACATTGAAGGAGAAACATGGCATATGAAGAGGCTCATTATGAAGAGGAGTGCAACTACAAAAAAACCTTCTATACCATGGTAGAAAAGGTTGATTATATGCTTTCAAGGCTGGAGAAAGCAGAAGATAGAAAGCTAGAAGAACAAGGTTCGGTGCATGGAAATGGTGGGGAAGAACCCCCTCCTTCTCCTTCCACGAGTAAAAGTTCTTCTTCCTCTCATCACTATCATCATAGGAATTCAAGGGATGCATCTAAGAAACCTTTCATTAAATTAGATGTCAAATTTTATCTTTCGATGTATAACAGTGAAAGTAATGCAAAAAATCTTAGTAACTGGATTAAGCAGATTGAAATCTACTTTAGGATTCAGTTGATTGAATAGGATGAGGCAACAATCCAGTTGGCCTCTCTTCGGCTAAGTGGCACCGCTCTCATCTAGTGGGAGAGAAAATTGTGAAGCAGTAAGAGTGTGGGTCATATTCTTTCATCATGGCCCAGTTTTATTTTTGCATTAAAGGAAAAATTTTATCCCTTGGGTTATAAGCAAAAAGCCTTAATGGACTAGAAATACTTAAGGCAAGGTAGAGGTCAGGATGTTCAAAGCTTTACTGAGGAGTTTAGAAAACAAGCACTTGATTTGGGCATTTCACTTGACTCACCTGAAGTAGTAACTAAGTATATTGGATCATTACATAGTTACATTAGGCATTCATTATTATTTTTTGAACCAATTACTATTGACTCAGCCAATTTAGAGGCTGTTCATCTTGAGAATAGGGGAAAAATGAAAGATATGATCATTCCAATAAACCACCTTTAAAACCTCCAAA
Organism: Pinus tabuliformis; assembly: GCA_031772625.1. Taxonomy (NCBI): domain Eukaryota; kingdom Viridiplantae; phylum Streptophyta; class Pinopsida; order Pinales; family Pinaceae; genus Pinus; species Pinus tabuliformis. The sequence goes on along the minus strand of CM062813.1, from coordinate 11,092,641 downwards.
TGGAAAACACAAAGTGAAAGGAAAGGGAAAGGAGAAGAGGACAACATCAACCAAGAAAGATGAAGGAGAAAGCCCTTATTGCACTCACTGCAAAAGGAAGGTCATGACGACGATCATTGTTAGAAATTATACTCGGAAAAGAGACCAAACAAGTATGGAGGAAAAGGCAAGCATAAGACAGTGGCATCTGTGCAGCAAGACCTTGGATCCAATTCCAGAGATGAAGTAGTGATCATGGTAGCGGGAACAAAAGGTACTCTTACACCTCATGTTAATTTTGAATCACATGAAGGCACTAGTTCAATAGATGAGTCTCTTCCTAATGAAAGAAAGAGGACTGAGTTATTTCATATTAGATTTGTCATAAATCATACATAATTGGAAACTCTATTTGATACTAGATCCGAAGGAAATTTAATTTCAGTCCTTGGTAAAGAAGCTAGTCTTAGAAACCAAACCACATCCAAAACCTTACCCACTTGGATGGATACATGATAAAGAAAAATTGAATGTAACTAAGCAGTGGAAGGCTAAATTTTTTATCGCTCCTAAGTTAGTGGATGAGGTAGAACTTGATGTGATACCATTGGATATCTATGGCCTGGGGTTAGGGAGTCCATATTTATATGATAGAAAAAAAGTTTTCTTTCGTCATGAAAACAAATACCAAATCAAAAAAGATGGGGTAGAATATATTTTAAAGGCTCATCAGACTAAAATCAAATCCAGCCTTGTAAGTGCAAGAAAAATGAAGAGGTTGGTGAATTATAGTAAGGGTTGCATGCTTATGGTTGTAAGAAGGAAAGATGAATAACTATCTTATGCTTTCTTTGGTTGTGATCATGTGCATAAAAAGGAATTATGTGAATTAATTTCTAACTATGATGAGATGTTTTAGGAACCAAGGGGATTACCTACAAAGAGGGAAATCCAACATGAGATCCATTTGCAGCATGACGCTTCTTTACCAAACATTGGCATGTACAAGATGTTGACTATTGAGATGGAGGTGATCAAAAATTAGGTGTAGGAACTATTGAACCAAGGGGTCATCAAACCGAGCACTTCTCCGTGTGGCTCACCTATTGTCTTAGTGCCAAAGAAAGATGGGACATGGAGGATGTGTGTGGATTACCGAGAACTAAACAAAATCACGGTGAAAAATCGTTGCCCTCTGCCACGCATTGATGCTTTAATAGATCAATTAAAGAATTCTATATATTTCACCAAATTGGATTTCCATAGTGGTTATCACGAGGTCAGAATTCTAGAGCAAGATGTGTGGAAGACCGCCTTCAAGACCAAACAGGGGTTGTTCGAATGGATGGTGATGCCATTAAAAATTTCAAACGCTCAAGCCACTTTCATGAGTGTCATTAATGATGTCTTTAGGCTTTCCATTGATGAATTTGTTCTTTTATATCTAGATGATATTCTTGGCTTCAATAGAAATTGCAATGAACATGTATGCCATGTAAAGAAAGTGCTCGATGTATTGAAAAAAGAAAAACTCTATGTAAAATTGTCAAAGTGTGAGTTTGGGAAAACCTCTTTGGTTTACCTAGGTCATATCGTTCATCATGGTCAGTTAAAAATTGATCCTTCTAAAGTTGAAGAAATTGTAAATTGGCCTAAGCCTACTAGTGTAGCTGAGGTTCGTAGCTTTTTGGGTGCAGTATAGTATTGGAGAAGATTTATTGCCAATTTCTCTATTATTGCAGCACCTCTACACACATTGACAAGTGTAAAGCAAGTCTTTCAATGGGGAGGGAAGCAACACAAGTCCTTCGAAGCATTGAAAGAAAATATCAGCACCATAATGGTCTTGGCCTTACCATATATCCAGTAGCCATTCAAGATCAAGACAGATGCCTGCAGATATGCCATGGGAGTTGTATTAATGTTGCAAAAGAATTCGATATGTTACCATTCAGAGAAATTCTCTGACACTGTGATAAACTATCCCACTTATGACAAAGAGTTATATTCCTTGGTCCAGAGTGTAAAAAAATGGAAGCACTACCTGATCGGCAAGGAGACCATCACCCATACAGATCATCAACCCTTGCAGTATCTTCAGTCACTAAGCAAGTTGCAACAAGCTCGCAGTTATAGGTGGATTGGTTTTCTTCAGCAATTTTATCTGGTAATAAATTGTATGAAGGGCACTAGCAATAAAGTGGCGGATATTCTATCTCACCCTCCTATTTCTGCTTCTATTATTTTGCATAATGCTTCATTATCTTTTGAAAGTTATGCTAAACAATATGTAACAATGATTACTTTAAGGAGATTTATGCAAAACTAACCCATGCTTCATAGGTGTACGACAATCACCTACAGGGGATACTATTGTATCACCTTGGAAAATTGTGCATACCCACAAGGGAAAGGGTACATGTAATCCAAGAGGCCCACACCTCCCTTGTGTCTGGTCATTTTGGTGTTGAAAAACCTTTATGTCTTGTACAAATATTTTGCTTTTAGCCTCATATCAAGAACATTATGACTCGCTATGTAAAGGGATGTTTGATGTGTTCTGTTTCAAAGCCCTCTAGTAGAAAACTCAGGCTCTACACACCACTCCCTATTCCGAGTCGTCCATGGGAAAGTGTGTCGATGGATTTTGTAGGAGGTTTTCCATTGTCTAGAAAAGGTCACGACTATTTGTATGTCGTCATTGACCATTTTAGTAAGATGTGTATTTTAATACCTTGTAAAAGGAAGATCACTGCAAAGAAGGCTGCTTATCTCTTCTTTCGGCATGTCTGGGTCCATTTTGGGTTGCCCACATTGATTGTGTCAAATCAGGACTTTCGCTTTCTCAAAGAGTTTTGGACCACCTTGTGGAAAATGATGGACACCAAGTTGAAAAGAAGAACTGCATTTCATCCACAAACCAATGGACAGACAGTGGTTGTAAACAACACCGTGGTACACTTGTTGCAATGCTATTGTGGAAAACATCCTAATTCGTGGGATGAGCATCTTCCATATGTGCAACATTCCTACAATTGAGCAGTGCACTCATCAACATATTGTTCACCATTTGAGACATGTTTTGGCTACCTACCCAAAGATCCTTTTGATATGGTCTTTGGAAGGGAATATGACTCTAGTGGACATGATGACAGGGACAAAGCACAGTGGTTCATTCAACGGATCCAGTTGATTCACCAAGTAGTACAGGAGTAGTTGGAGAAAATTCAATCATAGTACAAGTCTTGACATGACAAACACCGAGTCGACCATCAATTTCAAGTGGGTGACAAAGTGTGGTTCAATATAATAAAGGACAGAATGAAGGGAGAAGGGAAGAAGTTGCGACCAATCTAGTATGCTCCATTCACCATCTTGCAGAAGATTAGACACAATTCCTTTCGTCTCGATTTGCCGACATATATTCAAATGTACTCCATAGTGAATGTGGAAAACTTAAAGATTTATGAACCACCATTGATTATGGAAATCGAAGAGATTGGATTAGTTCCTACAGTTGATAATTTTGCACCAGAGTATCTCAGTGACTTTCCTGAAGATATTATCCTTGACAAAGGAACCAGGGATTCACGATAGGGAGATGTGGAATACCTTCGAGTTGGTTTCAAAGGGATGCACCCTAGCAAGGTAAAATGGCTGGAAAAAGAAAGGGTGAGGGAACAATTCCCTCACTTTCCAATTGACTAATAAATCTTTTGGTGGTCCAAAAGCTCCTCAATGGGGAGGATTGATCAAGATGGATCTCGAGACACCAATGGCATGAAAAAGGCTCAAAATTCAAAGTGGAAGAAAGATGATAAAAATGAGATCAGATCGAAGTGCTCATTGCCCTGATTCCAATGGTCTGAATGACACTCAATTTTGAGTCTGTATGAAGAAGATAGAAGCAATCAAATTGCAGGGTTGACTTACCCGTGTGGCAGGCTTCAGGAGTGCGCAATTTGGCCAGAATCTGGCACCGAAATCAACTAGTTTTCTGGGCAAAATTGTGGGTCCATTAATTTTCTTAACATCCTGTAAGGTTCTAGAAAATTTCTAAAGAGAGTTATAAAAGTTTAAAAAAAGGGTGGCAGTTCATAATCCACGTTTCCCCAGTGGTAGAAATAACAAATTTATGTATTAAATATGGGGTGGGTGACCATGACCCCACCGCCCCAGGAACCACTATAACACAAATGTATTAAATATGGGGTGGAAAACAATGACCCCACCACCCCCGGTGCCCACCGTAACCATATAAGCTATAAAAGTATTGGGGGCGGGCTGTCAACCCCACATCCCATTTCAAGATGTTAACCATTATGTAATAAAAAAGGAAGGGCAAGATTTGATCCCCTAACCCCTCCTCAACGATTCTATTTTATTAACCAACGCGCCACCTATTCCTCTTGGGATATCCATCCAAAACAAAATATATAAACCTTTATGCACTGTGAACCCGCGGGGGAGAGAGTGCAACATATTTTTTGAGGCAGAGGAATTCCAGGAGGTGGAACGGTGAGAAAACCTATGACAAGGGCTAGAACCTTTCCTAAGCACATTTTACAGGCGGTTATTTTTGGTCCAGTGTCAGAATTTGGCATGTTTTATATTTATTTTGCACCTCTCAACGACAGGAACTCAATGGTGATGCTAGTTCTTGCAACATAGCTCTCCATTTTTTGGCCATTTTCTAGATTGGAGGTATAAGACTCCTTTTGTAAATTTTAATTGTACTTCTTATTTCTCATGCCACTTAATGAATGAATACCTCCCCATTGATCAAGCAGGGCCCAGAGACATAGTCCAAATTAGACGAACTTCACTATCAAGATTCTTGTCTTCTTCTCATGATTTTATGTGTTTCTCCTCTTCTTTCATCTGCACATTAAATTTCTATGGTTAAGTTGCAATTTATCCATGTAATTCTTTAATACATCTATAAGCAAAAGATCTTGGATCACTTGCTTGGATGAAGTCTCCATATCTAAACTCACCACAATAGTTTGAAGTATTTCTTGGAGTAGTTTGTATCCTCTCCGTAACAAAATAAAATGCTTACCAAAATGTAGGGCTATGAATATGATATCGTCTATAACAAGGGTTGTGAAAATTTTTTGGTGGATACCTTATGTCGAAAATTTGAGGAGGATAACACACTCTTATCTCTATATTTTCCCATACCATCTTTGATTGAGGAGGAATGCAATCAATGGTTTTCCCATCCATATATTTTCTGGCTAATCTAAAGGTTACAAGGGGGTTCTACCCCTATAGTATATTAAACTTGGGAGGAAGATATTCTTCGATATAAGAATTGTGTGCTTCTCTCCCCTAACTCCACCTTCAAACCATGCATATTGTTGGAGCTACACTGCTCAACCATTGTAGGACCCTCAGGATTTCAAAATACATATCCTCATGCACACCACTCTTTATTTTGGGAAGGTATGAAATAATGCATTGTTACATTTGTGGTTGAATTTGATGTCTTCCACTGCAACAAAGGGGAAACAATGAAGATGTGAGGAACCTTACATCCCTTTAAACCACCTACTTCGATATCAATGGATGTCTCCATGGAATTTACTACAGGTCTCTCTAAATTAGGAATAATTCATTCATCATGGTGACAGTTGACTGACTCCCCAAACATGCCCATTTTTGTACCATATCACACCCATTCACTCTAGCTATAGTGGCTCATATATTCATGTATCGAATTTCCAAACTCCATGGCATTCCTACCTCTATTGTGTCTGATCGAAATCCCACTTGCACTACTAATTTCTGAAAAGAGCTTCTCAAACTACATGATGCACAACTCCAAATGAGTATAACTTATCATCTCCATATGGAAAGTCAAACTGAAGTGGTAAAAAAATGTTTGGATACATATAACCTACGATTCTTTGCTTCAGATAGACAACATCAGTGGGTGTAGTGATTACCTTTATAAAAATCATGGTATCATACTAATTATTATGAAGCAGCAAAGATGACACCATATGATGTGGTGTATGGCCAACTCCAACCTTAACCAACTTCTTATCTCCTAGGATCTTCCAAAGTGCAGGTAGTTGATAAGTTGCTTCAGAACCGAGCTACCATTCTCGCTCTTATGAAGTATAACCTCCATCAATTGAAAAATTGGATGGAGCAATAGGCTAACCAAAATTGCTTAGAAATGTCATTTGAAGTGGGTGACCAAGTGTTTCTTAGACTCCAACCTTATAAGCAAAAGCCTCTCAAAGAAAAGGGCTTATAAAAGCTAGCTCCAAAATTTTATGGGCCTTATTAGGTGGTTCATTTTATTGGCTATGTTTCCTACAAATTGGCATTGTCATCCACATTCAAAATACACGTCATCTTCTGTCCATCTTGTCTGAAAAACATTGTGGGGCACAATTGTAAGTTTCAGACCATACTACCTGAATTTGACAAAGAAGTTTATATTGGGATCTAGCTAGAATAGGTACTAGATTCAGGGGAAAAACAACTTCATGGCCACACTATCAAGGAAGTCATCATCCTTTGGAAAGACACCTTACTAGTAGATGTGACATGGGAACCAACAAATATTCTCCAAAAATTTCCACAACTCTAGCCTTGAGGACAAGATTGTTTCTAAAGGGGAAAGGCCTATCAGGGTCTGACCCTTACCACTTTATTAATGTAATAACTTCAATGGGCCCTATGTGATTAATGATTAGTTAGCTTAATAAATAAATTCCATCATAATTGTAAGTGCTTGACCCACATTATAAAAAATGGAACACAATTATTTATAACGGGCCATAATTAATAATTAAAGTGGTTAACCCGCATTATGCAAGGGACAGTGTGTACTTAGGTTTTTTGGGTTTCATGAAACTATATAATGTCGAATATAGTAAGGAAGTTCTTACATTGTGTTATGTAATTGAACTCTACTCTATTGGATGTTTCCCCCTCGAAGAGGCAAGTGAACAATATTTTTGTAGATCTTAATAAAATATATCCATTATTGGCATCTCATTGTGTTATTTTCAGTGGTATATCTGACATATTTTGCACTTATGATATTTTATGTAGGTCGAGCATAATACATCCATTTTACTCATGTTCTCTTTCCTATAACCTTTCCCAAAAGTAAAACATTTGTTTATTATGCAAAATTTAATTATGTATTTAGTCCATTTAAAATATAGCCACCAAAACCATCAAGTTCAAACCATAATTACAATAATATTAAAATAGTCATGTCATTAAAAATCAAAGCTCAAGGGTATCACAAATTCCCCCTCTTGAAATAAACACTATCATTGGTGTTTCCTACTTTCCATCACTCTTGGAACAAGGAAGGGAATGCTTCACGCATTTTATCCTCCATTTCTTAGGTAGCCTCCCCGGGGTTAAAGTGCTTCCATTCCACTTTATCCTGTGTGATGACATGATTCCAAAGCGTCGATTTAATAATCACAAAGGTTCAATTTGGAACTCTCCTTCCAGTTCAACCTACACCATATTATAGTCAATTGTGTGAGTAGGGTCATGAAATTATTTCTTCAAAAATGATAGATGAAAAACAATATGCACTTTTATATGACCTACAAGTGCTAGTTGGTAGGCCATCAGTTCTACTCTAGCTAGTATCTCGAACATTCCATAGAACCTGGGTGCTAACTTAACACATGTTCCTAATATCAAGGTACTCTTCTTTGGATTATATTTAATATATAAATGTTCTCCCACACTGTACTCTTTATGACATATTTTCTTATCTGCATAAATATTATCCCTGTCTTGAGCTACTCTCATGTTTTGTCTTATCTTCCTAAATAATTGTTCCATTTCATGTAGAAGATCACCTCCTAAAATAAACCTATCTTCTGGCTAAGTCCAAATCAAGTGAACGTGGAACTTCCATCCATACAAAACTTCAAATGGAATCATCTTAATGGATGCATGGTAGCTATTGTTATAACAAAAGTACACTAAGTGAAAATAATCCTCCCACTTCATGGGATGGTCGATTGCATACATATATAGTATATCCCCATGTATTTTTTTATTCCTTTCTATTTAACCATGTTTTTTAGGATGGTAGGTTGTAATGAAGTTCAAATGCATACCCATTCCTACAAACAACGTTTTCTAAAAATTAGAAGTAATTTTTTTGTCACTATCTAATATAAATGTTTTTAGTCTTTCGTATAAATGAAATATTATTTTCATGAAAAAATATACAATCTATATCACTTTATATGTGAGGTGCATGGGTAAAAAATTATCTTTCTTACTTAAGTTGTCCACTAGCACCATAATTGGTTCATGTTTCTTTGTAGTTCTAGGTAGCCTAGTGATGAATTCCAAAGAGATAACCTCCCACTTCAACTTTGAAACAGTTAATTGATTTAGAATTCTAGTAGAGCATTGGTATTCCACTTTATGTTGATGGAACTCTAAAAACCTTTCCAAGTATTCAATTAGTTTTCCTTTCATCCCTAGCCAATAAAAATCTTTCCTTAGTGTTTTAATCATGTTCTAATATGCTTCATGAAATTAAAATTAGTTTGTGTTATTCTCATTTAATATCAAATGTTTTAATGTAGGCTCATTTGGAACATATATTCTATTTTCAAAAGTTGGAAACTCATCTATGTTTTCTACGCGATTAGGTTATTCTACATTATTCAATTTCCACTTTATCTATCCATATACTTCATCTTTTATGTTGCTATGATTTGTACAAAAAAAATTCTATTTTTGGATTTCTAGCAACAATTTCAACAATCTGATTCACATTCATGCTCAATGAGTCAACTAATTTTTATCCTTCCCCCTTGATATGTTTAATATCAAACTCAAATTTTCTCAATGAGGCCATCCATAGTTCCTTGGTGGCATTCAAACTTGGATGACTAAAAAAATACTTCAACTAAATGTGGTCAGTAACAAGAGTAAATTTCTTCCCTATCAGATAATGTCGCCACATCTTTAGTGCATGTATTAAGATAACTAAATCAAGACCATAGATAACATAGTTTTTCTCATTGTCTTTTAACTTTCTTGATTCATAACTAATTGCAATATTTTCTTGCATCAATACTCCACCCTACCCTTCAAGACATGCATATGTGTAGATAGTGAAATCTTTACCAGGATCATTTTCTTTTTAATATTGGAAACACTATTAGTAAATCAATTAGCCTATAAAAAATCTCTTGGAATCTTTGTTTCCAATTAAATTTAACTCCCTTTTTCTGCAACAAGGTTATCGGGCAGGCTAATTTTGAAAATTCCTTAATAAACTCGTGGGAGTACCTAATGATACACATGAAGGATCTAATGTCTACCACATCCTTAGTAATTTGTCAATTTAGAATGGATTTGACCTTTTTAGGGTCAACTAAGATCCCCTAGAGATCACATGTCCCAAGTATTGAAATTTGTTCTAATAAAATTCACTTTGCTAAACTTTTTCAGAGAGAAAATCAACATGGATTATATTACACTTTGCTAAACTTTGCATACAACTAGTGTTCCCTAAGCGTTAGTAGAACTATCCTTAGTGTTATTCATATTCTTCCCATGTTTCTGAATATATCATGTATCATCAATAAAAATTAACATTAACTTATGTAAATACTAGCTAAATATTTTATTAATCAAGCACATAAAGGTAGCAAGAACATTTGTAAGTCCAAATGGTAGTACAACAAAATATTGGTGCTTGTATCGGTTTCCAAAGACAATCTTGGGTATGTCTTCATCCCTAATCTTGACCAGAGGTTTATTTTTGAGAAATGTATTTCCCCTTTAACTTGGTCAAACAAATCATCTTCCCTAGTTAGAGGATATTTATTTTTAATAGTCAATTTACTAAGTTGTTTGTAGTCTATCCATATTCTGAATGTTCCCTCCTTCTTCCTTATAAATAGCATAGTTTCTCCCCAAGGGGATCTTGAATTTACAACTATGGTCGGTCCTAATAATGTACATTTGGTAACTTGATATACTTGTATCTATAATTGTAAATGATATTTATAAATGCTAGAGTCAAAGAAAAAAACTATTTTTTAGTCAATATCCCATTACGACTTTTTAAAGATAAAATTTGAATTTTTGAAATATAAATTTTGGACCCAAAAGTGACAAGTCAACTTCCCTCAAAATAAATTCAACTATCGTTCCAAGAGACACCCATTCGACCTCGGAAAATCACTACATAAAGGAAACACCTCCTATGCCACTTGGGCATTCGACCTCTCTCAGAGAAGATAGTTTATGAGAAGGAAATTAAGGGACAACAAGGACACATAAGATGAATAGAAGGACAAACTCTCTCTCTCTCTCTCTCTCTCTCTCTCTCTCTCTCTCTCTCTCTCTCTCTATGTGTGTGTGTGTGTTTGTGTGCGTGTGTCTTATATCCCTTGAAACTCGCACATTGTATACTCTCTCTGCAGTTCACATTTTTCTTAGGAAACTATTGTACGGGGAATTTTTTTGGGTAATTGGGGCAATTGTTTCAGGGACAAAATTTCTAGGGCAGTTAGTAACTATAGGAGGGCCAAAATTCAAGGTGATACAGGTAGAACAAATTCTATATCATATTCGGTGACTTGACATAGAGGAGAAGACCAGTTTTAACAATATGTTTAGGCATGTATCTCATTAAACAAGAATAATTTCTCTATTCAAAAAGGTTTTTGGGTTTTTTCCCTTTGTGGGTTTTCCCAATCTAAATCTTATCTTCTTTTTTGGGTTGTGATCTTTACAATTATACTATTATTTATGATTTAATTTCTGAAGTATAATTGTTGAATCATATATTGGATTAAATTAAAATAATATCTACCTCAAAACTAATTACCAAAATTGCAGAAATATTGTGCAAACCTTAATTGCATTAAGAAAATCAACATGGTATCCAAGCTTTGGTGGAGGAATGAACATTGAAATCACCCTTGTATAAACCATAGAGAGTGTTTCATTGAATTCCTTCTTGTAGATTGGCACCTATGGCTTCCTCCATGAAATTTGAGAACAAGTTAAAAGGAGCAGCAAAATTCAGAGATTGCAAAGTTAGAATAGATCTTATTGTTACCAAGAACAAACTATTGAATGTTGTGATAAGAAAGACTATTAAACCAACTAATACAATAGGAGAAGAGAAGTTCAAATAAGATGACATCACTACAAAGACTCTTATAGTAGACGCCAATAGAGATAATTTGATTCCCTACATTGCAAAACTTGATACTTCAAAGAATATATATGATTCCCTAATTAATATCTACAATATCAAGAATGTTGGTCAATCAATGAGATAGAAGAATGAACTTAGAAATACAAGGATGACTAATGATGGAATCATGGATTCTTAATTCATAAGTATTTCTCAAATAAGAAATTAGATTCAAGTAATTGGTGAATCCATTCCTAATTAAGAACTAGTGATTACAACACTCAATGATGTTCCTAGATTATGGGATGTTTTTGCAGTTGGTATAAGAAACTCGAAGAAAGCTCATATATTTGAAAAAATATGGGCATATGTTTCTTAATAAGAATTAATATTGATGAGTAGAGATAAACAATATGAGGAAGTTAAAGTCCTTGCATCTCACTTCAAGAACAAGGGAAAGAAAAAGTTTGGATCTGAACACAAGATGTCAGGAAAGGGATCTTCTTCCTTTAAGAAGAAGAAATACATATCAAAGATTCAATGTTGTGGCTATTAGGAATATTGACATTTCAAGAGATATTGTCCCAATATGGCTAACAAGAAGAAGAGAAAAGGGAAACAACATGCTTCTATATTAGATGTGTAACACCCTCATCCCATATTTACCCAAGTTAACCAGTACGTCAGGGTAAACATGTGACAAGAGGCTACTATGATGTGATTCAAATACCCATGTATAATTAAGGAAGTGGAACCCACAAAAATAAACCATTCTAACCTTCCACACATGCTACAAAACATTCAGGAGCCAACCAATACTTCAAGGTGACAACCCCCTAAGATAACATGATATTTCAATGCCCTATAGCCTTAGTCATTGGAATGACAAGGAATACATGTGATTGTGGCCTTCTAGTCACTCCCACAACAAGGAATCAATGATACTATGGAATTTTTCATCTAGTTTTGAGCTAACAACCCCAAATTTTGTGCCATGTTTTCTAGGCCAGGACTGAGGCCACTAGACAGAACTTCATCAAAAATTCATAAATTATAAATAACATCAAAATAAGGTTACCAATGCAAAAAGTTAATCAATGACTTAATTGAAGCCCTACTATCCATGACAAGCATTTCGTTAAACATATCACAAATATGTAATCTACAGGTCATAACAACGAATTTGAGCATAGGGGTCTCATACTTATTTGACATTCATAAGGAAAAATTAAGGCCTTATCAAAATAACCACATTAGCATATATTAGGTCATATATTCATTGTTCATTCATTTGTTAATCAAAACATGATGAGAGCCATACAAATATATTGTCATAAAACATGATCTTGACCAACATACATTCAACAAAAATAACTAAGATATAACAACCATCAAAACCACATACAAACAAGTATACTTACCCATCCAATACAAGATGAATGGAGCTCTATTTAACATATGCAAAATTCAACCAGGCCTAGGACTTCCATGTACCACCCAACCATAGATTGGTTGAACCAAATCTGTCTTTTAGCTAATAATCCATGTGCCATATTCCAAGAATGAATGTGGGATCTCATGGAACAAATCCAACAAAACTGAACTAGGGCTTATAGATGCCAGACCACCTTAACCTCAACCAATGATTCCACATCTATTCGGACATCACTAACCATCACTAGATTTTATCTACACAAATTGTTCAGGGCTCTAGATCATTTGTTCCAACGAGGGCTTCCAGGAATAGTAACTCAACCCACAACTATTGTGGGGCCTCCAAAGAATTTTTCCAACCAGGGCTACTAGGACTAGTAACTCAACCTAACAAGGACTTATAGAGCATTTGTCCAACCGAGGCTTTCATGTCTAGTAACTCAACCCAAGTTGTTACAGTGCTTCCAAAGCATTTATCTAACCAAGAATTCCAATAACTAGTAACTCAACCCATAGCCATAAGGAATATGATAACTAACCAAAAATTGGAAGGAAATACACCCACAATTCAATGGTTATCCAATAAATGTAAAGGCTACGAATATACACCATCAATCCAGGAACCCTCCATGTTAACGACATATCATAACTAAGAAACCAAATGCATGTGTCATGCATGCAAAATCTAGCTAGGAAATCATACATGCAATTTGGTAAATGAAAGGAAAATCCATTGCAGTTGTTGACTCTGATGTCCTCTTGCACTTTTCCTACTCTTCCTTTGCATTATTGCTCCAAATCCCAATTATTCCACAACCCTCCAAGAGTACTCCAAGAAAACTCTAAGTGTCTAAGAGTATGTGAGAGAGAGTAGATAAAAGATCTCCAAGCTAAAACGAACAAAAAGCTACAAACTGATTCTTAGAAGCCTTTTTATTAATGAGGCATCTATTTTCTTCAATTTTTCATTATTTTCTTCCATTTTCCTCCTCACATGCAACTTGTGACCTTTGACCTTCATTTTCTCCTAATCTCCAGTATTTTCATATATAAAATTTCAATTAATGTCACTTTTCCTTTCCAAAGCCTTTTCCATTTCCTTTCCCAATTTCCATAGCCATTAGTTAATCACCAACAATCCCCATCACTATGTTTTTGCTGGACATTTAGCTTGGAATATGTTTTAATGACCATGGTTATTATTTTTTCCTTTATTAACTTTATTACATGGATTTTTTACCATGGTTGTTACAGAACCCTCCCCTTGGGAGTACACCATCCTCGGTGTTCAATGACACCTACAACCAACAAGACTATTGAAAAGAAAAACAAATTGTTCATGGAGCTTTATAACTTAGCTCATTGTAGTATTTACAATGATCATCTTGTTGAGCATCAAACCAACATGAGAAACATAACAACATTACAACCATAATGACATGACACCCATACCACTTATTTGAGATTTATAACACAACTCATGGTGATATTTACATCCATATAAATATATGCAATACCAAAAAATCACACCATAACATATGCCAAAAAAATTCACTTAATTAGAAAATAGGGAAGGATACATAGCTCACATTTGATCCGTCATGTTCCATGTAGCTTCTTGTGACCAAAGTGCTTCCACTACATTTTAAAGTGCTCAATTGCTCCGTTCTGGAGCATCATCATCTCTCTCTGCAAAATGCATTGAGGTTCCAACTAGAATTCTCCTTCTATTTCCACCTGCAATACTAACCATCCAATCATAGATCAACATATTTAACATTCTTCTTAAGCAATGACACATGGAAAAAATCATGGACTTTCATTGTTGTAGGCGGGGCAAGTTGATAGGATACTGGTCCAATCCTCTCAAAAATCCTGAAGGGTCTGCAAAATCAAGGTGTGAGCTTAGCACATGAGCCAATCCTCAAAGATCTCTTCTTGGTATTGACACACAAGTACACCTGTTCCCTAACATGAAACTCAAACATATTTTTATGATATACATAACCCTTCTATTTATCCTATGCTACCTTTAGATTCTTCTTGATTACTTGGATTTCTTATGCCATCCCTACCAACATGTTTGGTCCAATCAACACCCTATTCACTAGATCACTCCAACTAATGGGAGTATTAGAACTCCATCCATACAATGCCTCAAACAAATTCATCCTCAAAGATTCTTGGTACCTTGTTGTAGGAAAACTCAACCAGTGGAAGTTACTCTTCCCGCTTCCATTGTTGATGCATCAAATAAATCCTTAACATATCCTCCAATATCTTGTTGTCCCTCTCTCTATTTCCATATGTCTGTGGATGATAACTTGTGTTGAAGTCCAACTCTATACCCAAACATGAAAATAACTCTTTCCAAAATCTAGAAGTGAACTTTTCATCGCTGTCTGACACAATTTTCTTCGGTACACCATGCAACCTCACTACATCTCTTATGAAGAAATGTGCTACATCATTAGTTGAATATGTCAACTTCATTGGAATGAAGTGCGCTACCTTTATCAACTTGTCCACCATAACCATGATGGAATCATGTTGTCTAGATGTCCTCGACAAACCTGTAATGAATTACATGGAAATTACCTCCCATTTCCACTCTAGAAGCATAATCAGTTGTAGTAGACCACCTAGATGCTTACACTCTTCTTACTTGTTGATAATCTAAGAACCTAGCCACAAACTTTGCCACTTATTTCATGAAGTTCGACCAATAATATAACCTATTCACCATTGTCAATGTCTTCTGATATCCTAGGTGAGCTGGCCTCAAGGTAAGCTTCTTAAGCTCATTATTGTCTAGTACATATATCTTGTCCCTAAATATGACCAAGCCATATGTCGTGTGATGATAGTCCACATCCTGATCATTTTTACCCTATTGTAAACCATGCATAAGCTCCATATACATGCCATCCTCTTGTCCTGACTACAAGATCAGATCATATAAATATGTCACATAAGCTCATAGTTTTTATATGATTTACATGTATCCACATGCTAAGAGCATATACAACCTTGTTCTCTTTACCTTTAGCGTACATGATCTCAAAGTCGAACCATTGATCATGGCCAACCATCTAGCTTTCCTAGTATTCAAATTCGGTTGGTCAAATAGATACCTCAATCCATTGAAATCAATCATCAAATATAAACCACCTTCCAAGAAGATAGTGCCTCCACATTGTCAAAACATGTATGATCGCTTCCAACTCAAGATCATGTGTCGGATAATTATGCTCATTCTTATTAAGCTTCCTTGATTCATAGCTTACTACCTATCCTTATTGCATAAGGGCTCCACCAAGACCTCTCTTGCAGGCATCTATATATACCAAAAACTCTTTGTCCAGATATGAAATCTTTGAAACTGAAGCATTTTTCATCAGCTGCTTCAACTACTCAAAATTGGTTGCGCATTCCTCTATCCATTCAAATTTATTACCTTTTCTTTTGAACAATGTAATAGGATAAGAAATTTGTGAGAATTTCCTGATGAACCTCCAGTAATAACTTGTTAACCCCATAAAGGACCTTACCTTATCCACATTCCTAGGAGGTTCCCACTCCATTATAAAACTTATGTTTTATGGATCTAATACTATGCCTTCCTTGGAAATCCCATGAACCAAGTAGTGAACTGTTTTCTGAAGGAAACTGCATTTTCTAAGCTTGACATACAACTAATGCTCTCTTCGTAATCTCAATACTACTGCTAAGTGTTTGACATGTTCTTCCTAATTTTTAGAATATATCACTATATCATCAGTCAATACAATAACAAACTTGTCTATATAAGGACACAATATGTTATTCATCAAGCACATAAAAGTATTTGGAGGATTAGTCAAACCAAATGGAACTACAACAAACTCATAATGCCTATAACTGGTCCAGAAAGAAGTCTTATAGATGTCTTCTTCTTTGATGTGTACCTGATAGTATCTTGATCTTAGATAGATCTTTGATAACACTATTTCTCCCTTCAATTTATTGAACATGTAATTAATCCTCGGCATCGGATACATGTTCTTGATGATCACCTTGTTCAACTTCCTTTAATCAATGCATAACTCCAGAGTGTCATCCTTCTTCACAAACAACACTCATGCACCCCAAGGTGACACACTTGGCCAAATGTATCCCTTTTCAAGAATTTCCTTCAATTGCAACTTCAACTCCACCAACTTTGGTGTGCTCATCCTATAGGGTGCCTTTGACGATGGTGTTTCCCCTGGTACCAATTCAATAGAAAATTTCACTTCCCTATGAGGCAACAACTCTGAAATCTCTGTCGGAAACACATCCTCAAACTATTGTAAAACCGGGTACCTCCTCAATACATCTGCATCCTCAACTTCCTTACCTTTTTCACTGGAAATATGCACTGCAAATAACAAACACCCTTTCCTATGACTGCGCTCCACTTGCATAATTGTCACCATTCTAACTGATGTTCCCTTCTTCTTACCCTACAAGACTCTTTGTTCCCCATTACCGTTCAGGCACTCAATAGCCTTTTGATAACAATCCACCTTGTTCCTATGAAGATACAATAATTCCATGACCAACAACATATTGTATGATCACAAAAACAATACATTGAAATGTGTTGATGTATGCATACCATTCAACTCAAAAGCATAAGCTCTTACCCAGTGATGAACTCTCTTCTTTGTACCTGTATGCAAATGCACTCACAAAGATTTTTCGTGCACTTCTTTATTCAAACCATACTTATCCACGAGGTCAAGATTAACATAACTATAATTAGATCCAGGGTAAATCAAAATAGAAACAACTTTTTCACAACCCTTGTTGTCCATCTCGATAATACACATCTGGTGATCTACCTACCTTTTCTCCAATGATACATAGATTCGAGGAACACTTTATCCAACATCCCCCACCGTGTGTTCCTCCTACGCACTGTAGATATTTGGCCTACCACCCCGGTGTTGTGGAAAATATCTCCTATGATGCTCTCCACCACAATTCCAACCCTGAAAAGGATTCCAACCTGCACCCTCGTTCTACTCCTCAGGCCAAAATCCTTATCCTCTATCAAATGCATCGAAGTTCTTAGGTGGTTTTGCATTATCTTTCTTACTTGTATCTTGAGGTCTTGTTTTATTTTCCTATTTTCCTTTATTCTTTGCATTACCTTTCCATCTCAACATCGTATCATATCTTCACTTTGATTGCTCAAAACAATGCTTTCACTTCCGGATGGCCTCCAATTTTATGGGATCATCAAACGCAATCGTTTCCTTGAATGTTATCGGAAACCTATTTATGAATCATTGGATCTTGGCATTCTCCTTATTGAGGTAAGGAAGCTACCTCAATAAATCTAAGGATATTCTAGTATACTCCTCATCAGGTATAGATCCCATCTCATTTCATATAACTCTTTTTCCATGTTGTCATAGTATCTCTCTAATAGATACCTCTTCTTGAATAGTCTCTCCAACTCAATCCGAGTAAACTCCTCTTCATGAATACCTCTCAAATTATTTAAGTCTTCCCGCCAAATATCTGCTTTACCTTCAAGACTAAATGTCATTATCATAGCCTTCATGTTCGCTGAGTAATCATGAAATATGAAGAACTTGTTCATCCCAAGAAACCATGCTTCTGCATCATGTGACTTATTCATTTGTCCATCGAATGTAGGTGGATTTTTTTCCTGAACTCATCTGACAAATATACCCTATCACTCCTCCTTTAAGGATGATAGTTATGATGACCATGATACCTGTCTGAAACCAAACTAGAGTAAAGCTCGTGTCCACTATCTCATCTATCGATTGTATCCAAGAATATTCCATCTATGACTGTGTCATCTTTATCCAACTTGTGCCCACCATGTCATCTACTACCACATACTCCATTAGTCATATCCACCTATCGATGACTGATTCTAAGTGCCCCCTATCTCTGGAAGTTTGGAAATCTCTAAAGAATCACCGCATTGACCTATATTTGTTTCTCCTGTGCCCTAGAAAGTCTCCCTTGTGATTGAATTGTAGGTTTTAACCCCGTACAGAAATTACTTGCATACAAATTCTAAAACATAGAAAATAAACAATATGAGAGCATAACGCATAAAACACATATACACAGAGATTTTCCCCTGGATCCCAAAACCGAGACTACCAACTTGATTTTTCATTATATTCCTTTCAATGTTAAAATACATATTTATACATGCCAAAGCATCCAATACCATGGACCGAAAACTATAGGTAGGTCCGCTCAACCTAATATAGGGTCCAAAAAAAACTTTCACGGGGCGCTGCCCCAGACCCCATAGAGGGGGGCTACCCACCCCCCTCAAACCCCCCTACTGCGTAATCGACGCAACGAAGGGGGGCTCCACTCCCCCTCTAACCCCCTAGTTCACTACATAGGTTAGTCATGGAAAGAATAGAACACAACCCAACAATCTCGCACTTGTTGTTTTCTTTCGATAGGTGGCCACAAAAGAGCTTAGTCATTTTTTCAGCCCTGAAAGGCCCATTGTTTCTCTACACCAAGAGAACTACTCAGAGGTCACAAATTTTTTCAATGCATCTATAGTATCCTTCAAAGTGTCCACCTTTACCAGCAAAACCTTTTTGTCTTCTATCATATCCCTCACAAAGTGATACTGAACATTATTGTGCTTTGTCTTTGAATGATAAGCAGGGTTATTTGCCAAGAAAATTTCACTTTGGCTCTCACAGTCTATCCTTATAGCTCTGTGTACTAACCCCATACTTGAACACAATCTCTGCAACCAAACTGCTTCCTTGCTTACATGAGTGGCTACCATGTATTCTGCCTCTATAGTTGATAGTGCCACTACAGATTGTTTCTTACTCATCCAACTGACTACACCTCCAAATAGGTTAAACACCTACCCACTTGTAGATCTTCTCTGATCCAGATCTCTAGCCTAGTCTACATCAACAAAGCCATGGATATCCAAAAGTTTGTCCAATCCTGGTCTTCCTTGGTAGCACAAACCATAATCACTAGTTCCATGCAAATACCTGGAAACCCACTTCACTGCTATCCAATGCTGCTTCCCTAGTTTTGACATAAACCTGCTCAATACTTCCACTACATGTGCAATGTTTGGTCTAGTATAGACATTGCATACATCAAGCTACCGACTATACTTTCATATGGAACACGGGACATGTCCTCTTCCTCTTCTTGTGTCTTGGGACACTGTGCAATAGATAACTTTACACCTACAGGAATAGGAACCTTCACCGGTTTACTATCCTGCATTTTAAACCTCTGCAGTATTGTCTCAACATACTTCCTCTGGTTTAACCAGAGCTTCCTCTTTGACCGATCTCTTTTAATTTCCATGCCCAAAATATAGTTTGTAGCACCAATATCTCTCATGTCGAATTTGGAGGACAATTTGGTCTTCAAATCCTAGATAATTTCTTTGTCATTTCCTACGAGCAACACATCATCCATATACAAGACCATATAAATAACATGGTCACCAATTAATTCAATAATACACACAATGATCTGCTTTGCTTCTGGTGAAGCCAAGTCGCCATATAAATGTATCAAATTTCCTATACCACATCCTTGGTGATTGTTTTAACCCATACAGAGACTTCCTTAACTTACATACCAGTTCTTTCTTACCCTTCACTACAAGGCCTTTAGGTTGCCTCATGTAGATCTCCTTTTCCAGATCCTCATGCAGAAATGTTGTCTTCACATCCATCTGTTCTACCTCAAAATCAAAAGCAACAACAATAGATAAAAGTAATCTAATAGAAGTTACCTTGGAAAAAGGAGAAAAAATATCACCAAAATCAATTCTCGACACCTAGGAATAACCTTTTGCTACCAACCGAGCTTTATATTTCTCTAGCTTTCCTTCTGCGTTTGTCTTCTTCTTGAACACCCATTTGCTGCTAATGGGTTTCCTTCCAACCGGAAGTGACACTAGATTCCAAGCCTCATTTTTGTGCAATGATGCCATTTCATTAACCATGGCCTCTTTCCAGAGTTTTCCATCCTTTGAATCTACTGCTTCCTTCATAGTTCTTGGATCATCATCAGTAACAGATAAAGCACAATTTGAACAGAAAGAAGATGGACTATACCTTTCTGGCTGCCTTCTTTCTCGAACTGATCTTCTTACACCCGGAGTTTGTGGCACTTCATATTCTGATTCCTCCTTTGCTGTAGAGTCTGATTCTTCCTCCTTTAGCTCAAACTCTATCTTCTTAGGTTCCTTTAGTTGGACTTCATGTTTAATAATATCTTTCACCTCTTTGAACACCACATCTCAGCTGTACAGAACCTTCCTTGTTACTAGGTTCCAAAGCTTATAACCCTTTAAACCATCCTTATACCTAATAAAGATGCACTTTTCAGACTTACTATCCAACTTGGTTCATTTCTCCTTTGGAAAATGTACATATGCATCACATCCAAATACCCTCAGATGTCAAAGAGAGGGTTTCTTACCAGTCCATACCTCTTGTGGAGTCTTATCCTCCAACTCTAAAGAAGTTGATCTATTGACCAAGTAACATGTTGTCTCCATCACCTCTGCCCAGAATTCTTGTCCTAACCCGACACCATTGAGCATACTTCTTGCCCTTTCCATCAACATCTTGTTCATTCTTTCTGCAACTCCATTTTGCTGAGGTGTATATGGAGTACTCTTCTGCCATGCTATACCACACTTCTTATAGAATTCTTCAAATTCCTTACTACAAAACTCTCCACCGTTATCTATCCTCAACACCTTTATCTTCTTCTCTGTCTGGTTTTCCACCAAAGCCTTAAAGTCTTTAAACCTGTCCAAGACTTCAAATTTCTTCTTAAGGAAATATATCCATGTATTCCTTGAGAAGTCATCTATAAATGATACATAGTACACAAACTTACCCATAGGTCCAAACACATCACTGTGCACAAGATCTAATATTTGTTTCGCCCTCTTACCACCAGAGGGGAAACTCACCCGATTCTACTTCCCATATACACAATTTTCACAGAAATCAAAATCCAGAGAGCAATTACTCATACCTTCTACCATAACTTTACCATGAAGTATTCAAAGGCCCTTCTCTCCAATATGTCCAAGCCTTTCATTCCACAACATGGTCTTCTCTCTAGAGACCACTATATTTTCTGCTCCACTTTTAGCAACCACAAAACTATTGCACCCATCAACAACAGTGCTACCTTGCAGCTTGTACAGAGTTCTAGTGTGAACTACCCGCATCAATACCAGTGCTCCTCGAATCATCTTGCAACTATCCTTCTTGAACACTATTTTTACACCTGCATCATCCAGCTTGCTTACAGAAATTAGATTTCTGGCTAATGCAGGAATATGCTAAGCACTCGGAAGTGTTCTAACCCTTCGACCTTGCAACTTCAACTTTACTTTTCTGTGACCAATGATTCTACCCTTCCTATCATCCCCTAAGAAGACATCACCACCATCGTATTTATCATATTCGCAGAACCACTCTCTATGGGGAGTGAAGTGAAAGGATGCACCTGAGTCAATCAACCATGCCTCATGATATACATGTGTACTTGAAGAAGCCAAGTACACATCCCCACCTTCATCTGAGGTGGTTTTTACCTCTACAGAAGAAGCATCATCAAATCCCTTTCCTTTGTCAGGAGCTTTAGATTGACAATCCCTTTTGTAGTGCCCTTCCTTTCCGTATTTCCAGCACACCACCTTTATAGGTTTTCCTGGAGATTTAGATCTCCCTCTAGATTTAGATCTCCCACTCGATGACTTATTTTTTTTTTTGTTCTGGGACCGTCCTCTTACAGACAAGGCATCACCATTCTGGATCTCCATATTTTTCCGTCTCATCTCCTCTATTGGCAAGGATGAGACTATTTCATCAAACTGCAAGGCAATTGCATTGCTACCTATTGCAATAACCAGACTATGCCACGAATCTGGTAGAGAACACAACAAACTGATGCACTTATCTTCATCTGAAACTTTAATATCAACAGATAATAACTGACTTACCATAGAAATGCGTTCAGATTCTTTGTCACCGAGTCTATCTTTCATCCTCAGGTTACACAGCTTTTTTCGTAGGAACAGTTTATTCATGAGAGACTTAGATTGGTACAAAGTCCCTAACCTGTCCCACAAAGCCTTCGTCATAGCTTCCCCTGATACAATCAGCAATACTAAATTTGAGACACACAATCGTATTGTTCTCTTTGCCTTCCTATCCAACTTCTTCGATTCTTCATCGGACACTCTCGTTGGTTTAGTACCTAGATCTACTGCAATCCAGTAATCTTTATCCACCAACAGATCCTCCATCTTGAGTTTCCATAACTCAAAGCTCGGACCATTAAATTTATTGATCTCTATCTTTCCACTACTCGCCATCTTCTTTCACCACCAAAATTGATCCCATAGATCTCCCATAGGTCTACCACAGGCCCGATCAAAACCCCTCAGCAACAAAGGTGTCCCCTTGAAGCCAAAACAACTCTAATATCAAATGTAGGTTTTAACCTCGTATAGAAATTACTTGCATACAAATTCTAAAACATAGAAAATAAACAATAGGAGAGCATAACACGTAAAACACATATACGCAGAGATTTCCACTGGATCCCAAAACCAGGACTACCAGCTTGATTCTTCATTATATTCCTTTCAATGTTACAATACATATTTATACATGTTGAAGCATCTAGTACCATGGACCAAAAAACCTCACGTCCAAAACCATGGACCGAAAACCATAGGTAGGTCCACCCATCCTAATATAGGGTCTAAAAAAAATTTCCCAGGGTCCTACCCCAGATCATATAGAGGGGAGCTACCCACCCCCCTTAAACCCCGCTATGACCCCCCCGCTACGCAATTGGCACAACGAAGGGGGGAGCTCTGCCCCCTCTAACAACCCGGTTCACTATGTAGGTTAGTCGTGGAAAGAATATAACACAACCCAACATGAATGATTCGGTCATTATCTTCTTTGCAACCACTTATTTCTTTCTTCAATATTCTCAAAGTGTATGGTATGTGTTAATGGTGTTGGACCCACCAACATGTCAGGGGATCTCCTCCGTAAGAAGTCCCAATTAGACCTCAGACCATCTGGTGTAAGAGTCCTAGCAGTGGGTCGTATGGTAATGTCTTGACTGCGATTTCACACAGAGGCAAGTAAGATAACTCTGTTAGTAGCAAGGGTGTGACAGCTGGAGCGAGCCAAGGAAGGTGCATGAGAGGTTCAAACACACAAGGTTGTGATGAGTGTGCCCCTTGGAAACTTGTGATAGCACACAATTACGAAGGGAACACATGAGCAAAGATACATCACAACATGGAAGGAAAGTTAGCAAGAAAACCAAAGTGATGGTTAAACCAACAACACATTTCAAAAGGATTCATACATACATACACAGATAGTGTAAAATATAATACAACATATGCATGAAACATGTTGGCTCTTGTTATATTAAGAAGTGTAAGTTCCATTCACACAATACATCCATGTCCAACCACTAGTTATGATAGTGTAACGTTACAGCCACAACCGCCTACTCCTCCAAAGAGATATGCTAGCTCTGCGCAGTGGAGAAGCCAAGGCTCATTACAATAGTGTCCAATATCTCTCCAAGATAGTCTTATCGAAAGCTTGGCTGATCAAAAGCCTATACAATGAGTTATGAAGGACTATTTATAGCAAAGGGTTGGGTGACCCTTGACATTCCCCTTGTGACAATTTGACTACCCTCATGACTCTTCATCTACTCTATGACTGTCACATCCAACTATCGACACTTGACTTACACTTGACATGACATTAAATTTTTTGGCATTATGATTCAAGTGTTGTCCTTGATGGCAACTCACTCAGAGGTTGGTACAGGTGCTCAGAGGTTGGTACAAGAAATCAGAGGACAGATCTTAGTACAGCATGCCAAGAAAGTTCATATACGCAGGTTCTCTATATATCAAGTCGCGTGTACACACTGGTTGGCTTCAGTAAAAGCGCGTGTATGTGGAAAACTTCTCTTTGGTCCACGGCGGTTATTCCTTGGAAGTTGTGCCTATGATTTTGGACCTTGATGTCTCGACGAACGTGTTGATCCCTAGTTTTGAAGATGATGGTATTGGATTTCTATGGTTTTGGCTCTTGGTATTGAACAAGGCCTAAGGCTATATAAGGAGAAGGAAATCATTAGGCAAGTGTATCCAAAAAAAATTCTTGAATATCTGATGAAGTATTAGATCCAGTATGCAGGTTATTGGTTGATGAGGTATTGCTTGATCTGAGCTAAGGAGAGATCTCACCGGTTAATGGAGAACTAGATCTAAGGAGAGATCGGGATCAAATGGTTTGAAATGAACTATCTTTATATGGTTGGTTATGCGTATTTCTAGATCTGCATACTGACGCAATGTTATGTTCTGGGTATAACTGAAATCTGGTACAGCTGCAAGTTATGAAAAATTATTTTTAGATCTGTACGCAGGTTGTCTTTGGTAAAACCGCGTGTATACGCGGGTTGCCTTCATTATAGTAGCGTATATCTTTTGGAGCTTGATTTTTGGGTTGCAGCTGGATCTGACTGTTATTGCAGAGTTCTGTAGTCTGCTCTGTGTTCTGGTGACTGGGTTTGATAGGGTTTCAGTGGTTCAGTAATTCAAAGATTGATGATGCTAGTATTGGTTGTTTCATGATTTGTGAATGAATCATGGTCTTCAGATTGTAATGTTGTGCTTCAGGAGTATCCAGTCTGAAAATTTGATGAAAAGTGGTACCTGAAGGAAAGAAGATTGTAGGCCAGCGCCTACGTACTAGTATCTTAGCTAGTACAAGAGCAAAGGGGGTTGGAGCTCCCTTCCAAGGAAGTTTGGAGAACGAGAGAAGGTTCAAGCCTTCTACAGGTTGTAGCCTGCGTACTGGTATAAGGCTGCACTAGTACAAAATATTGTAAACTGAAGTTCTTATTAAAGAAAGATAGAGACGACTTGCAGCAGGTGGTTTTCACCCACATTGGGTTTCCACCTTATATCATGGTGTTCATGTGTGTGGCTTTTGTGTGATGATCTGTTCTGCTATACTGCATCTGTTTACTCTTCATATGATGAATAATGTCCTGATGCATTTAACTGGAGATAAACTAACTGAATTATAAGATTTATGGTTATACGCTGGTTTCTTTAGACACAGTAGCGTGTACACGCTGGTTCACTTAACTGAAGTAGCGTATATGTTTCTGAGCATTGAAAAAATTTTATTGATCTGATAATACTGATTCACCCCCCCCCCCTCTTAGTATTATTTCCAACAAAATTACAATGCACATGTACCCATGTGAGACAAAATGGCCTGAGCAAGCCATGCTAGACATCAATATGACTTAGACAACCATGGAAGTCCAAATCCTCAACATCCTCGCATTGATCAGTAGTAACATGCTAATGCCAATATCGGTAGTCCTTGAATGTGTCTCTGTGCTCCAAGGTGGCATCTTTCTAGAACGTGACTCTTGCCTCCATAGCATCCCGGTACACTGCTCAGGCTCCTCTGTCCAACTCATCTGTAAGCATTCACATCATTATCTTCAATGCGGCTAGACCAGAAACATACTTGTGCATGATGTCTGCATAGATGTGCAAGTTTGTGCTAGTGGCGATGTGCATCAACTCATCAAGGTACAAGTCAAGCTCTAGTGAGATCTGTGCCTTTGTCTTCACCTCAGTGAGAGTCCCAATAGACGGGATTGCATGTGCGCGCACCACAACATCCATACTCTTGAATACACGTGCACGGCAAGCCTGTATACTAGTGATGAGCTGTGAGAGCTCTTCATAGTTTCGTATCTGACTCCAGATATGTGCCTTCAGCTTGACCTCATTGGCCTTCATCATCTTAGGCAGGTGAAGTTGGGCTCCCTTGTGCCTCATCGTCCATGATTGCATGTAATCAACAATATCATGCAAATTCGTTAAGGTACGTGCTTGCCTATAACATCGTTGCTACCATTCATTGAGATGGATTCCTGCCTTATGCACAGTTCCAAACATGGAGTAAAACGCTCGCATAAATGTATAAAGGCAAAGTACTTCATCCATTATTGCCTTCTTCAGTTCAGCTCGGGTGGATTCTATCACCAACTCTCCTCCTTGCTTGTCTGTCTGTAGTTCCTTAGCCATTCACTCATTCTCAGCTATCAAAAAGGGAACAATTAAGCTAGTGGCTTCGGCATACACTCTAGTTGCATTGGCTAAGGCTACTGGATGTTTACACATGTTAGACATGATCACTCATTCCTCAATTTACATAGGAGATGTATGATCATCTGGAGTCGAAACTCTATGAGACTGCAGACTTCTATGCTAAGACTCATCAAATAAGATGTTATGCATCTCTTCTTCCATGTGATCTCCCAGGATCTCAGTGCCTCCTCGGTCACTTGAGACTTTCTCATCATTTGGATGCGGTGAAGTAGGTAAGTCGACCTCTTGGCGATGAGGAATAAGGTTGATGTCCTCTTCTGATTCCCATTCCTCCATATCCATATCCAACTGTTGAAGTGCTTTCTCTATCTCATGAGTGAAGTCATGCTCCTATGATGTTTCACCATGTCTACCTGATGCCAACTGTTTTGATGAGCCCACTACTAGTACTAGCATTGTTTCCTCTGTTTTCGCATCTTTCACCCCTTGCTATACATGTTTTTGCTATGCTTCCCTCTCATGTTTGTGCAACTATTATTCCTTCTAGAGTTGCTCCTTCAACTCATGCAACTCCTTCTCTGCCTCTTCCATTCTTCTCTTATCCCTCTACCTTTGTGTGATTCTCTTGTCATGTTGTTGCCTCTTGTCCTCTATAGCCATAGCTACTTTCTCCAAGAGTGGATCTACTCGGAACTTGTAGCCTTTCTCTTCCTGCATGCGATCGACAATCTTCCTCTTGTCCTTGTTGCACATTGGTATGCTTGCCTCTACTGCTACCATTGTGGGAGTTGGTGCTCTCCAGGATCTTGCTTCACACTGCTTCATTAACCACTCCACAATGAAACTGACTAATGAGCCTCATCATTGGGTAACTATATGGACCTTAGTACGCCTCCAAGCTTATTAATATCAACTCTTCTAATTCCTTACATATTTTAATTATATTTTTCTTAAAGAGATGAGTAAAAGTAAGATGTTATGTCTAGTGGTCTAATGTGCTTTGGTTGCAGGTTTTTGAGAGAAAATCATGGCAATTTTGGCTAATTAAGGGTAGAAACTCGAATAAAACAAGGACAATATATTATAGGAGATAGATCATCCTCATTTAATCCTCACTCATTCGAATATTCCTCAATCAACTTACACTAGATCAGAGTTGCAAGCAGCTAATTCATGGATATCATGGGCAACCGAGCCAGTGACAGTTAAGAGCCAATTCATCTTGAATTTGGGAGCCAAGCCTGCCCAGATTTAATGAATTTGTTTGAGACTTCAGTTGTATAAATAAGGAGGCCTAGAGCCTCATTAGGATTCGTATTTTTTTATGTAAGAGCACTAAGCATTTTCGAGTTCAAGTTTTGTGGAAAAACATTGTTATGTAATTTTTCTGATATGATAATGAGAATGAGCATTTCCTTGATCCATCATTGAGTTGACTTAAAGGGCTGAAGCTCTTGGCTTAGGGCCCAACCCTAGCAGCAAAGGCTCCTCTTCATGTACTTGCATGCTTAGGTGATTTCATAGATTAATGGTTGAATTGGTTTTAGCATTGTTTCATTGCAAGTGGCTGTGAATTTGATTAGTTTTCTTCCATTTGTGCATTGCTTTAGCAGTAGCTTAGAAAGATAAATGAATACCAAAAAGGATGATAGAAGGTAGATTTGGCCTCACTCCCCACTTCAAGGACCTTGTTTTGAGGAAAGAACTCCTATGCAGCCCCAAAAAGACAAAATTCTGATTTCTTATGGAATTTAGGGTTTTCTACTACTTAGGCCAACATCTTTTCAGTTTACAAGAATAGGATTCAATCATCATTTGTGATACATTCATCCTTCTATTAGATCTCATAGTGTTTCACATTATTCTACAAGTATTTCCATTCATGAACTAGGCAACTAGATAATGAAATTATGTTTTCTTAAGTTGATTGAAAATCTTTCTTGTTTGACATGATTCATGGATAAATTCCAGTGATTGATGCAGTGTAGGAGTTTCAATATTGTAGGAATATCTCATGACCAGCAATGCCAACCTAACCTCATCCATCCATGATCACCAAAAGACACTAATTCCCTAAACCAATTCATCATTTCACAAGAACAACTTTCCAGGTTTGTTGAGAAATTTCAACCATCTAACAAACTCCATTTTGAGCTCTGAAAGAGTCATAGCCACTCTCCTACCTTACTTCTCCCACCATTCACCTTCTCTAAGCCCTATACCACCTTCCAAATCACTCCTATTTCTCTGGGTCGGATCCCATAGAAATACAGCGGATCGTGTAGGAGGATTAGGACATCCTGTAGGAAGCATTAGGACATCCTGTAGGACAACCTCTAATGGCCTGTTTTGAGGTCGATTTGTGGAAAAAGCATCCTAAAGTATAGGAGAAGACCCCTACTTGCCTCCCAATCCATCCAACCTTGCACCACCATCTCTAACCCACCTGCCACATCACCAAAAAAGTTTAGCATTCACAATTTCCCAAAAAAGGGACAAAAGAAAAAGAGTTATTGTGTTCATTCATATGCATAGTATTAGAATGTTTGGTAATTTCATAGTGCATGCCTAGGACAGTTAGGATTACACAGATTTTAACTTAGAATTATTTTGAAGAAAAATCTCTTAGCAATTAGTTAGATGGGTGGTGTGTTTAAAGCACTTGATTTCAGTCTTTCCTTAATGCAGTAGACACTATTTCAATACTCCCAAGTAGTGCAAAATTGCCCATTCCTCATTATTAATCAAGCTTCTTTTAAATCAATAGAAGGATGGTTTGAGAAACCATAGTGGTCTATCGCCAGCTCAATAGTGACAAAGAGTGGAGCCATCGCATTTGCTTGTGTATACAACACTGTCACCTCCAAGTTTGTACGAACCCTGGGTTGATAAAGTAAAGTTGGTAGCCCCAGGAGTTGCAACATTCTTGCTGAAATACTTGTGCTCATGACTTTTGGCATCGTTGTCGGGGAGCTATCTGAGTAAGATCTGATTTCTACTTTCCTTCTTACATTTCTTATCTCTCACATTCTGCCATTAGCTTCATTTCTGCAAAAGTAATTGTAAATTGGTTTGCTTTCTTTTCGATTCTGAAAGTGAGATTTCGTTCAGCAGTTAGTTTCCATTCAGTTTGTTATTTGAATTCTGTAATTAGTCTCAAATCTTAAAAAAAAAAAACAAAACAAAAACACTTCTTTCATGCCTCGTAGGAATAGGGATAACTAAGGAAACTTTCTACCAAATTCCCCCACCATTTCAAACAGCCAACCTTCCCTCTTCTTCAGTGGCTATGAATTGGAGGACCCCTTAGGAAAGAAACTAGAGATTTTTGAAGAGCCTACAAGGGGAGAAGATGAAGGAGAACCCATTCCAACTGACCTAATTACTAAAAATAGAAATGACAGAGGAGATAGAGAAAGAATTGAGGGTGCTTTTCCCATCAGAGAAACTAATGGGGATACCAAGATGAAAAACATAAGCCCCTCTACTCTTCCTCATTTCCATGTCATGACCTCAGAAGATCCATATAATTTCTTGTTTGAGTTCACTGTCATATGCAGAACTTATGATTACACCGCTGATGATCAGAATTTTAAATTATTCCCATCCACTCCCAAGGATGCAGCTTTGCACTGGTTCATGGGTTTACCTGGGGATGGCATCACAATGTGGGCTCAGATGCAGCAGGCCTTCAACAATAATTATCGAGACTACAGTAGGTCCAAAGACACTAAAGAGGTAATTTTTAGGATGACCTTGGCACATGATGAGTCCTTAGAGGATTATGAAGAGAGATTCCAACTTACCTACAAAAGGGCCAAGTGCACATTTGATGCTAAGTCGCTGAAGCTAGTCTTGCTCTAGGGGTAAGGGAATATATTTTGGATACCCTAAAACTGATAACAGGAGGGGACATCTACCACCTACCCTATGAAGATATCAAAAATGTCTTTAAGAACCATTCTATGGCAGTTAGGAAAAAGGGTAGGGGTAGTCAACCAATGGCCAACTCATCCTCTTCCAACACATTCATAAAAGGTGACATTGGAAATATGTTGGAAGATTTCAAGAGTGAAATGTTGCAAACCCTTGACCTACAGATGGACACTATGCATATCAAGAGGAAGAAAGAGGAAGCAGAGAGCATTAGCCATCTTCTTCCCTAGATGCACAAGGAGGTACCCTAGGAATGAATGTCCATTAAACCTGATAGAAATCTACTCAGTCTGTGAAGAAAACCACTCCACAGGCAAGTTCCCTTCTCAACCCAGACTAAAATTTGTGTATTATGGAACTGAAGGGGTGAGTGAACAACTCTGCTACATAAAACAAAGGAGACCTTGTGGGCCTCAACCATACCATCAAGGCATGCAAGGGTCATCCTATGCATTCTACAACCATAACCAGAACACATCTAGTCCCTCTTGGGGCCCCCATGCTCATCCTTCCTGGTCTACACCTTCTTCTTAGTCTTTTTCACCTCAGTACCATTCCCATCCAATCAACTGGTCATTTTATCCACATACCCCACCACAACCTTAGTGGAATGCACCACCCTAGGGATGGAGGCCCCCATACAACAATTATCTAGATTTATTTCCTTCACCTCCTACTCAGCCACAGCTTTTACACCCTACTCCACTAAACAACCTCAGATGCCTGCCCAGCCAAATCTGAACTCGAACAACAGACAGGCACAACAAGTATACAGTGGAGAGACATCCTACCCTGATTATGCTATGGAGATTCAGGAAATCAACCTAAGGCCTAGGACAGTACTCCCAGACAACCAACTTGCATCTCCACCTAGGGAGAGTGAGGAAGAACGAGAGGAAAGTATGCCTATAGTGAATCCACCACCCTTTCCTAAAAGATTAACTCAGCCAGTCCAGCCTACCCAGAAGAGAATGAACTTCTGGGTGAATTGAAAAATCTATGTGTCAAAATTCCACTTCTCCAAGCCATTAAGGATGTACCTATTTACAACAAACTGATTAAAGAGAAGTGTTTCAAACATCTAGGGAGGAAAAAGGAGACACCCCTATGATTAATGTCATTGGACAGTTGTCCGACTTAATGCTGGGGCAGGTAATTTGCCCAAAGTATTTAGACCCTGGAAACCCTGTAGTAGATGTGCACATCAATGGCACCATTGTACCAGATACCTTGATTGACCTTGGGGCTTCCATTAATGTAATGACTAAGGACACCATGCTTAAGCTCAATCTCTAGTGCTCATTAAGAAATACCACAACAGTCTTGCAGCTTGCAAACCGTTCCACAGTAGCCCATGAGGGGATTGTTGACGATGTGATGGTCTCCATGAACTCCTGGGAGTACCCTACATACTTCCTAATTCTCCATCCTAAGGCCAAGCTTAGTAGTTATCCTCTCATACTTGGGAGACCCTGGTTAGCCATTGTTAATGCCTACATTAGTTGCAGGACTAGAAATATGACTATAAAAAATGGGCATCTGTCCAAGCAGCTGGTATTGTACCCTCCTTCTCAGCCATCCTTAGAACATGATTTACCTTTATGGCTGGAAGAGGAGGAAGAAGATGAAGTCTGCTCTGCCCAACTCTATACCCTAGAAACTGCCATTGGAGGAGGACAACGAGATGAAGATGAGTTGATTGAACACATACTTTGAAATCCAACTCCCAGCACCTTGTCCTTAGAGGAAGTATTAAAGGAAACTAGGAGAAACCATCAAATTGATCTATTCTTAGCTCATTAAAACCTTACTCGTGCCAAAAAAATAGAATACAGCCTTGAGAGAACTTTGAAAGTCAACCCCTCTCTTTCTATACACCAAGAAGAAGAGTTGTGCAACATGCTAATGGAACATCTGGATGCCTTTGCCTAGAGTTACAAAGAAATGAATGGAGTGCACCCCTCATTGTGTACTCACCACATTATATCAAAGAAGGTTGCAAACCAGTCCGACAACCCCAAAGGAGAATGAATCCAATTCTCAAGGATATAGTCAAAGAAGAACTACAAAAGTTGTTGGATGCAGGATTCATTTACCCTATCTCGGATAGTGAGTGGGTTCCTCCTTTTCTGTTGGTTCCAAGGAAAATGGGAAGTGGAGGATTTTTGTCAATTACAGATAGTTAGAAAAGAAACAAGGAAGGACCATTTCCCTCTACCTTTCATTGACCAAGTGTTAAATGGCCTAGTAGGGAAGAGGTTTTTCTCTTTCCTAGATGTGTCCAAAGGGTACAATCAAATCCAGATTAGCCCAGAGGACCAAGATAAAACCACCTTCACCTATTCTTGGGGTACCTTTGCCTATAGGGTCCTTCCTTTTGTCCTATGCAATGTCCCTGCCACTTTCCAGAGGGCATTCCTAAGTATCTTTGTCGAGCTAGTCCATGATGTAGTAGAAATTTATATGGATGATTTTACAACCTATGGGTGTGATTTCTAGGAGGGTTTGTCCAACTCAGGTAAGGTGCTAAAAAAATGCATTGAAATGAACTTGTCCCTTAGTCCCGAAAAATGTGAGTTCTTGATGACTATAGGGACTCTTCTAGTTCATTCAATATCCCAGAAAGGACTACAAGTGGACCCATATAAGATACCCATCATCCAAAGGGTCCCACCTCTGAAAAAAACAGAGGGATGTTAAAAGTTTTCTAGGTTTAGCTAGATACTATAAAAGATTTATAAAATACTTCAGCAAGTTAGCTTCTCCTTTATTTGGTTTATTAGCCAAAGACTCTGAATTTTAATGGTTAGAAAGCCATCAAGAGGCCTTGGACACCCTAAAGGACAAGTTCACCACTACACCTATTCTCCGAGGCCCAAATTGGGCCCTTCCTTTCCATATACATGTTAATGCCTCTACCAAAGCCATAGGAGAAGCTCTAGGCCAAATAGATGAAAGGATACCGTATGCATTTACTTCACTAGTAAGAATCTGTCAAGAGTCGAGCTGAACTACAGAGTGACTAAAAAGGAGCTCCTAGTTATTGTGCATTCATTGAACAAATTTAGGTATTACATTACAGGTTGCCAAACATTTGTACATACTAAACATGCTGCAACTAAATACTTGATGAATAAACCTGATGTAACTTCCTAGATTATTAGATGGTTACATTTACAAATTTATTTAACTATTATTGATAAGAATGGTAGAGATAATGTTGTGGCAGATTTTGTTTATCCAAATTGACTTTTCTTGCAGAGGAGGAAGGAATGGTTGATGATAAGTTACCAGATGAACACTTATTCGCTGTTTCAGTTCTCTCTCCATGGTTTGCTGACATAAAAAATTAGTTGGTGTCTGCATAGTTTCCACCAAATTTGTCCTGCAAGGAAAAGAGAAAGATTGTGAGGAAGAGTGCCCCATTCACTTGGATTGGGGGCAACCTCTTCAAACTAGGCCTAGATCAAATTCTAAGAAGATGTGTTAGGGAGGTGGAAGTCCTTGACATCCTTCTCACCTGTCATGATGGGCCTTGTGGAGGTCACTTTGCAGCCAAAAGGACAACATTCAAAGTGCTACAAGCTAGTTATTACTGGCCCAATCTTCACCAGGATGTGACAAGGTATACTAGTCAGTGTGATTGGTGCCAAAGGATGGGTAAACCTACCCCAAGGGATGAAATGCCTCTGAAATGTCAAGTTACTTTCAAGCCATTTGACAAGTGGGGCATGGATTTCATTGGACCCATTGACCCTTGATCTAGGCAAAAGAAGTACATCATTGTGTGCACTGACTATTTAACAAAGTGGGCTAAAGGGAAGGTCATCAAAGCAGCAACAAAAGAGAAAGTGGTTGAGTTCTTAAGGGAAAATGTATTTTATAAGTTTGGGTACCCTAGAGAACTGGTCACTCATCAAGGCAGTCAGTTTACATCTAACGTGATTGAAAATTTTTCAAGCTAACACAAGATCAAGCTTAGAACATCCATTTCTTACCACCCACAAGCTAATGGGCAAGTGGATGTAACCAACAGAGCACTTGAAGGCATTTTGACCAATGTGATTAGCAGTAGCAGAAAGGATTGGGTAGATAGATTAATTGAGGCCACTTGGGTCTACAATACCACCTGGAAGACCACCATTGGATTCACTCCTTATGAGCTGGTCCATGGGGAGAAGGCCTTGCTCTCCATTGAATTTGAATACAACACCTTAAGAATGGTAGCACAACTGGATCTAGATCTCACTAGGGCACAACAAGAAAGATTTCTCCAGCTGAATGGGCTACATGAATTTAGAATGCAAGTCCTCTTGCACATAAAGGTGACTCAAGTTCAGAGGAATATTTGGCATGACAAGAAAATAAAGCACAAACAGTTTCAAGAAGGTGATTGGGCTTTGTTGTATGATTCCAAATACAAGGATTTTAAAGGCAAATTAAGGACTATATGGTTAGGGCCTTATGTCATAGAAAAATGGCATGATAATGGTTCAGTATAGATAATAACCATTGATGCAGAGGCTATCCCTTTACTTGTCAATTGGTATAGATTGAAGGTCTACAAGAATCCCTTGTAAAAGAAATAATTCATCAATGGCATCAACAAGGTAGTGATGATTCTAGAGTAAGTCTCAACTTCTACCCCATCAAGTCCTTGAAAAAATAAATAATAATAATAATAATAATAATAATAATAATATATCTTGGTGGAAACCTCTTTTGAGGAACCTACGTCAAGTAGTTAGGATGAAAACCTCTTGGAGGAAGACTAGTTGTTTTCACAAAACAAAAAACAAAAAAAGATATAAAAAAAAGGAGAAAAGAAAGAGTTTGAAAATGTTGTTTGTAGGTCAGCAGGTGGAGGATCGGAGCAACTTGAGATGAATGAAAGGACCTACACAATCCGTATTTTCATTCCTTCATCCCATATTCTTCAATATCCCATCAATCCCTCCATTTATTAACTCCTCGAGGTCAGTTTACACAAGCTCTGTGTTTTCTACAGGATTCTTTGTAATCTTACAGGTTTCCCAGAAAACCTACAAGAGTTTCTTGTAGGAATTACAGTGGCTTGGGAATCCAAAGAAAAGTGACCCTAGAGCAAGGGGATGACCATCCTGTGTCAAAAAATAAAATGTTTACTCCACCACATCATCACCATGCCTCTCATTACCATGTTACCCCTGCATCCATCTAATAAGTCAATTCAAAAAGATTACAATTTTCAAAGAAGAAGAAAAAAAATAGAAAAGGGTGAGAACAGAGGACAAGCAGACAATACCTGAAGGCTATACCTCTCACCTACGAATCACTAGACCCATTCTCTGCCCATGTCAGAAATCCTCATGTTGTAGAAGTGAAAAAAATAATGAAAGTTTAGGAGATAGCGAGCTACAAGACATTCTTTAGGTTTCCTGTCTGTGGAATTCCCTTTGTGGGATAGGCTGCTATAGGACATCCTATAGGTTTCTTGTAGGTAATCCTTTAGCAGCCTATCCCACAAAGGAAATTCCACAGGGTTGCAACCATCTTCATCATGGAGATTCCAAGGTCAAGGAAACTCCTCCAGAGCTCAACAGCAGCAGTAGGATCATCAATGTCACTCCCAATACCTTCACATAAAAGGAAACAAGCATCAGAAGAGGCCAATAGAAAAAAATATGCATAAAATACACAGCACAGGGACACCATTCTCCAATAAGCATCATCATCAAAGCATCTTACCCATAGGGATGTCATATTACTCATGCTCTCTCGTTATCAACATATGATAAAAAATGTAGGATTATGTAAGAGTTGGTTTAATAAGAAAAGGTGGCCAATTAACATGGCCACCTTTGGCCAGTCGACGAGGAGAAAAATAGTTATATCACTCCACATGTGGTAACATTCAAATCAGAAGAAAAATGAGATAATTTCGAAAATGGTTAAGTTATGTAGGATCTAAGTGGGAGATGATTACGAGGTGAGGGAAATGATGGACTGATAATGGGACCAACGGTCCAAAAGTAGGTGCTCATACTTAGATAGCCAACACACCATCCCACATGATCATCCATATAAGGAAATAAAACATTGATTCCCATACTAAAATATCATTAGAAATCTCGAGAATTCATCGAAAAGAGGATTTCCTCGACCTTCTTGAAGCAACACCTACAGGAGACAGTGAGCATTTTGCAGCGTAGAGGACCTACAGTAAAACCTACTAGATCCTATAGGATACAGAGCAATCATCTACAAGATTATTAGTGGGAATTAAGGGAGAAGAGTTCAAAGGTTGTCCTCATTAGACAGTAACTAGTGAGTTAGGTTCTATACCTTCCCATATTTTCAAGTAAAAAAAAAAAAAAAAATCCTCTGTTTGGTTAAAGGAAGTTGTAGTCTAGAAGAATTATATCGGAGAGTCGTCATTTAAATATTTCTCACTCGCTAGATTCTTGAGTTATATCCATACAAGACTCCATAATTACCAGGGAAAGATGGCAGGGGGTTTTAACAAGAGAACCCACAAACACAGTAAGAATTCATCAGCACCCTCCTATAGTAGAAATGTTCACAACACACAACTGGATGGGTTTCTTTGAAAGAATGAGAGGAGATGATGATGAGGTGACCAAAGACTTTGCTCTCTCACTCATACCCTTCGCTAAGACCCATGCCACTGCTGTGGTGAAAGGCTTATCAATAGAAATCACCCCTAAAGTTATAAGAAGAATCACCACTCTTCCTCTAGGGTTACCTTGGAGAAAACAATATAAGGGTAACATCACCCTTGCAAAGAAGAAATTATTTCTGGAAGGGGAGGAGGCAATGGAGGAAAAGAATGGGGTCAGAATGGAAAGCCTTCCATACCCTTGGAATGAAGTTAGTTACCACCTCATTAAATATATATCATGTGAAGGGAGATACAGTGTGGTGTATGGATACCATTTCAGACTTCTCCACGAACTGAGATTTGGAGCATACACACATCCTCAAAACAAACTAATTATACCCTACTTTCTTCTTCAATCAATGATAGATATGAGCATCAAAGTGCAGGAAGGAAAACATCGACAACTAGCTCATCATGGGTTAATCAAACTTATGCTAGAAGATGCTCTACAAACCTAAGACTCCCTATTACATTGACAACTTTCAAAGACATGCAGGCAGAGGGAGCAATTCAAGGATGTAGGTTTTAACCCCATACCGAAATTACCTGCATATGAATTCTAAATCACAGAAAAATAAACAATATGACGGCATAACACATAAAACACATATACACAGAGATTTTCCCCTGGATCCCAAAACCGGGACTACCAGCTTGATTTCTCATTATATTCCTTTCAATCTTACAATACATATTTATACATGCTGAAGCATCCAATACCATGGACCAAAAACCATCGCATCCATAACCATGTATCGAAAACCATAGGTAGGTTTGCCCAACCTAATATAGGGTCCAAAAAAAAAATTCCTCAGGGTGCTGCCCCGAACCCCGTAGAGGGAGGCTACCCGCCCCCCTAAAACCCCCCAGACAGGGGTGCTGTCGCCCCCACTGCACAATCGGTGCAACAAAGGTGGGGCTCCGCCCCCCCTCTAACCCTCTGGTTCACTACGTAGGTTAGTCGTGGAAAGAATATAACACAACCCAACTATCTCCCACTTCTTGTTTCCCTTCCACAGGGGGCCACAGGAGAGCTTACTCATTTTTCCAGCCCTGAAATTCCCATTGTTTCTCTACACCAAGAGAACTTCTCAGAGCTCACAGATTTTGTCAATGCATCTGCAGTATTCTTCAAAGTCTCCACCTTTACCAGCAACACCTTTTTGTCTTCTATCATATCCATCACAAAGTGATGCTGAACATCAATGTGCTTTGTCTTTGGATGATAAGCAGGGTTCTTTGCCAAGAAAATTGCACTTTGGTTGTCACAGTCTATCTTTATAGCTCCATGTACCAACCCCATATTTGAACACAATCGTTGCAACCAAACTGCTTCCTTGCTTGCATGAGTGGCTGCCATGTATTCTGCCTCTGTAGTTGATAGTGCCACTACAGATTGTTTCTTACTCATCCAGCTGACTGCACCTCCAAATAGGCTAAACACATATCCACTTGTAGATCTTCTCTAATCCAGATCTCCAGCCCAGTCTACATCAACAAAGCCATCAATATCCAACACACTGTCCAATCCTGGTCTTCCTTGGTAGCAAAAACCATAATCACTAGTGCCACCCAAATATCTGAAAACCCGCTTCACTGTTGTCTAGTGCTCCTTCCCTGGTTTTGACATAAACCTGCTCAATACTCCCACTGCATGTGCAATGTCTGGTCTAGTACAGACCATTGCATACATCAAGCTATCGACTGCACTTGCATATGCAACACGAGACATGTCCTCTTCCTCTTCTTGTGTCTTGGGACACTGTTCAGCGGATAACCTCAGACCTACAGGAATAGGAACCTTCACTGGTTTACTATCTTGCATATTAAACCTCTGCAGTATTGTCTCGACATACTTCCTCTGGTTTAACCAGAGCTTCCTCTTTGCCCGATCTCTTTTAATTTTCATGCCTAAAATATAGTGTGCAGCACCAAGATCTTTCATGTCGAATTTGGAGGACAATTGGGTCTTCAAATCCTGGATAACTTCTTTGTCATTTCCAACCAACAACATATCATCCACATACAAGACCAGATAAATAACACGGTCACCAATTAATTTAAAATACACACAGTGATCTGCTTTGCTTCTAGTGAAGCCAAGTCCCCATATAAATGTATCGAATTTCTGATACCACATCCTTGGTGATTGTTTTAACCCATACAGAGACTTCTTTAACTTGCATACCAGTTCTTTCTTACCCTTCACCGTAAAGCCTTCAAGTTCCTTCATGCAGATTTCCTCTTCCAAATCCCCGTGAAGAAATGTTGTCTTCACATCCATATGTTCTACCTCAAAATCAAAAGCAACAGCAACATATAAAAGTAACCTAATAGAATCTACCTTAGCAACAGGAGAAAAAATATCACCAAAATCAATTCTAGGCACCTGGGAATAACCTTTTGCTACCAACCAAGCTTTGTATTTCTCCACCTTCCCTTCTGCATTTTTCTTCTTTTTGAACACTCTTTTTCTTCCAATGGGTTTCCTTCCAGCTGGAAACTCCACCAGATCCCAAGCCTCATTTTTGTGCAAAGATGCCATTTCATCAACCATGGCCTCTTTCCAGATTTTTCCATCCTCTGAATCTACTGCTTCCTTCACAGTTCTGGGCTCATCATCAGTAACAGAAAAAGCAAAATTTGAACAAAAAGCAGAAGGAATATACCTTTCTGGCTGCCTTCTTTCTCGAACTGATCTTCTCACAACCGGAGTTTGTGGCTCTTCATCTTCTGATTCCTCCTCTGCTGCAGAGTCTGATTCTTCCTCCTTTAGCTCAAACTCTATCTTCTCAGGTTTCTTTGGTTGGACTTCATGTTTAATAACATATTTTACCTCTCTGAACACCACATCTCAGCTGTACACAACCTTCCATGTGACAGGGTTCCAAAGCTTAATACCCTTTAAGCCATCCTTATACCCAATAAAGATGCACTTTTCAGATTTACTATCCAACTTGGTTCGTTTCTCCTTTGGAACATGTACATATGCATCACATCCAAATACCCTCAGATGTGAAAGAGAGGGTTTCTTACCAGTCCATAATTATTGTGGAGTCTTATCCTCCAACGCTGATGAAGGTGACATGTTGACCAAGTAACATGCAGTATCCACCGCCTCTGCCCAGAATTCCTATCCTAACCTGGCACTACTGAGCATGCTTCTTACCCTTTCCATCAACGTCTTGTTCATTCTTTCTACGACTCCATTTTTCTGAGGTGTATATGGAGTAGTCTTCTGCCGTGCTATACCACACTTCTTATAGAATTCTTCAAATTCCTTGCTGCAAAACTCTCCACCATTATCTTTCCTCAGCACCTTTATCTTCTTCTCTGTCTAATTTTCTGCCAGAGCCTTAAATTCTTTAAACCTGTCAAAGACTTTAGATGTCTTCTTAAGGAAATATATCCACGTATTCCTTGAGAATTCATCTATAAATGATACATAGTACATAGACTTACCCAGTGATGGAACTGTCACAGGTCCAAACACATCACTGTGCACAAGCTCTAATATCTATTTCGCCCTCTTAGCACCAGAGGGGAAACTCACCCGATTCTGCTTCCCATATACACAATTTTCACAGAAATTAAAATCCAGAGAGCTATTACTCATACCTTCTACGATACCTTTACCATGAAGTATTCGAAGGCCCTTCTATCCAATATGTCCAAGCCTTTGATGCCACAACATGGTCTTCTCT
This sequence comes from Pinus tabuliformis, assembly GCA_031772625.1. Taxonomy (NCBI): domain Eukaryota; kingdom Viridiplantae; phylum Streptophyta; class Pinopsida; order Pinales; family Pinaceae; genus Pinus; species Pinus tabuliformis. Next base: position 11,051,521 of record CM062813.1, on the reverse strand, counting down.
CCAGAGACCACTAGACTTTCAGCTCCACTTTTAGGAACCACAGAACTGTTGCACCCATCAACAACAGTGCTACCTTGCAGCTTGTATAGAGTTCCATTCTGAACTCCCCGCATCAATACCAGTGCTTCTCGAACCATCTTGCAGGTATCCTTCTCGAACACTGTTTTTACACCTGCATCATCCAACTTGCTTACAAAAATCAGATTTCTGGCCAATGCAGGAATATGCAGAACACCTGAAAGTGTTCTAACCCTTCCACCTTGCAACTTCAACTTTACTTTTCCGTGGCCAATGATTTTAGCCTTCATATCATCTCCTAAGAATACATCACCACCATCGTATTTCTCATACTCACATAACCACTCTCTATGGGGAGTGAAGTGAAAGGATGCACCTGAGTCAATGAACCATGCCTCATGATCTACATGTGTACTTAAAGAAGCCAAGTACACATCCCCACCTTCATCTGAGGTGGTTTTTGCCTCTGCAAAAGGAGCATCATCAGATCCCTTTCCTTTATCAGGAGCTTTAGATTTACAGTCCCTTTTGAAGTGCCCTTCCTTTCCGCATTTCTAGAACACCACCTTTACAGGTTTTCCTGGAGATTTATATCTCCCTCTGGATTTAGATCTCCCACTCGATGACTTATTTTTTATTATATTCTGGGACCGTCCTCGTACAGACAAGGCATCACCATTCTGGCTCTCCATATTTTTCCATCTCATCTCCTCCGTAAACAAGGCTGAGACTATTTCATCAAACTACAAAGCAGTTGCATTGCTACCTATTGCAATAACCAGACTATCCCACGAATCTGGTAGAGAACACAACAAACTAATGCACTTATCTTCATCTAAAATTTTAATATCAACAGACGCTAAGTGACGTACCACAGTATTAAATGCGTTCGGATGCTCTGTCACCGAGTCTCCATCTTTCATCCTCAGGTTATATAGCTTTTTCCGTAGGAACAGTTTATTCACTAGAGACTTAGATTGGTACAAAGTCCCTAACTTGTCCCACAAAGCCTTCGTCGTAGCTTCCCCTGATACATTCAGCAATACTGAATCTGAGACACACAATCATATTGTGCTCTTTGCCTTCCGATCCAACTTCTTCCATTCTTCATCGGTCACTCCCATTGGGTTAGTACTTGGATCTACTGCGATCCACTGATCTTTATCCACCAACAGATCCTCCATCTTGAGTTTCCACAACTCAAAACTCTGATCATTGAACTTCTCGATCTCTATCTTTCTGCTGCTCGCCATCTTCTTTCACCACCAGAATCGATCTCACAGATCTCCCACTGAACAGGGTCTACCACAGGCCCGAGCGAAACCCCTCGGCAACAAAGGCGTCCCCTTGAAGCCAAAACAGCTCCGATACCAAATGTAGGTTTTAACCCCGTACAGAAATTAGCTGCATACGAATTCTAAATCACAGAAAAATAAACAATGCGAGAGCATAACACATAAAACACATATACACAGAGATTTTCCCCTGGATCCCAAAACCGGGACTACCAGCTTGATTTTTCATTATATTCCTTTCAATGTTACAATACATATTTATACATGCCGAAGCATCCAATACCATGGACCGAAAACCATCGCGTCCAAAACCATGGGCCGAAAACCATAGGTAGGTTCACCCAACCTAATATAGGGTCCAAAAAACTAATTTCTCGGGGCGCTGCCCTGATCCCCGTAGAGGGGGGCTACCCGCCCCCCTCCCCCCTGTGACCCCCCCGCTGCAGAATCAGCGCAACGAAGGGGGGGCTCCACCCCCCCTCTAATCCCTCGGTTCACCACGTAGGTTAGTTGTGGAAAGAATAAAACACAACCCAACAATGGACTTGAATATGACAGAAGCCCCACTGCTAGTCAGAGGGATGAAGAAATACAGCGAGAAGATGAAGAGGAAACAGAGGAAGAAAAGGATGAAGAAAAGGAAGAGGAGAATGAAGAAGGCATAGAAGAAGAAACAAAAGAAGAGATAGATGAGCCTAGTGAGGAACTAGACGAAGAACAGAAAGAGAAAGACAAGGATGAAAAGGAGAATGGAAAAGAGGAAACAAAAGGGAAGGAAGATCAAAGGTCTACAGTTCAAGGCAAACAAGGGGAAGAATCACCAAGGCTATCTCCAGAACCCACTGAGAAAGAGGCAGTAGCTACTCTTACTGCACTAAGTACACCTATCAAGTCAAAAGGGAAGAGATAGAGACAAACCCAATTGTACTTTAGGACAACAAAAATCACAAGGATCAGGCAAAGAATACCTCAAACACCCACAAAAATTCCTATTGTCATCGAAGACTCAGCATATAAGCAAGAAAAGGTAGCTCCTTCTGAGAAATCATCACGACAAGCCTCTCCCAAATCTCCCGTCACTAATGTTAGGATGCCTGTCACAAGGTCTACCTCATCAAAGGGAAAAGGTCTCCTATAGGAGACACAGAAAGACCTACAAGAAGTAGAGGCCATCCTACATGAAACTCTGCTAAACCTACAGGAAACTCAGAAAATGGACCAAGAAGGTATCACTCAGCAAGAAACAAAAAAGGAAGACTCAGACGTTTCCCATCCCCTTATTCCTTGAGCTTGAGAAAGAAATGGCAAGGGCACACACGTGGATGCAGATTTCCAAATCAAAAGGAGTGGAGGATGTAGGGCACATGGAGGAGAAACTTAAGGAGATGTGTAGAGATCTGAGCATCATAAGGGACATAGAAGAAATGATGAAAGCCCAGTAGGAGGCAAAGAATGCATGGCTAAGGGGACAACTACAAGAAGGGAAATTTATTTGGTAGCTATGGCTAGTTTATCCTTAGAGACAATCCAGTTCAGGATTCCAGCAAAGTCTTATGCCTTGTATCTCAAGGAATAATGGGTACAATTCCAAATTAAGGCTTTAGCACAGAGAGTCACTATGTTGTTCCAAGACTATAGAAAATTCATTGATCTCTATGATTAAAGCACCTTGGAAGATAGAGAAAAAATGTATGAGTTTTACCTACACAACTTGGCCTTGACATATTTGAATGCGCGGGACCCAAATTCAAAACTAGGGGACTTGTAATTGATGGCTTTAGCATCATGGATGAATCATGAGGAGGAAAGAGTTGTATAAATGAAAAAGGTAATGATAAGAGAAGAGACAAAACACCTCATGATAAGAGTTGAGAAATCTAATCCAATGGTTGTCATCAACACCCACCACCTGATTGCAAATGATCCTAAGCTTGCACCTATGTACCTTACTACACAAGAGCAAGCAATAACACACTTTGAAGACATGTCCAGATTTCTAGGAGATGACAGCATGAAAGCTTTCCAAAGGAGATGGAACACCTTTCCTTACAACCTGAAAATTAGAGAATACCATTCTCCCCAGAGGATGAGAGAGGCACTAAATAGAGCACCCATCTACAAGCAAGCTCTACAAAGACTCCAAGTCAATTGGATTGGCTAGAGACTCAATCCACCACTGCTCTTAGGAATTTTGGAAGGAAGGAAAGAAGAAGAAGAAAGAAATCAATGGGAAGAAATAGAGAGGAAGGCATGATTTTATTCACAGGAAGAAGAAACTACAATAGAAGCATGGGATGTCAGGGAGGCCACTAGAGCAATAGAGGATATGGATATCGATTAAGTTGCTTAGAGGATGAGAAACACCTTCAGTAGGGGGGTGATGATGAGCCTCATCATTGGGTAACTATATGGACCTTAATACACCTCCAAGCTTATTAAAATCATCTCTTCTCATAATTCCTTACATATGTTAATTATATTTTTCTTAATGAGATGAGTAAAAGTAAGATGTTATGTCCAGTGGTCTAATGTGCATTGATTGCATGTTTTTGAAAGCAAATCATGGAAATTTTGGATAAATAAGGGAAGAAACTTGAATAAGACAAGGAGGAGAGAGTATAGGAGATAAATCCTCCTCATTTAATCCTCACTCATTCGAATATTCCTCATTAAAAGAACACTAGCTCGGAGTTTCAAGCAGCCGAGACATGAAGATCATGGGCAGTCGAGCCAGTGACAGTTAAGAGCCAGTTCATCTTGAGTTTGGGAGCCAAGCCTCCATATATTTAAGGAAGTCATTAGAGAATTTAGTTGTACAAATAAGGAGGCCTAGTTCCTCATTAAGAATCGGCTTTCTTATGTAAGATCACTAATCATTTCCGAGTTCATGTTTTGTGGAAAAACATTGTTATGTAATTTTTCTGATATGATAATGAGAATGATCACTTCCTTGATCCAACACTGAGTTGACTCAAAGGGCTAAATCTCTTGGGTTAGGTTCCAAGACTAGTAGCAAAGGATCCTCTTCTTGTACTTGTATGCTTTGGTGATTTCATGGATTAATGGTTGAATTGGTTTTGGCATTGTTTCATTGCAAGTAGTTGTGAATTTGATTAGTTTGCTTCCATTTGTGCATTGCTTTAGCAGTAGCTTAGAAAGATAAAGGAATACTAAAAAGGCTGATAGAAATTGGATTTTTCCTCACTCCCCCCTTTAGGGACCATGGTTTGAGGAAATAACTCCTATGTAGCCCCAAAAAGACAGAATTCTGATTTCTTATGGAATTTAGGGTTTTCTGCTACTTAGTCCAGCTTCTTTTCAGTTTTCAAGAATGTGATTCAATTGTTATTTCTAATATCTTCGGCCTTGTATTATATCTCATAGCGTTTCACATTATTCTACAAGTATTTCCATTCATGAACTAGGGAACTAGATAATGAAATTATGTTTCCTTAAGTTGATTAAAAATATTTTTTGTTTGACATGATTCATGGATAAATGCCAGTGATTGATACAATGTAGGAGTTTCAATAGTGTAGGAAGATCTCATGACCAGCAACCCCAGCCTAACATCATCCATCCATGATCAAAAAAATCCACTAAGTCCATCAACCAATTCATCATTCCATAAGAACAACTTCCCAGGTTTGTTAAGCAAATTCAGCCATCTCACAAACTCTATTTTGAGCTCTAAAAGAGTTCTAGCCACTCCCCTGCCTTATTTCTCCCACCATTCACCTTCCCTAAGCCCTATACCACCTTCCAAATCACTCGTATTTCTCTCGGCCAAATCCCGTGGGAATACAAGGGATCCTATAGGAGCATTAGTACATCCTGTAGGAAGCATTATGACATCATGTAGGATGACCTGTAATCGCCTGTTTTGAAGTTAATTTTTGGAAAAAGCATCCTAGAGTATAGGAGAAGACCCCTAATTTCCTCCCAAGCCATCTGACCTTGGACCACCATCTCTAACCCACCTGCCACATCACCAAGAAGGTTTAGCATTCACAATTTCACAAAAAAGGGACAAAAGGAAAAAGAGTTATTGTGTTCATTCATATGCATAGCAGTAGAATGTTTGGTTGTTTTAGAGTGCATGCCTAGGATAGTTAGGATTACACACATGTTAAATTGGAATTATTTTGAGGCAAAATCTCTTACCAATTAGTTAAATGAGTGGTGTGTTTAAAGAATTTTATTTCAATCTTTCCTTACTGCAGTAGACACTATTTCATCACTCCCAAGTAGTGCAAAATTCCCCTTTCCTCATTAGTAATCAAGCTTCTTCTGAATCAATAGAAGGCTGATTTGAGAAACCATAGTGGTCTATCGCCAGCTTAGAAGTGACAAAGAATGGACCCATCGCATTTGCTTGTGTATACAGTACTGTCACCTCCAAGTTTGTATGAACCCCGCATTGATAAAGTAAAGTTGGTAGCACCAAGAGTTGCAACATTCTTGCTGCAATATTCGTGCTCATCATCGACCTGTTCATTGTGTCTAGAGAAATTGTAGCAATATCTCCATGGGTCCTCCTTGGCCCAATCAAATGTCCCGTGGATCTAGTTGAATCGTACTCTCGTGCAATGATATTTCAAAATACAATGTGGTTCATACAGATTGTAGCTTCAGAGGTCGAATGGATACTTCTTCATCAGTTCTGCTTCAACATCCGCTTTCTTGATACTCCATATCTCATATAACCCAATCCGCAATGGAAGAGTAGGCCAAGGCACCTTCTTCTCCTGGTGCAGTCTAGCTGCCAATCCTACCAAAATGTGATATGCTACTTCCTACATGACGAGTATGTCCAAGGGAAACTTTGGTAGAACATGCAAAGGATTCTCCACGCTAAACATTCGTATGAAGGTGTCGGACAGTGAGGCATACCAATCAACAGCGTCTATCAGTGCCTCCATGGCTTCCTTCAACATGCAGGGTGGATCCTGTTCAAATATCATCTTGTAGATTGGGGTGACAAATGATCAGACAATTGTGTGATTACTCCTCTGAAGATGTATTCTGACAACAACTTACAATATGTGTTCAAAGCAGTCTCCACCAGTGACCCTTCCCACTCCAAGCTCGGGATATCCTGTTGGACAGAGATTGCATCTAAGATGTAGGTGGACATGTATATTTTTTCTTGCACACCTCTAGGTGACTGTCGAGCCTTCATTACCTATTTCTTCAGCTGATGAGACAACATGTTGGATTAGTTACATGGTTTACCCTCTCTGGCCCATTGGTCCAGCGTGATCATCCAACTCTGTGGGAAGGTTTCCATGCTTTATTGGCCACATAGTTGACATGAAAATATGACCAAGCATTGATACGCCTTCCACATTATCCTCGTCTTATAGATCTGATTGGGTGTCATCCTGAATCTAGCCGGCTCCTATACCTAGTTCTTCAAAATGTCTCTAGAGTTGGCACTACTGCTGGTTAAGCTAAAAGGATTCTCCATGATACTCATGGGCTTTGACTTTTGATACATATCATCATAGTCCTGTGCCCAAAATGTGGCAAGCTTCATCCCACTAACACTGCTCAGAGTCATCGACTTAGGGTCAGTGTACGAGATGCTCCAATGTATCATGTCCATGCACAGGAACGCGGGGTATCTGCTTGTAATCTCGTACAATATGGACTTGTGAATTTTCACATACACATGAAATTATTTGAAGTCTTCCCCAAAAGTTCTTTCAAATGCTTCATTAACCTCTTTCCATTTCAACTTGATGTCCTTGTCTAGAAACAGTTTGGTATCTTCATAGATCGATAGACATGTGGACACCTGCTCAACTGCTACTCCAGTTGTAGTTCCGTTAGTGTCCTTTGATCCTGCTCTCTTGGTGGGCATTGATCATGTACTGCTAAGAAGCAGATGAGCACCTGAAAGATCTAGAGACAAAGAAACATGCATGGCAAGAAATTTGTCAGCAAAAACTAAAGAAAATTCAGAGAATAACTTAACAAATACCCAGGGAATGATAGGAAAAGAATGCACAATTTCTTCTCGGACGTTGGGTGATTGGCTACCAGAACTGCGCAAAAGGAAATGTGGGTTATTTGGGAGGCAAGACTAGCTGATGGATTTGCACAATGTGCAATCTAGGCTGACTGTTGACTGTTGGGATTGTGCAATGTGCCATTCCAGCTAGCAATGACTACAGGAGTAGTCACTGTCACTCATAAATGTGTAAAATAGTCCTAGAGGACAGTTTATGGGAAAAAATGCACATTTCTGGAGAGGAAGACATAACCTTCCTTCTCCAAATTACGCAAGGCTTTCTGGGTGAGGCAGAGTCTGAGACGAGGCTCGCTAGACCTGTGACCGGGCAACTAAAAGAAAATCTGAAAGTGAATGCATCATGATAAGAAGTGAAAGCACAAGTGATTGATCGTGCATGCAAACATTGAATGAAATATTTAGTGAACAGATCAACATTCATGTAGGTGGAGTGAGTCGTTGAATCGGCGACCATTCATGCAAAATAGTTTCATACATGTGACAATAGTGAGATAGTGACGAAAACTGAAATGGTGTTAGTACAAGCTAGTATCCATGTAAATGACAGCAAGTGTTCAAAGTAACCAACAAACAACACTCACACAAGCGAAAACACAAAAGGCGACAGAAACGCTGAAAAAGACATGTTGAGACCACTTGCCCATTAATAGCTAACGGATGTGTCGAAGAGTCCTGGATGTGCTATGGGATGTCAGATCTCAAAGATTTATGTGAAAGAATGATCTATGATGTGTCGAATAAATAATTTTGAACTCATGACGCGCATGCCACAAATCGAGGAAAAAGCAACACTTGGAGGAAAGTCTCTAAAACGAACCTTGCATGTAACATCCAGATGCTAAAAATAGTTCCCTGAATCATGGGATTCGTTTGCACGTTTCCTTTTTCTATTCTGGGAAAAAGCAAGTCATGCATGCAAGTCAAGTTTCCTTGGTCCTGTGTGGAACTGGTCAACCCAAATGTTCATGCATGAGGCTACTCAACTGTTGGGAGGAAATGCACTTTTCTGGCTTGGAGATGGGCTGGTTGTACAGGAAATTTGCACAATTTCTGGGTAGAGTAGCTAACTGCTACCCAGGATTGCGCAATTCCTAGGCTAAGAAAGCCTGCAGGAAGGATTGCATGCTTTTCTAGGTGGAGCCTGACTGGCAGGATTGCTCAATTCTAGAGCCCAGTAGGTTACCAGATAGAATTGCATAATTTCTGGAGGGAAGGCTGGTTGCGCTCCAGAATTGCACAATTTCTTTTGGGAGCTACTCAGCCTATAGCTGGACTAAGTCCAGTGACCAACCTATGAGGGTAATGCATCAAGCTTTGATCAACAACTTGTCTATGTGCAAGAAAAAAATTGAAGCTTGTGTACTTGACAAAGCAAGACAAGGTGCTGTGAAAGGTTGGTAGGGAGGCTCCAAAATAAAGCTAAGGAAAAATTTGGAAGGTGGTTGTAGCCGCTACAACACTTGGTGACACACTGGTAGAACTCTAGCTCTCTGAATGGACTTTGCTCTTGAAAATAAGGTCTAACACCTCCGAAAGTATTGTTCATTTCTCAATTCATCTTGGTTTCACAATAGCTTGATTGTAAGATGTAGCATCTACCAAGTTCTTGGTCAGTTGACACACATTCGAAGACAACTAAACATAGTTATTTAGATTGGGTTGAGGGGTATATTGGTGCACAAGCAGTATAGTCGTCAAAGTCTTAGTTTCATATTTGGTGTTGCTTCGCTGCCAGCAGGCCTGGATAGTACCCCGACGGAGTCACATAGGAACACAAGTATGGCTCTGCTACCCGCGAGCCTGGCCAGTACACCGGTGGAGTTACTTGCATCACCTCTCTACACAAGAATCCTTTCTCTTCTTTTGCCTTATTAATTTTTCATTTTTTTCAAACATTTTTCACTTTTTCCATTTTTTCATTTCCGTAACTGTGCATAGAACTTATTCATTTCAGAGGCAGAAGAGGGATTCCAACTTATTGAGAGCAGAAGAGGTTGTTCCAGCAGAGAATTATTTTATTATACCTTGGATGTGCCTGTTAAGGTTTCCCCCCTCACCTTACTCTACTTAACTAAGCTCACAAGGGTTAACCCAAAAAAAATTGACTAGAGTAGGTGACACTGGTTAGCACGTAAGCATTGTGCTTTCACCAAGGTTCACCTCGAACAATACGTATTTTCCTTCAACGTATCATCGACTAAAAGTAACAAGTTTTTCATAAAGAGGATATATGGCAGATAACCAAGTAGTGATAGCTACAAAAGGCCTCTTGTATTTTACCTAGCTTGTTTCAAGAGAAATACATGGTTTCATGCGAAACTAACCTATGAACAAAAAACCCAAACAAACAAACAACAAAGAAAAGCAAGAGTAGAAGCAAAAGTGAAATAAAATCTAGTAAGCAAACAAGCAATCAAACAAACAAACAAACAAAGCAAGTAAGAAAACAATCATGCAAGAAAACCAGCTGATAGCAAAAACTACTCCTACTCCTAAACTAAAGGTGCATGGGCCTGATCATGTGAAGTTATATTTCCAATGTAACCACTGATGCATTGGTTGACCCATGTTGGTGAAGGCTTGGTACGCACGAAACCTAGTTGTGTAAACCAATAAGCAAAAAAGATATAATAACGAAGACAACCACACTTCATGCTCCATGAAGCCCACGGGGAATAAGTGAGTGCAAGTGTATCAAGAATAGTCTGTGGACTTACCACAGTGTTGTGTGACACTGCATGCAAATTTGAAGCATAATCACACTCTTGGGTATAACATGCAAGCAAACAAAAGAAACAAAGACAACTTGCATTGTGCACATGTGCTTGCAATGTAAGATTCCTCCAATGCATGAGCGATATGATCATGTAGTTTGAGTGGAGGAAGTATGATCTATGTGTGAGATTGATCTTCAATGCATACAGATGACTGATGAGGAGCCTCGAGTGATAGAAAAATTTCTTGATCGGAAATGAGACTAACCCCAAGAGAGCGAGGGTCTGACATAACCATCAGCTCGGGCTAAAGTGCCTTGACGTTCTTGGGTGTTTAAACTTCATCGTCAGATATATCATCATAGATCGATGGCTTCGAAAAATCAACTAAGATAGAATCATTTGAATATGGGATTAAATGGATCACAACAACCATGATCAGAAAAATCAATGAATTCGTTGGCATCCTCATGATTTAATGAATCAAATAGAGGGGTAGATGAGAAGTGAAAAAATTCATCCTCTGTGTTTCCAGAAAAGACAGATGAAATATCAAGTGGATTTTCAATGAATAACTTATCCTCTCCATTGTTGGATGATGGAATGACATCTAGTGTGTCTTGCAAGTGATCAACAATGGGTGCATCCATGGATGAAGAAACATATGCAAAATCTTGGATCCCAGGTTCACCAAAGATGTTAGGAAAGAACGGAGGGGACTCAGATGGAAGGGAGTCATCCTTCACCAAGTGTTGATGCTCAAGCTCCCACTCACTCTTCATGAATGACAGTGCATGTTGGTTGTGCAACACCAACTCTGTCAATGGCTTGTTCCTCATTCCCAACAAGTGTAGAGTCTGGAATGGATGAACACAAGACGGTATCATCCGGAGGAAGAGATGAGCATGAAGAAAAAGGTTATGGAACAAAAGGCATATGACGACTCGATCAACTCACAACCAAATATGCACAAAAATTAAGGGAAGTTATGTTGGGAGGATGCGACAACTAAGCAAGTGTGTGAGCATGATCCTCAACATCACTCTACAATGGTGGAACTATTTGATGAGGGGATGGAGGACAATGACTTGTGATAGTGACCACATCTATCTGGGATTATGGATCTACATCAGTGAAGAATTTTGAGTGAGGCATGAATTCAAACTTCTTCTTGGGACGAGCAGATTTCTTAACATAATACTCGAACATGTCCCAAAGATAGAAAAATTTCATCTGGATCTTCGGAGCTTGAAACTGCAAGTCACGGAAGCGCTGGAAAAAATCCATGATCGATTCATGTGGAGCTTTCCATTGTTGTAACAGTTTTTGTTCAAGATGGTCTAGATCAAAATGATAGAAAGTGTCTTCAATGAGATCACAGAAGTGTTCAAGTGAGTGCACGTTATCAACTGGTAGGCTGCACAACCATCAAAGTGGAGATTCACGAAGTGTGTATTCAAGCAGCAAGTTGGCTTGTTTGTCAGAACACCCATCTCCCTCATGAAGCATGGAAAGAAAGCCTTGTAAGAACTCAGGCCAGGCCACTTTTCCTTCACCATCATACGTGTAAGTGGACAAGAGATCAAAGAAATCCCTCGTGATGGTGACATCTTCATGATTCGAAAAACAACGTGGAGAGAGAAGAGTGCAAGAATGCATGACAAATATGCAAAGGTTCAAAACAAGTTGAGAGGACACTACTTGTCATCTAGCCCTCCTTCTAGCAACAGAAATGTTTATGGTGTTGGACCCGCCAACATGTCAGGAGATCTCCCTGGTAAGAAGTCCCAATTAGACCTCATACCATTTCATGTAGGAGTCACAGTAGTGGATCGTATGGTAATGCCTTGATCACAATTTTCTTACAGAGGCAAGTAATATAACTCTATTGGTAGCAAGGGTGTGATAGTTCTAGCGAGCCAAGGAAGGTGCATGAGAGGTTCAAACACATAGGGGTTGAGATGAGTGCACCCCTTGGAAACCTGTGATAGCACGTAGTTAAGAAGGGAACACACAAGCAAAGATACATCACAACATGGAACGAAAGTTAGCAAGAAGACTAAAGTGATGTTTAAACCAACAACACATTTCAGAAAGATTCATACATACATACATAGGTAGTTATACATGCATGCATAAGCAAACCAATACATATATCATTTAGAGTAAACTAGATAGAATGGAATACAATAAAACATATGCATGAAACATGATGGCTCTTGTTATATTAAGAACTGTAAGTTCCAGTCACACAATACATCCATGTCAAACCACTAGTTCTGATAGTAGAACGTTACAACCACAACCACCTATTATTCCAAATAGATGTACTAGCTCTGCGCAATGGAGAAGCCAAGGCTCATTACAACACTTTCCAAGCTCTCTTAAAGATATTCATATCAGAAGCTTGGATGCCCAAAAGCCTATACAATGAGCTATGAGGGACTATTTATAGCAAAGCGTGGGGTGACCCTTGACATTACCCTTGTGATAGTTCAACTACCCTCATGAGCCTTCATCTACTTGATGACTGTTGCATCCAACTATCAACACTTGACTTACACTTGACATGACATTGCATTACAATGCACATGTACCCATGTGAGACAAAATGGCTTGAGAAATCCATGCTAGACATCACTATGACTTAAACAACCTTGGAATTCCAACTCCTCAACATCCTAGCACTAATCAACAGTAACATGTTGAGGCCAACATTGGTAGTACCTGATGGCATCCATTTGCTCCAAGGTGACATCTTTCTGAAACCTAACTCTTGCTTCCATAGCATCAAGGTACACTTCTCGAGCTCCTCCATCCAACTTGTCTATAGGAATGTGCATCATCGTCTTCAATGCAGTTGGACCAACAACATACTTGTGCATGATGTCTGCACTGATGGTCAAGTCTGGACTGGTGGCAATCCGCATCAACTCATCGATGTACGAGTCAAGCTCTAATCGAACCTGTGCCTTTGTATTCGCTTGGGTTAGAGTCCCAATAGATAGGATCGGATTTTCACACACCAAAACATCCATACTCTTGAACACACGTGCATGGGAAGCCTGTATACTAGTGATGAGTTACGAGAGCTCTTCATAGTTCTGGATCTGAATCCAGATATGTGCCTTTAGCTCGACTGCACTTTCCTTCATCATCTTTGTCAAGTGAAGCAGGGCTCTCTTGTACCTCATCATCCATGCTTGCATGTAATCAACAACAACCTACAAGTTTGTTAAGATATGTGCTGTTCTAGCACATCGTTGCTGCCATCCATTGAGATGGACGAGTTCCTTATGCATGGTGCCAGAATTGTAGTACAACGCTCGCATAACTGTGTCAAGGGACAATACATCATCTATTATTTCCTTCTTCAATTCAACTCGAGTAGACATTTTCACCAACTCTCCTTCTTGCTTGGCCATTTATAGCTCCTTAGCCATTCGCTCAATGTCAACTATCAGAAAGAGAACACTTAAGCTAGTGGCTTTGACATACACTCTAGTTGCATCGGCCAAGGCTGCTGGATGTTTGCGCACGTCAAACATGACCACTCGTGCCTCAAATTATCTAGGATATGTATGATCATTCGGATTCGAAACTCTACGAGACCGTACAACTCTATGTTGAGACTTGTCAAATGAAATATTGTGCATCTTTTCTTCTGACTGATCTCCAAGGATCTTATTGCCTCCTCGGTCGCTTAAGAATTGCTCAACATCTGGATGTAGTGAATCATGTAAGTTGACCTCTTGGTGATGAGGAATAAGTTCTATGTCCTGTTTTGATTCTTGTTGCTCCATATTCGTATCCAACTATTGAAGTGCCTTCTCTATCTCACCAGCAAAGTCATACTCCTACGATGGTTCACCATGTCTACCTGATGCCAACTATTTTAATGAAACCACTACTAGTACAGGTGTTGTTTCCTCTATTTTCACATGTTGCGCACCCTATTGTACTTGTTGTTGTTGCGCTTCCCTCTCCTGTTTGTGCAACTTTTGTTCCTTCTGGATTTGCTCATTCAACTCATGCAACTCCTTCTCTGCTTTTTCCATTCTTCTATTATCCTTCTGCCTTTGCGTGATTTGCTTGTTGCGTTGTTGCCTCTTTGCCTCTATAGCAATAACTTCTTTCTCCACGAGTGGATCTACTTGGAACTTGCAACTTTTCCCTTCCCCCATGTGATCAAAAATATTCCTCTTGCCCTTGTCATGCACTAGTATGCTTACCTCTGCTGGTGCTGGTGTTCTCTGGGATTCTGCTTCATGTTGCTTCGCTAACCACTCCAAAGTGAAGCCAACTTGTTCATTTGGTTTGGAGAAATTGTAGCAATATCTCCATGGGTCCTCCTCAGCCCAATCAAATGCCCTGTGGATCCAGTTGAACTTTACTCTCGTGAATTGATCTTTCATAATATAATGTGGGTCATACGGATGTAGATTCGGAGGTCGAATGGATACTTCTTCATGAGTTCTACTTCAACATCCGCCTACTTGATACTCAGAATCTCATATAACCCAATCTGTAATGGAAGAGTAAGCCAAGGTGCGTTCTTCTTCTAGTACAGTCTAGCTATCAATCTTGTCGAGATGTGATATGTTACTTCCTCCATCATGAGTATGTCCAAGGAAAACTTCGTTAGAACATGCAAAGGCTTCTCCATGCTAAACATTCGTATGAAGGTCTCGGACGGTGAGGCATACCAATCAGCAATGTCTATCAGTGCCTCCATTGCTTCCTTCGACCATGCCCACTCCAAGCCTATGAACTCCTGTCAGGGATAGATTGCATCTAAGATGTAGGTGGACATGTAGATCTCTTCTTGCATACCTCCGAGTGACTGTCGAGGCTTTGTTACCTATTCCTTCAGCTGATGAATGAACATGCCAGATTAGTTTCATGGTTTACCCTCTCTAGCTAGTTGGTCTAGCATGATCACCCAACTTTGTTGCAAGGTTTCCATTCTTTCTTGGCCACATAGTCAACATGCAAATATGACCAAGTAGTGATACGCCTTCCACAGTATCTTTGTCTTACAAATCTGGTTTGGTTTCATCTTGAATCTAGCTAGCTTCTTTACCTAGTTCTTCAAAATGTCTCTGGAGTTGATATTGCTGCTAGGTAAGATGAAAGGAGTCTACATGATAGTCACGGGATTCCACATATGATACATCTCATTACAATCATGTCTCCAAATGGTGGCAAGATTTGTCCCACTGACACTGTTTAGAGTCATCATCTCGGTATCAGTGTGCGAGACGATCCAGTGTATCGTGTCTGTGCATGAGAATGCAAGGTATCTGCATCCAATCCGATACAAGCCAGACTTGCGAATGTTCACATACACCTGACAGTCTTCGAGGTCTTCCCCAAAATTTCCTACAAATGCTTCATTGACCTCTTGCCATTTCAACTTGATGTTCTTATCTAGAAACAATTTGGTATCTTCATAGATCAGCAGACATGCAGACACCTGCTCAACTGTTGCTCCAGCTGCACTTCTGTTAGTGTCCTTTGATCATGCTCTGTTGTAGGCCATTGATCCTGTACTACTAAGAGGCAAATGAACACCTCAAATATCTTGAGACAAAGTAACATGCATGCCAAGAAATCTGTCAGCAAAAACCAAAGCAAATTCGGGGAATGACTTAACACATACCTAGGGAATGATAGGCAAAGATTTTGCAATCTCTGTTGGGAGGCTAGGTGGCTGGCTCCTAGAAATGCACAAAAGGTAGTCTAGTCTATTTGGGAGGCAAGAATCACTACTAGATTTGCGAAATGTGAAATCTAGGCTGATTTATTACTGTTGGGATTGTGAAATGCACAATTCTAGTTGGCAATGACTACAGGCTCAGGGGCTACATTATGCAATTTTATGGTCCAGTAGTCACTGTCCCTCATAAATGTGCAAGAATCTTGGAGGACAATGTCTGGGTAGAAATGTGCATTTCTAGAGAGGAAGACAAAGCCCTCCCTCTCCAATTTGCGCAATGTTGTTTGGGTGAGGCAGAGTCTAGGCCAAGGCTACACAGACCCACCGACGGGCTACTGAAAGCAAATTTGAAAGTGAATGCATGGCGATACTAAGTGAAAGTAGAAGTGATTGATTTTTCATGCCAACATTCAATGAAAGATTCAAGGAACAGATCAACATTCATGTGGGTGAAGAGAGTTGTTGAATTGGTGACCATTCATGCAAAACAGTTTCATGCATGCGACAGTAGTGAGATAACAACAAAAACTGAAATGGTGCTAGTACAACCTAGTATGCATTTAAATGAAAGCAAGCATTCAAAGAAACCAAGAAAGCAACACTCACATAAGTGAAAACAAGAAAAGCAACAAAAATGCTAAAAAAGACAAGTTGAGACCACTTACCCATGAATAGTTGAGCTTGATGTGTCGATGATTCTTGGATGTGCTGCGGGATGTCAGAGCTCCAAGATCGATGTGAAAGAATGAGCTCTGATGCATCGAATAGATAAGTTTGACCTCATGATGTGCATGCCAAAAATCGAGTTAAAAGCAACACATGGAGGAAAGTTTCTAAAACAAACTTTGCATGTAACCTTCAACTACTAAAAATAGGTCCCTGAATCATGGGATGCTTTTCTCATGATGCATTTTGCTATTCTGGGAAAAATAAATTCATGCATGAAAGTCAAGTATCCTTCGTCCTGGGTGGAACTGGTTAACCCAACTAGTCATGCATGAGGTTGCTCAACTGCTGGGAGGAAATGCGCATTTCTGGCTGGGAGTTGGGCTGGCTTCCCAGGAGATTTACAAAATTTCTTGGCAGAGCAACTGACTGCTGCCCAAGATTGTGTAATTCCTGGGCTGAGCAGGCTCGCTGGGAAGGATTGCGCAATTTTCTGGGTGAAGCCTAACTGGCAGGATTGCTCAATTCTCGAGCCCAGTAGGCTGCCAGACAGAATTGTGCAATTTCTAGAGGGAAGGCTAGATGCCCTCTAGAATTGTGCAATTTCTTGGGGGAGTTACTTAGCTTGAAACTGGACCAAGTCTAGGTGACCAGCCTATGAGGGGAATGCATCAAGATTTGATCGGCAAGCTGTCTGTGTGCAAGAAAAACACTTAAGCTTGTGTACTTGACAAAGAAAGACAAGTTGCTGTGAAAGGTTGGTAGGGAGGCTCTGAAATGAAGCTAAGGAAAAATTTTGGAGGATGGTTGTCACTGCTACAACAATATGTTAGAAGAATATCCCTCGCCATGTTTCTCATCTGATCTATAGGGAGAATTTTATGAGTTGTAGTCTATTGTCTTACTAGTCATATTTTTTCTTCTTTTATTGCAAGGTACATCATGTCAACTAAACCAAATCATAAAAAACCAGCGTACCTCAATTTATTTTAGGGGAGGATATCTCATCTGCAAGACCAACCAGATTATCACAATACATATATAAACATAATAATATCAATATTTAATCATAATTTCAATCATTATCCAGTCATCAATGCATGACCATACCAACCACATACCATGACGTTATGCACAAAATCTATCACCATGTCAATGTATTGATAACAACATATAAACACTAACATGCATGACCAATTCTCAACCGACACGGTCTCATGTTGGCCACACTCGACGACAACACCATAAATTTTTCACATGGTGACACCACTGCGACTATGACCAACCCCATGCATATGCAACAAGCACATAGACCACAAGCATAAGAAACACATATGTAATCCACATGTATGCAGGACCAACACACATTGCCCATCCATGATCCGGATTTAAACAGTAATGCAATGAATTACAGATATAACCCTAAATACAAAGATGCAGTAGAAATAACACTTAATTTCATTAATCTCAAATACTGAAATATGCTTACAAATAGAATGGAAATAAAACTAGCTCAGGCGATGGTAGCTTACCTCTGAGAAGAGATATGGGGGCTACATGCCTCTAAACTGTGTCACAATGAGGCTCAAAGGCCTATTTATTATTGAGAAATAGTGTAAAACCCTAAACATCCAAAAACCTAACCCTAGGAGATGAAGTGCCAAACTATGGGCCCCATTTCGATAAATTGGTACATCAACTTCTCAGGGTCATAACTTTGGCATACAATCTTCGTTTGACGCACACAATACCTCGTTCGAAAGGTCTATCCAAGGACTACAACTTTCGAATGACCAACATCAATTAATGACCCATGTTGGTCCCAAATTTCCCAAAAAAAACATCATTTAGGGCCTCAAAATGGCTTCAGAAGTTCACGACCTAAAAAACTACCAAAAATAGTAAACTATGCTACAAATAAGGAAATAGAAAAACTAAAAGAAACAATGATGGAGGTCCAAGCGTAATAGGCAAGTTGACACCAATATCCACCTGGATCATTCTTACCACGTTAGGAAGCAATGGTCCCCATTGCGTTGAATTCCTCCATGAGATGAGGAAACTTTTGTTGAACTTGGTCCCTAGTGAACCACTTTCCCTGGTGAAGGAGTTGGCTTGCTTTGAAAAATCAATATAGTTTGATCCATTGTTGTTGAGTGTTCTTGATCTGTGTGTCCATGATCTGGTCTATTGTGGCTTGTTCCATGTAATCTAGTTTTAACTCTGTAGGTGTGAGTTGCTCTGCAATGTGTGATGTTTCCAGCAAGGGTGGGAAGTATGATTGAACGCAGTCCACATTAAAAATTGGGTGCAGGCCAAGGAATGGGGGAATGTTGAGCTCAAATTCATTGTCTCCAACAACCTTGTTAATGGTGTAAGGACCATATCAGAGTGGTCTAAGTTTTTGATAGGCTCCGGTAAGCCATTCCTTCTCAAAATGCAAGCAGACTTTGTTGCCCACCTGAAACTTGTGTGGCACACGATGTTGATCATGTTGCTGCTCGTACTTGGAATTTGATTTCTATAGAATGTCATGGGCCTACTGGCATATATGTTGGATGTGCTCAATGAATTTTTTTGCCTTATCGGCTTCTGACTGGGCATGAGCCAAATCTGCTTGAGTAGCTGAAAATGCTATGGCCACATCAATGGGACATAGTGGATGGAATCCCATGCCCACCTGAAAAGGGCTATGGCCAGTCGAGATGTGGAGATCTCGGCTATAGCTGTGTTGGACATAGGGGAGGCTCTCATCCCATGTGCGTGGAGGCTTTGAGTTATACGTGTGCAGAATGTGTACGATCATTCTGTTGACGACCTTTGCCATCAGCTTGGGGATAGAAAGTCATGGACATAGTGAGCTTGGTGTACAACATCCACCAGAGACTGGACCAAAATTTACAGAGGAACCTAGTATCCTGATATGAGATGATAAACTGTAGGATCCCAAAGTGTACCACACACTCATTCAAAGCAGAGTTTAGTAGTGGCTTTTGATGTGATATATTTCTTGCAGGCTATGATAATGGCCATCTTTGAGAATCTGTCGATGACCATAAAAACACAATCGTTTCCATGCTTAGTAGAAGGAAGGCCCGACATGTAATCGATGGAGATGGATTCCCAAGGTTGACTAGGGGTAGGCAACAAATTATATAGGCCTTGCTTCTTGATGGTCGATTTGGAAATGGCGTAGGAATTGTAGGATCCGATTTACTTCCTGACATCCTGTCGAAGATTTTTCCAATAGAAATACTTTTGTAGTACTACCACTATTTTCTCGACCTCGAAATTCCCAACAACCCGACTGTAGTGCACTTCCCAAGTCATCTTGGCACGCTCGCTTGAAGGAACACAAAGGTGTCCTAGGTGGCATAACAAGGCATCCTAGAGGTGAAAATCTGGAACTTACTGACCCTCCAAGAGCGTTTGGTATGTGTGGCTAAATTCTGGGTCACTTTTGTAGAGAAGTGGGTAGTTAGAAGTCTCATGCCCACAAGAGTTGAGCACGGCAGTTAACGCCATGATCGGTGGTCGACTAAGGTAGACTGCGAAATTATTGGTGTTGCCGCTTCTTATACTTGATATTCAAATGGAATTGTTGCAAGTATGTGGACCACTTCTGATGGCGATCATTCTGTAACTTCCCTTGCATTTGTATGAACTGCAGGGGTCGATGGTCTGTGTAGATGACCATTTCCCTCTCCAAAATGTAATTCTTCCATTGTCAGTAGGCCTACACAATGGAATACATCTATTTTTCATAAGTGGGATACCTTCATACTATGTCTGAAAGTGTCTCACTGTGATATGCCACTGGTTGCCCCTGTTGGGTAAGGGCTGCCCAAATAGCATAGTCAGAGGGACATGTCTCAATCTCAAATGGTTGTTGCAAGTCTGGTAAAGTGAGCACTGGTGCAGAGTATAGGCGATGTTTCAACTTTGCGAATACCTTCTGTTGAGATTCAGACCAAAAGAATTTTTCTTTCGCTCCTCCCTTGGTGACCTACCTCAAGGGCGAAGTGATTATCCCAACACGAACCTACAGTAGAAACTAGAAAGACCCAGAAAGCTATAGAGCTCTGTCAGACTGGTTGGGGCTGGTCAATCCCACATGACTTGGATGTTGGTTAGATCCACATGCACCTCTCATTCATCAATAATGTATCCCAGATACGAAACCTAGGTCATGCCAGAAGTGCATTTCTCCAAATTGGCACACAACTTGTGTTGCTGCAATGTTTGGAGAACCTGTTCGATGTGGTGGAGTTGCTCTTCCCAACTCTGGCTAAAGATCAGGATGTCATCCTAGTATGCCACTAAAAATGAGTTGGTGAATGGCCACAAGATGTCATCCATCATCCTCATGAAGGTTCCAAGAGCATTCGTCAACCTGAAAGGCATAACCAACCATTTGAAAAGGCCCTCCTTGGCTTTAAAGGTAGTCTTCCACACATGAGAAGGTTCAATTGGTACCTGCTAATATCCAAACTTCAAGTCGATCTTGCTGAAATATTTTTTCCCCTTGAGTTGGTCTAGAAGGTAATCAATCCGTAGGAACGAGTACCTATTTCGAATAGTGATCTTGTTAAGTGCTCGATAGTCAATACAGAGTCTCCAAGTCCCATCCTTCTTCTGTACCAACACAATTGGGCTCTCATAGGGCGATGAACTTGGCCAGGTGTGACCATTATGTAGCACCTCCTAAATCTACCTTCTAATTTCGTTGTTCTCGAGAATGGAGCACTGATAGATTGGTCCATTGCACAACGACGCACCTAGGGTTAGATCGATGGAGTGCTTGACTTGACAGTGCAGAGGCACGCCTGTGGGGGAAGTGAAGATGTCATTGTAAGCCTCCATGACCTTTTCCATCTATCTTTGTCATGTGGAGGGGCCCTTTCTGGAGGTTGTGGCCACCATCTTCTTCTTTCCCTGAGGGCGTATCATCAAGAAAACAAATTTCCCAGTTTTGGAAATGAGCTTACAGCATTATTTTGCAGTAACCAAAGAGATGGCGGTAGGTGGTGCTACCTCCAGTATCCTATACAGCTTATTTCCCAAAGTAATAATAACAACACGAGGCCATGAATCATGCACAACATGTCGCTTCCACAAGTATGGTTGGCCTAATAATACATCACAAACATTAAAGGGAAAAACCTCACATAATACCACATCCGTGAAGGGCTTGATGCTATATGGAAGGCGACACTACTGGCTCACGTGAAGATCCCATCCTTGGTGAAGCCACCCGATGTTCTATGGTTGTGGGCATGGTGTGGTCAGTAAGCCCAGCTGCTTCATGACCTATACCCAAATGAGGCTCTTTTGACTCTCACTGTCGACAATGAACTGTAGTGGGGAACCCTTTACCCACATGTGGGAGTGGAATAGGTCCTCCTCCTCCTTTGGATATTTGAGTTCCTCCTTCTGGATATTTGTGGTGGCAATGATGGCGTTAGGCTCTGCATTGATAATATGCTTCCCTCTGTCATTCCCCTTGTCAGGTTCTGACTCAGATTTGGAACATGCATCTGAATCCAAATCCTTCAGCTCAACCACCAATGACTTCTTGGCCCGACACTCACTTGTGTTGTGAGTGGAGGTCTTATGGAACTCACACCACTTTCTCGTGTCTTTTTTCAGCTTCAAGGAATTGTTCTTTACTTGTGTCTTTGGCGCGTTGTCCTCGGCTGCCCTACCTTCACTTTGTCCTTTGTTTTGCGGTTTGGGGGCACCTTTCCCTTGCTTTGGATTCGCAAATCCAAAGTCTTGCTTCTTTTATTTAAACTTCTGATTGATCTTGACAGCATATCGGTACGCCGTGTCGAGTGAGGAGATGTCCAGGAACTCCATCTTCTCCTAGATGTACCTGTGTAGGAAGCCATAGTACTTGAGTACCAAATGTTTCTCAGAATCCTTGATACCCAAATTCGTGTGAGGGGTATGAAAAGCATTGGTAAACTCTAGCACATCTTGGTCTCTTGCCTACCGTAGAATTTTCCACTTTATTAATTTATCCTCATAGCTCCTGATAGGGTAGTACTGCTCCTTGATGGAATCCAAGAATGAATTCCAAGTGGGTGTGGCTGAAAAAAGTGATGTCGTACTTTCATCCTTCTACTCGTAGTAGGTTTCCCACCAGTCCTTGACGTGGAGGGGCTTTGAGAAGAGAAAAAGTAATATTTTATCGGTTGGAAAAATCATGAATAGAAAAATATCCTTCTAGCATATTTAACCATTTATCTACGGCGTTCACATCTATTTTTCCCTCAAATATGGTAATTTCAAACTTTATTTGTACCTTAAAAGGAGTGGAGCCTCCAGAGTGGCTATTGGATATGGATGCACCATTGTTGGGCAACCGTTGAAGGATTTGGGCAAAGTTATCCATCATCGCGTTCCTTTATTTCTCGAGGGCTTCCTCCAGCAATATTTTGATAGGATCTCTTGCCCCCTCGTATTTCTTTTCTTCCCTGATGGGCAGTTTTCAGGGTTTGCAAGGCTGATCTTGAAAAGGTTCAACCAAATCAAGTCCTAATTCCTTATATCCCAACCTCGTTGGGGACATGCAAAGAAAAATAGAGAAAGAGAAGACCGGTCTGATATCACTAATCCCCATTTAAAAAAGAATGCAAAAAATTACAGATATAACCATAAATATAAAGAGGCAGTAGAAATAACACTTCATTTCATTCATCTCAAATACTGAAATATGTTTATGAATAGAATGGAAATAAGACTAGTTCGAGCGATGGTATCTTATCTCTGAGAAGGGATGTGGCAGATACATGCCTCTAAACTGTGTTACAATGAGGCCCAAATACCTATTTATTATTTAGAAACAATGGGAAACCCTAAACATCCAAAAACCTAACCCTACGAGATGAAGCGCCACACTATGTGCTTCGTTTGGGTAAATTGGTATATCAACTTTCCAGGGTCGTAACTTTCGCATATGATCTCCATTTGACGCGCACAATACCTCATTAGAAATATCTATCAAAGGACTACAACTTTTGAATGAAAAAACTTGGTCTATGGCTCATTAACATCCCATATTTTCCAAAAAAATGTCGTTTAGGGCCTTAAAAGAGCTCTAGAACTTTAGGACCCAAAAAACTGCCAAAAATAGTAAATTGTGCTACGAAATGGAAAAAAAAAAGCCTAAAGGAAACAATGGTGGGTTTCCAAGTGTAATAGGTGGGCGGCCACCAATATCCACCTAGATCAATCATGTCCAAGGGGTGAACCATGTTGTGATACCATTTAGTAACACCCTCCTTCCACGTTTACCCATGTTAACTAGTTCTTCAGGGTAAACATATGACGAGATGCTGCTATGATGTGATTCAACTCCTCATTTATAGTTAAGGAAGTCGAAACCATAAAACTAAACCATTCTAAACTTACACACATGCTATAGTACCTTTAGGATCCAACCAACCCTTCCAAATGACGAACGTCGGAGACAACTTGATAGTTCGATGCCATAAAGCCTTAGTCGCTCCCATGACAAGGAATGCATGTGAATGGGACTATCCATCTGCTCCCATAGTAAGGAATACATTTCGACTATGGACTGTTTTATCTTGTTATGACCCAATGCCTCTAGATTCTTTGCCAATTTTTCAGGGCCAGAACTCAGGCCACTGCCCATAACTTCATGAAAAATTTAGAAATTATAGATAACATCAAAATAATAGTACTAATGCAAACATTTGATCAGCGAATTGGGTGTACCCCTACTAGTCATGATAGGAATTTAATCAAACATATCACAAATATGTAATCTACAGGTCATAACAACAGATCTAACCATAGGATTCATAAGGAAACATTGATGCCTTATCAAAATTGTTGCATTATCATCTATTATTTCATAAATGCTTTGTTCATTAGTTTTTTAATCAAAACGTTATGAGAGCCATATATCAAGACATTCATGAAACATCCTCTTAACCAACATATATTATAAAAAAATAACAAAGATATAACAACCATAAAAACCACATATGAACAAGTATATCGACCTATCAAATACAAAAGGAAAGGAGCTCTTATTAACATATTGAAAATGCAACTAGGTCTGTGGCTTTCATGTACCACCTAACCATAGATTGGTTGAACCAAATACTTCTTTTAGCCAATCACCCCTGTGCCATATTCCAAGCATGAATGTTGGATCTCATGGAACAAATCCAACAAAAGAAAAAAATGATTACAAAGGTCAAACCACCTCACTTCTCAACCAATGATTCCACCTCCCAATAAAACATCACTAACCATCAACAGATTGGTCTCTACTAAAGTTTTCCAGCACTTTAGAGCATTTGTTCCAACTAGGGATTCCAGGACTACTAACTCAACCCACAATTGTTGTCGGGCTTCTAAAGCATTTATCCAACTAGGGCTTCTAGGAATAGTAACTCAACCTACAAAGGGATTCTAGAGCATTTGTCCAACCATGGATTCCATGACTAGTAACTCAATTGAAGCTGTTACAGGGCTTCTAGAGTGTTTGTCCAATCAAGGATTCCAGGAACTAGTAAATTAACCCACAACCATAAGGAATATGAGAAACAACCAGAAATAAAAAGGAAAGACACCGACGCACCATGGCTATCCACCATCAATCTAGGAAATCCTCCATGCCAATGATAGATCATAACCAAGAAACCACATGCATGTTGTCACACGGAATCTGTCAAGGGTGCGGACACGACTGACCTTCCTAGAAGTCTAAGACGTTCTAATGACAAACAAGACAAAATGGAGTGATCTTTCTCTAAATACACCTTTTACAACATGAAAACTACAAGTGTTTAGGCTTACCTTATTCCAAAACGCTGTTGTTGAAGTCCGTTCTTGACGATCCGGATGAGCTCCTCCTTCAAGTCAATTCCTGCAACCACAAACAATCAAACAATTACCAAGCACTTGCATTTCATATAATAAAACATATATTCAACATGCAGACCAAGGAACACATGAAATAACTCATTAACACAAGCTATTGAGAAAAATAAACCAGTTTGTATTAATAACGAAACAAAGAAACTCTTACAACCTGGCCTTGGTGTTGTGCAAGTTCCTCCCAGGGTCCATCAAGGGTTTTCCTCTACTTTGACAAAGCTCACCCTCTCCCAAGTAGAATCAAGTGAAGACAATCTCTCCTCACAAAGGTTCTAATGGAAGACCTAAATCCTGCAGCATTTACCCAAAGAAAATGTATAGCTCCAACCTTCTCTCCTTCTGGCTCAATGCCTTTATTTATAGTGCTGTAAAGAGGTTATTCAGGTCCACTATCAATGGGATCATCCCCCTCTATGGGTGGGATAGCTCCCTTATTGATGGGATAAGTTCCCCCTTAATAGAGATACATGAACCAACTGGAGGCGCATCCATTTCATCAAACCGACCTCTAGAATGTTCTAGAAGTAACCACAAGTAACTTTTTCAAGATAAAACTCGCGCATTTTGCCTTTTACAGAGGGACGCACCTGTCCCTTAACATACAGAGCGTCCATGGACGCAGATTTTGTGAACATGGTCAGCGTCCTCGCAGGTAAGGCTAGAGAGAACCTGCGACCCCAGAGATAAACATAGTTTTTACAAGACTTTCTCTCTTCTTTGAGTTTGAGATGGATAACAGAGGCATGAGACTTGCCTAAGAGGGTAGCATGACTGTTGATTTGAGCCATACTAACTGTAAGTAGTCAAGGTGACATTTTTTAGTGTAACAGATTGCCCCCTAAAGTGCGAAGCCTGGAATAGAATAGGGTTTTGTAATTCTAGGAAGGGTGAAGCGCTTTATCATTTCAAGGATTGCCTTGTGGATGGCCTGGTTGGAACCTGCAATTTTCAACACAAAATACATGGATAAGATTATATCATCACTGAGGTAGGCATTCCCATACTCAGATTCAAAACTTTAACTAATGGACTAACTATTCTGATACAGGAATGATCTTGCAGTACATCATTTTTTATAGACTTTTGTAGATACAGTATGGATGCAGCCATCTGTTTATGATTAGTCTACATAGATAATGAATACAAAACTCCTCGCAGCCTGGATGGTAGAAACTAGATCCAGGGTCTTCACTTCTACTTCCCGAATTGGTACGATTCTAGCCATGTGATTAAATGATTCGATGTCGAACATGGTAGAAACCACTTGATTACCAGTCAATGATGTAAACTGTTAACAAGCGTGAGAGAAACCACCAGTAATGTCAATGGTTCTCAAAGTACCAAGCACAACCCATGAAATGTGAATAGATGTTTTGATGTCGAACACTTCACGGAATCCTTTGATCGAAAGTCAATGATGTAAACTGACGTCAAAGGCGAGAAACCTGCCATTGATGCATGCAGACTTCAAGGTACTGTCGATTCCTAAGTCATCTTTCTAGATAATGTGTCGATGTCGATAGAAAGCGACCCGTTGCAGGCAAGCCCGCAACACGAAATCATTGTTCAAGTTGAAGAAATGTTGCTGTAAGGACTGACTCAGGGATGGTCAAATGGATGACAAGTATTTTGCAGATGAAAGTTTTTTCTTGCAGACCTCTTGAACACATAACGACACAACAGATGGCTTGGTGACGTATAACTCAAAGTTAACCCCTGGAACCCGGTTAAAGACTTTCAAAGTGATTTGGTCAACTGTGAGGTAAAAGATTTCCCAACCCAGGTGAATGAAAAGTGTCGTGTTCAAGAGCGGTAATAAAGTTTCTTCTGAGACAAAAGGTGACAAATAGGTTCATTCTTCTCTTTTTTCCCCCACCATTTCTGGCAAGTACCTCTTTATTTTTAACAAGCTTGAGGAGGATAACATATGCTTGATTATAAGCTCATCCTTCGGACGAGTCCAACCTAGTTTAAATTCGAACCCTAGGAAGGAGTGGTTCGTTCCTGTTTGTAATTGAACAGGTCCTCTACTGTAAAAGTTTAACGAGCCCAGTATAGGAGAAACTCGGCGTTTTTCAATTTTAGAGAGTCTGAAAAAACTAAAGGAGACTCCACGTTGAACTTTTTCGTATATTTGTGTCCCTCAAGCCCGAAAAAGTATAAAATAATACCTGGGGGAACCGCTTGATCTTGCGACCAAGGAGTACTTTCATAATAGTGTCGTTAACCTGAAAAGTAAAAAGCGATCAAGGACACGTCGTTTTATTTCCTTATCGAGTTCGAAACGACAAAAACCCGGCAATCTTTTCCTGATTTTGCGGTCAGAAAAGAGCTAAAAGGGGACCGTCTTTTAATTCCATTTTAACGAGTGAAAAAGAAACACTCGGCGATCTTTTCATGTTTTAGGAGTCAGAAAAGGGCTTAAAAGATGACTCTGAAATTTTGTTTGTGAAAAATTACAATTTCCCTCGAAATCCCTTTGTCCTGCACAAAAGCGACACATTACTCATACCTGTTTAAAATAGGCAAAAATACATTCAAAAACATCTTTTCATGGTAAAAAATGAACTAATTCATCCAAAAAACCTATAAAAAGACCTTTTACCATGTCATTTTTACCGTTTCACTGTTGAGGTTGAAAAAGGAGCTTTTGACAAGAAACTTCCCGTGGTCGCTGCGGAAAATCTGACCGTTGGAATCGAACGCCGTCTCATCCAGGTATTTTACACATCCTACTCTGCATTTCTATCCGTTTAGAATCAATTTTTAGGTTTTAGTTTCATTTTTTGGGGGGGTTTTGGTTTTGGAATGCGCCTCTCGGCGGACGCAGGTGCCCTTCGGGTGACCTGCGTCCCCCGACTTTTTCTCATACGGGGAAATGGTCGGAAGACGCAGCCCGCCTTCAGGCCAGCTGCGTCCGGGCGCCCTGTGCTACAAAGCCGGGGTGCGTCCTCCGAGAAACGCGCATTTCAAAACCCCAACTCTCTCAAAAAACCACCAAAAATTCCCAAATTAATTTCTAATTGCTATTTTTGATATGCAGGGCATTAATCATGTTAGACTGGAGAGAAAGAGAGCATGTAGAGGAAGATGAAGCTGCAATAAATCATCAACCTTCCCTGGATGCCCTAAGAGCATGCGGATTATACAAATATTGGACCATACCGGGCATGAGGGGCCAGGTAAGATTCTTGGAATGGCTGGTTGAGCGATGGAACGTACAAGAACAATGCTTTTACATAGGAGGGCACCAGCTCGAGATAGAGCCCTCGGATGTATACTTTCTCACTGGCTTGCCAAACAGAGGTGAGCAACTCAGTCTTGCGGGGACTAGGCCGGGTGGCCAATCCCTTGATAGTCTCCGCGAGAATTGGTGCACACCTAGGGCTCACCATTCAAAAGGCATAGAGATAAAACACATCACTCTACCGGAACTCAAAGTCATAGCGTTCACGGTTACCAGAATTTGCGGCGCGGCCGCTTTACACATTGCTTCCGGATCCCAAATGCGGATGGCAATTGACTGTTACCAAGGCACCATTTTCAACTGGTGTGAAGCTGTGTCGGCTCATATGAAGAGCCAACTGACCAAGGCAAAGAACGGACGACTAAAGACTTTTGGATATGGGCCTATAGTCGTGAGCTTTGCCTTGGAGAGAATTCCAATGCTGATCCCTCAGCAACTCACTGTTGATATCTTGGGTCCTCAGCAGCCAAAGCTGATACGATGGGTTGCGGTGATGGCCCGGCATCCTGACGAGGGCGCGACAGTAGTTCGATTCTCAGATAGTTATTTTGACTGGTTAGAGGGCCAGCTTTTTGTGATACAGGACTTTCCGTATGCCGGAATGGATTTCAGAGGTGATCCGGACATGGTTCTTCCACAGGGAGAACAATGGGACGACAGAGGTACTTTTTATTTTCACAAGTTTTCTAGTTATGTATTTTTTGTATTTTTTATATATATCGTCTCAAAACTAATAGTAAATCTTTCAAAATGCAGATGTTGGTCCACAGCGTCCAGCCAACCTCCGGCCTTATGATAGACTACATCCAGCTGCACCGGTACCGGCCCCACAGGATGCGACAGCAGAAGTACTAGCTGAGTTGGAGCATGATCTAGAGCGTCTCACGGCAGATATACCTGAGACTACTATGGACGACATTCCTATCAGGCTTCAGCGCTTCGTAGTCGCGGTCCCTGGACCGTTTAGGAGATTTTTGCGTAAGGTAGCCCGCGCAGTGGTGTCGTACAGAGAGCACCACCAGTGATTGACTAGTCACTTTTGTAGTCACATGTGACATTTTTGACTTTTTGTACTATCATTTTGCCGATCATAAGGTGTTTTAAACCTATGATCGAAGACGATGTATATATTTTTTGACACACTTCTATCTATATATATCACTATTACCGGCTTATCTTGTTTAACATATGTGATGAAATGTTTTTAAATTTACTTGCATGATTATCGTAAATGTCTGTCCAACATTCGAGAAGCAATTGCATCTGCTAATGTATTCAAAGACCTTGGAATATGTTGATATTCAATGTAATCAAATTCACGTTCCAAGAGACGCACTCTCAAAAACAACCTTAATAACACAGGATTTCTAATGGCATAAACTCTATTAAGCTGTAATACAACAAGTTCAGAATCTAACCTCACTATCAAACGTCGAATTCCAAATGAAATAGATTCGGATAATAATTCAACCACTGCACTGTATTCTGCAATGTTATTCGTTGTTTGACCGAGGCTTACCCCATGCATAGAAACTAACTCGTCAGAGGGCGAATAGATAACCCAAGCTGCGGAAGAGATATTCCGTGTATTACGACAAGCACCATCAGCAAATCCAATGTATGTTTGGAGAGGCGTCGACATCTACAATATCAAGAGTAAAACCAAGATAAGCCAGAATAATGACGAAAAACCACACTTGCTAAGCTAAGCACACTGACTAAACTAACACACTTGCTAGCTAGAAAGAAAATCTAACCTATCTAAAAATTTCTCCATACCCATCATTTTAAGCATAATACCTCTTTAGGTAAAGTCCATTTCTGGGTTTACCCAAAGAGTCCCCATCAAAATCAACTAACTCATAAGCCCCTTTTGCTAGCTTTCGCTTTACAATGTAGGGCCCATGCCACATGGGAACGAATTTTCCGGCACCTAGCTTATCGTTAGCTTGATCATATAATAGTACTAGGTCTCCTTCCGAAAAACTTCGAGGGGTTACATTTTTATCGTACTGAGCTTTCATTCGTTTCGCGTGAGTCTCGATAGCTAAAGTAGCGTCACGTCGAGTCTCATCTAATTTAGCCAAGTATAATAACCGTTTCTCCTCTTCGGAAGTAGCTGGAAGTAATTCGACAGCCATTTGAAGTGATGGGATTTCGCATTCAATAGGTAACACAGCTTCTAAGCCATAAACTAGCTGGAAAGGGGTGAAACCTGTTGAATTTTTCACTGAAGTTCGATATGCCCATAGCGCCGAAAATAACATGTTATGCCAATTCGTTCGATGGATACCAATGATCCGTCGAATCATGATGACTAGAACTTTGTTGATTGACTCAACCAAACCGTTGGCTTGCGGATAATAAGGAGTAGAGCTATCGTGGTGCAAATGGCTCCCATGGTCAGTAATGATTGCTTGTGGGACACCAAACCTAGTTATGATATGATTGAATACGAAAACTGCAGCTGTCTTGCCGCTTGCGTCGAATGTAGGCATCGCCTCGGCCCATTTTGTAAAATAATCAACCGCGAGGATGATATACGCATGCCCCCCGGCCGAGTGAGGGTTACAAGTAATAAAGTCAATGCCCCATTTGGCGAATGGACCAGCGGCAATTATAGGGTGGAGAGGAGCAGGTGGAGCGCGCATCTTTCGATCAAACACTTGACAGTTGTGGCATGTTCTGACAGCAAGGATACAATCTTTAAACATAGACGGCCAGAAATAGCCAGCGCGCAACACCTTCTGAGCTGTGGCATACCCAGACATATGACCGCCACATGCTCCAGAGTGACAATCATTCAAAACTCTCTCAGCCTCTTCGTGAGTTAAACAACGTCGAAAAACTAAGTCTGCCCCCCGGCGATAAAGTGTATCTCCAATAATTCTGTATTGCTGGGATCGAAACCGAATTTTTCGACGGTCTTCCTTGGAAGCTTCAGGCCGAAAGGTTTGGGTTTGGAGATAGATGATTATATCCCCATACCACGGATCTAAAGTGCTAATAAGAAACAAAGATTCGTCCGCAATGGACTCCTCTGCCACAGTCTCTGTGTCAGCACTCGGGAAATCACACATCAATTCCGCAAAAACTAAAGATTTCTTAGACTTGGACTTCTCGAACTCCAAGTCGAACTCTTGCAGGATAACAATCCATTTAGAGTACTTGCCCCCTAGCAGTTGTTTTGTCAAAATATAAATCATAGGGTTGCAATCCGAAATAACTGTAGTCTTGCGGAGAAGAATGTAGTGACGAAAACGCTGGACAGCTTGAACGGCTGCCAGGGCCAATTTCTCCACATGCGAATATTTTAACTCAGTGGGATTTAAGGTTCTACTAAGATAATATATCACATGCTCTGCTTTGAATTCATCTTCTTGAACTAACACCATTCCAATGGTGGAATGCGAAGCTGCGAGGTATAAGAAGTAGTCCTGGTTGTAGTTGGGAGGATGCAATAACGGTGCATGGGTCAACGCGTGTTTTAGTGCATCAAAAGATTGTTGGGCAATCTCGTCCCAAAAGAATTGTGCGTTCTGTTTCAACAACCGTGTAAAACCTTTAGTGACCTCGGCGTAGTTTGGGATGAATCGGCGTAAAAAGTTCGCTTTCCCTTGCAAACTTTGGAGTTGGCGCAAACTCGAAGGAGGAGGCAATTTGATGATAGCCTCGACTTTCGAGGGATCGACGCGAATGCCGGCTTTTGAAACAACAAATCCCAGCAATCGACCTGTTTCTATACAGAAAACACACTTGTGGGGATTCAACCGAATTCGATAATGCCTACACCTCATAAAGATTGCTCGTAGGTGGACAAGGTGATCAGCTCGTTGTAAAGAATGAGCAGGCAAATCATCGAGATAGGGTTGCACAATGTGCTTGATGTCATGAAATGCATAAGACATCGCCCGTTGAAAAGTGGCCCCGGCATTCTTAAGTCCAAAAGGTAATTTGCAATAAGCAAATGTCCCCCATGGACAAATGAATGCCGTTTTTGGTTGATCGGCAGGTAGAATATTGATTTGATTATAGCCTGAGAAACCATCCATGAAGGAAAACATCTCACTTCCGGCACAATCATCAATAATTTGATCGATATAAGGCGTAGGATAGTTGTCTTTTGGACAAGCTCGATTGATATCCCTATAGTCGATACAGATTCTTATTGTTCCTTGTTTTTTATTGACGGGAACAATATTCGATACCCAATCCGTTAACGGGATCGGATAAATGAAACCTGCTTTCAACAGCTTTTCGACTTCTGCTTTAATCGCAGCCGCTTTTCGAGGGTGAATCTGACGCAACCGTTGCCGAATGGGTTTAGCATCCGGGTAGGTTTTGATTTCATGAACAACAATGGCAGGATCAATTCCCGGCATTTCCTCGTAAGACCAGGCAAACACGTCGCGGAATTCTTGGAATAGGGCCTTGTAAGTTTGGATTTCTTCTTCAGTACATGCGGCACCTATATGAATGTTCTCCTCGATTCCGGGCTTCACTGAAATATCAATGGGAATAGTACGAGAAATATTCCCTAAATTCAGCTCTGAATCAGAATGTTTCGTTGGATCCTGAGCGTCTTTGACATATTCAGCGGTAAAGATAGATGAAAAATCATTTTCAAATGCATCATCCTTAGGTAAAAACGAAGATCTGTGATGGAGATCTTCCCATGGTAGATCATCTACACTTAGGATTTCGCGAAGTTGTTCGTCAGATGACACTTCTTCGGGAAACGTTATCCGTTCTAAGGGTGAGGTGAAAAGTGACTCTTCACTGACCACATTCATTTGGTCGGTTGAATGAAAGTCGGTAAAAGACATAAGAGCTTCATAAGCAATCTCATACGGACTCAACGGCATAACATCACCGAGTGAGTCTAGCTCAGAGTCAGAGGGAACATACCAAGGATCATCATAAATAATGTTTTCTGACGTGATCATATGAATTGTTGCGAACGAAGGGTCTGCATTGAGTGGAGGGAGAGGAAAAGTTCCCAGTAAACCGGAATCCTTAACTAAACCTACACCAATGTCCCTATAAGGGATTGTCGTTTTACCAACATGCTGGATAGTTTCTGAAGAGGTTGGGTCGGATGAAAAGTATGTCAGCTGATCAATAGTCACGATCTTACCGTTATGTGGAAACTTAATGACTCTGAAGACCGATGAAACGACCGCTGTCATAGCATATGACCAACTTCGACCCAAAAGAAGGTTGTAGTCTAGAGGGGCATCAACCACTTCCACATCCAGACTAACGGTTTTACCTTCGACCCCTATAGGCAATTCTTGTAGAATACCAAACGGACGGAACCCACGGCCATCAAAGGCCTTAAGGATGGTGGGGGATTGGTTCAACGAAGGAGAACCAAGCGATCTCCAACATTGAATCGACATAATACACGTAGAAGCTCCCTCATCAATCACAGTCCGATGAATAGGCCTGTTTTTGACTATCACTGGAATTTGGAAAGCCATTTGATGGGGGAGACGCGGTGTACTACTTTCTAGATCAAAGATCATTAGGTTCGGGTCCTGAACATCGACAGCTCCAATAGCCGACAAAAGCAATTTTCGTTGCGCTGGACATGATTGCAGCACTTCGAGTGCCGACATTGCTGAAGGTGAAACAGCTAAGTCTTCAACAATGTTGTAATTCTGGGCTGCTCTCGCATGTGGATTGAAAGCAGACCTTCGAAGTACACCCTTGGCGGGCGGCTTAATCACTAAGTCTGGGTTAGGTTTTTCGATCTGTAGTGGATCGGAACCAGGAGCTGAGGTTGATGGGTTAGAGTGAGAAGATTCTGCTTCCTTTCCATCAACAGGAGCCTTACTACCATAATCTTGCGATCGAGTCGCAATCCTGACATGAGACATCATCAAAATGGGTTCTTCACTGGCATTCGAAGAAGAACCTATCATCTTATTCTCCTGCTCTGGAAATGGATTTTTTAACACAGCAGGAGTGGGAGAACCTTTGACTATTTTCACTACCTCGGCCCGATGAGGGCAGTCTCTCGTAAAATGATCTTCTTCACAAATAAGACAAGGATATCGAGGTTTGCGCTTTTCGTCATTGGTTTCCGACTTTTCCGTTTTCTCCTTTGGAGCCTTGTCTGCTTTAGCCTTCTTCTTTCCTTTCTTCTTTCCACCGTTTTTTGATTTGGCCGTAGATGACTCTACAGCGTGAATGTCGGCGGTAAGTTCAGGAGGAGAAGACTCTCCTGTCGGAGAATCAGGCAAAGTGATAATTGGAGTATTGGAGGCCTTGGAAGACTTCTTCTTACTCTTCGTAGTCACGATACCGATCATACCATCAGCGGCATGAGATCCCGAAGGAGCAGCAGCGATTTGGTTTGACTTTGGAAGATCCGGAATTTTCTCGTGTAACGTACCCGACTGAGTGTAAACTAAGTCAAGGTATTGTGCCTGAGCAATGACTTGCTCCTCAGTAACTACTCCGGCCTTAGCTACATCTTCAGTAATTCTTGGTAATAATGATTTGACAAACCATTCAGCTAAGATTTGGTCCGGGATAAAAACTTTCACTAATCTTCTTCGACGTCTCCACTCATGGATGTGATCAGAAATGTACGTGGATGTCGATTGTTTTAGCGAAGTTAATAATTCTGTACCATTATCGTATCTGACTGGTAACTGAAAATGAGTTAAGAACGAGGTAGCTAACTGGCTAAAGTTGTAAAAAGAGGCCCGTGGTAACTCAATGTACCACTTGGCTGCGAGACCAATGAGTGTACGCTGGAAAAGACGTAAGCGGATGGAATCATCTGAGATGGAATTTGATGCACACCAGAGGTGGTAAGTCATCACGTGATTAGACGGATCCTCTCCAGACTTACCTTCGAACTTGGGTATATCGCTGGGCAACTTATTTGGCATTGGCGGCCAGAACGGAAGATATTGAATTGGATCGTTCGTTAGGCGCGTCAAGTCGGGTAAATCTAAAGTCGCAATAAACGGTAACTGCCGGTTAGGATCTCTAAAACTCTGAGTCACAATACCAGCCCCAGGAGGAGGATATCCAGGATAACTAGGAACAGGAGTCGCATTTGGGATATTATATCCTCCTGGAAAACCAGGATTAACCGGACCGTACTGGGGTTGCTGAGGTGGTTGATAAGTGTACCCAGGATACGGTTGATACTGGTAAACCGGTTGTTGGGCAGCTTGCCCAGGTTGATACTGTCCCTGGTACGGAGGTTGAACAAATTGAGGTTGAGTAGTAACAACCGTACTTGTACCAGGTTGGCCTGCAGGCATCTGGACTGTGGTTTGAACCGTGGGTCCAGACAACGGTACAGATGTCTGAGGAGTGGTTACAGGGACAGTAGAAACCGGAGCTGCCGATACTCCAGAAGTAAGCATGGTAGATGAAGCGGTAGTTGCTGCAGCCGTGTGAGGTGGAGTACCAGGTGCAATTGGCGGCTGAGTAACTACAGAAGTTACAGGGGTCTGAACACTTGACTGGACAGGTTGCGGTTGCTGGGGTGGACCAGGAACTGCAGGTTGTCCTGCTTGAGGTACCGACTGTATACTTGGTTGCGACATCTGTTGACCCTGTGACGGATCCCATGTTAACATTCCAGGGTATTGACTCGTAACAGGTTGAGGATACTGAGATCCATAGCCGTATTGAGGATAGGGTTGATAACTGTAAGGTGCAGTCCCATATGATTGCCCTTGAGGTGGTTGATAACCTTGACCAGGGTATTGACCCGTAGGTTGATAACCTTGAGGTAAATACGAATACTGGGGTTGACCTTGACCTTGAGGTTGGTATCCTTGAGGTTGATACCCTTGGGGTTGATACCCTTGGGGTTGCCATCCTTGAGGTTGCCATCCTTGAGGTTGATACTGATACTGAGGTTGACTTTGGGGTACATATTGAGGCTGGGGTTGATACCCTTGGGGTTGATACCCTTGAGGTTGCCCCCCAGTCACAAATGAAGTACCTTGAGGTTGCCCCCCAGGCATTAACGAAGGTTGCCCCCCAGGCGGTAATTGGCCACCTTGAGGTTGGTTAATGGGAGTTGAACCTGACATCATATAAACTTCACCTATACTCAATGGTACATTACCACTGTTTCCAACTAATAACCCATGATCAATGGGTTGAGGAGATGCTCCCGCAAAGGTACCAGAAAGTGATTGATACCCAGTAGGAACAGAAGGACCGCCATGTAAAAATGATTCAGGACTTTGTGAAAACACAGATGACTGACCAGACATATTTACAGGAGAATGAATTCCTCTAGGTGGAACCGGAGTACGAGGTGTAGAAAAACCTACTGAGTTGTCTAAAAAATTGGTTAATGCAAGGTACCAAGATTCACTTCTAGGAGGACTGTAAAAGATGGATTCACGCTCCCTTAGATCAAGGGTAATTAGATCTTCAGAATCAGAAACGCCTATTTCTTCCTCTGGAACAAGTTCTTCTATAGCAATTAATCCAACAGGAAGATTTTCGGTGATAATTCTTTCTATTCTTGGTGAATCAGGAACACTAGGAGTTGGAGTAACAGGTTCTGAAATTTCAGGTTCTTCGCCTGTTTCACTGGCAGATGAAAAACTACCAGCAAGCTCGGAAACTGTAACAGCTTCGGGATTGTAACCTGTTTCTAAACTTTGGTAATCTGGATGGACTACCAAGGAAAATTCTCCTTCTTCAGGTGATCCTACTCTACTGCCACTAGGAGGAGTTACAAGGACCTTTAACCCTTCTAAATTACCTGGGTCGTCTCGAGGAGGGGATCCCCTAAGTCTACGGGATCTTCTCAACAATTCGGCCACAGAAACAACTTCAGGAGACTGGCCCGCAATTCGACGGGACCTTCTCGGTAATTCCGCCACAATTAAAGATTTTAACTACAACACACGAAAACAAAGTAAAAAATTTCAAATCAAACCACCTAAAGTCTTCTAAAGAACCAATCAAATTTGAAGCACACGCCTAAATAATCTAGAGCGTCAAACCACACACAAACAGTAGTCTTCCGGACCAAAAACGCTAGTTGGTGATTAGGCCCAACCTCGCAGGATTCAGTACAGAAATAGTGGGTGGAACAGTTACCCCGGCAACCTGCTTAATGAATAGACTGGACCAAGTTCCTCCACTTTAACCGTCTCGAAGTGAAGCGAACCCCCCAGAAAATCCAAGTGAGTATAACCGACGTCTGCTCCAGGTACAGTGGGACCTTCCCTCCACCGTCACCTTGGGTAGAATCCTAGATATTATGGCCACTAAGGTTACCAATCACAACAATTACACCTGGGGGAACAGTCTAAACTCCGACAGCACGCAAGGGCAGAGTAGCAAGCTCCAATCCCCTTACCGGCTCCTTGACAACAATCCAAGGTTTACCGATAAGTGACCCCTGGCTCCTCGACAATGGTTAATCCGAGGTTTACCGTTTGTAATACGTACTGCCTGGCGTCGTTCCCAACGAGGGAGGAATGATCCCCTCACTGGTTCGGACACGAGCTCGTGTTTCTCCTTTAAGAGGAGCTTTCCCAGAATGTAACTGAAACAATTGGATTTGTTCTACTCAAGATAGACTATCTGTTTGGTTTTGTAGTCTTGGAGAGTTAAGTACTCACCTACTCCAAGACCCTAGCCTAAGCTATGTTGGTGCTTCAGAGCCCTAGAAAAATAAAGATTACTAGATTGATTTTAATTTAAGCGTTACTTTTAAGGTTGTTTCTTAAGTCAAAAGGTGATGGAAGTGAAACCAGTGGTGTGTTGACTCGACTCGAAACCACTACAAAATGCACCTAGAATGATTTATCCACTACTTTACTTTTTCGATGAATTGCTTAACTAAAAAGTTGAGAGAATGCAATCTTTATAAAAGCAACTTCTTAATTGAAGACAATCAAAGAAACAATTCGTTTTTCTTTTCCAAGCATAAAAACATAACTTCTCTTTACATGCACGAAAAAACTCTTTTCTTCTTTTGAAAACAAAAAGCTACTTGAAACAAGACTTTTTAAGAAGATGTTTTTGTATTTTTCTTTTAATAAAGCAAGTAAATCTAATGTAACCAAAAAATCAATCTTAACAACTCTTAAAATCTATGAAAATGCACTCATAAGCAAACTAAAGGCAAATTTACTCTAAGCAATCTTAACGAGGCCAAAACTAACAATGATTATTTCTAAGGTGTTTTACTTGATCACAATCAAATCAAGGACTAGCTTATTGCAGAATCAAAAACTAGCCAAAACAAAATCTAATCTTTTTGTTCTTTTTGTAAAATGGAAATCAATACTTTATAAACAAGTAATTCGAAATTTGACCCAAAACAACTCAAATGGCAAGTTGCTCACAAAAGGAGACTTTACGACAGGCCCGACTTCTAAGAAGGTTGACTAACCAGAGAGATCTAAGGCTGGACAACTTTCTACTATCAAAGTCACTACAAAGCCTTTCCAAAAATCAAACCCTAGGTCTAAACTTCGTTGAAAACCACTAAAACACTCAAAGCTCACAAAACAAGTTTAGGTGAAAATTCTTGACAGGGTACTAAAGGATCTGGGCAGAAAACACTAAGGAAAAACAAAATCTAAAAGCAATTTAAAGCAAAAATGGAATTTTCTTAAGTTTTACAGGAAGACGCAGGCAACCCGTTGTCACAGGTGCGGCCCCGCTCTGTGCAGACGGCAACAGCGCGTCCAAAGACGCACTGTGCAGTACTCAGAGACTGCGTCCTTCTGGGAAAATGAAGAAAAACCAATCTAACTAAATCTAAAGCTAAGCCACCCAAATACTAATTCTCACAGTCAAAAACCAGAAAATAAAAATGATTTTCTCAAAGCAAAGTTCATATAAAGGAAAAGACTCTCTCATTAATGGATTCCCCAGCGGAGTCGCCAATTTGTCACACGGAATCTGTCAAGGGTGCGGACACGACTGACCTTCCTAGAAGTCTAAGACATTCTAATGACAAACAAGACAAAATGGAGTGATCTTTCTCTAAATACACCTTTTACAACATGAAAACTACAAGTGTTTAGGCTTACCTTATTCCAAAACGCTGTTGTTGAAGTCCGTTCTTGACGATCCGGATGAGCTCCTCCTTCAAGTCAATTCCTGCAACCACAAACAATCAAACAATTACCAAGCACTTGCATTTCATATAATAAAACATATATTCAACATGCAGACCAAGGAACACATGAAATAACTCATTAACACAAGCTATTGAGAAAAATAAACCAGTTTGTATTAATAACGAAACAAAGAAACTCTTACAACCTGGCCTTGGTGTTGTGCAAGTTCCTCCCAGGGTCCATCAAGGGTTTTCCTCTACTTTGACAAAGCTCACCCTCTCCCAAGTAGAATCAAGTGAAGACAATCTCTCCTCACAAAGGTTCTAATGGAAGACCTAAATCCTGCAGCATTTACCCAAAGAAAATGTATAGCTCCAACCTTCTCTCCTTCTGGCTCAATGCCTTTATTTATAGTGCTGTAAAGAGGTTATTCAGGTCCACTATCAATGGGATCATCCCCCTCTATGGGTGGGATAGCTCCCTTATTGATGGGATAAGTTCCCCCTTAATAGAGATACATGAACCAACTGGAGGCGCATCCATTTCATCAAACCGACCTCTAGAATGTTCTAGAAGTAACCACAAGTAACTTTTTCAAGATAAAACTCGCGCATTTTGCCTTTTACAGAGGGACGCACCTGTCCCTTAACATACAGAGCGTCCATGGACGCAGATTTTGTGAACATGGTCAGCGTCCCCGCAGGTAAGGCTAGAGAGAACCTGCGACCCCAGAGATAAACATAGTTTTTACAAGACTTTCTCTCTTCTTTGAGTTTGAGATGGATAACAGAGGCATGAGACTTGCCTAAGAGGGTAGCATGACTGTTGATTTGAGCCATACTAACTGTAAGTAGTCAAGGTGACATTTTTTAGTGTAACACATGTGCCATGCATGCCAAATCTGGCAAGGAAATCATACATCTAACTTGGTACCTGTAAGAAAAACTTGTTGTAGTTGTTGATCCTGATGTCCTCTTGTGCTTTCCTAATCTTCCTTTTCCTTCTTTCTCTAAATCCGAAGTATGTCACACTCCTACAACAGTGCTCCCAGAAAACTCTAAGTGTACAAGAGTATGAGAGAGAGAGTAGAATAGAGAGCTCAGAGCTAAAACTGACAAAAAACTACAAATTGATCCTGAAAAGCCTTTTTATTAATCAGGCCTCTATTTTATTCAATTTTAGATTATTTTCCTTCATTTTCATCCTCACATGCAACATGTGACCTTTCACCTTCCTTTTATCCTAATTTCCATTATTTTCATAAATAAAATGCTAATTAATGCCACTTTTCCTTTCGAAAGTATTTTTAATTCCTTTACCAATTTCCATAGCCATTAGTTAATCACAAGTGATCCCCATCACTATGTGTTTTCCCAACAATCAACTTGGAATACATGTCCCATGACCATGGTTATTATTTTTTACTTTATTAGATTATTACACGGATTTTCGACCAAGGTTGTTATAAAATGTTTAAGATAAAAAACCAAAGAAGACCGAAGAAAATAAGGATTTATTTTACTATTTTTATTTAACAAGTCCCTTTACAGAGGATGATAACATGTGGATGGGAGATAGCGGTATCATGTTCGGAGATAGTGGCATTAAGACACATTAACAAAGAATGTGGGAACCTTTCAAGCATGACAAAAAATAAGCTCTCTCAAAGGGTTGAAGTGGGAGATAATAATAGCTATGCATTCAAAGGAGTTGGAAAGACATCCATAGAGCTAGAATTTGGTAACAATGTACATCTCAACGCTGTTCTTTATGTACCAGGTTTGAAAAAGAATCTTGTCTCTATTTCTTGTTTGGAAGATAAAGGAGATAGAGTACCTTTCATTGATGGAAAAGTATTGGTTTGGTCCAAGGGATATAGTATAGATGATGCTAGGGTTATTGGGATTTGTGATGGAAGAATGCATAGACTTGTGAGACAACCATATCAAGAACTAGTTCATGATTAGATAAATCCAGGTGAGGTAATAATGGCATAGAAGGAACAAAAATATTCATTTTAGATTATTTTCTATATTGATTTAAATAGGGTTAAGGGTTCCTGAACTATGGATAAAGAATGATAGCGTATGCAAAGGTTGTGCTCTTGGGATGAACATTAAGAAACCATTTCCAAATAGTGATAAAAATATAATGAAGCTTTGTATTTGATTAATTCTGATGTGTGCGGCATGATGCCTATGAAATTGCTTGGTGGATTATTATACTATTTGACATTTATTAATGACTTCTCTTGTAATACATGGATGTATATCTTGAAGACTAAGGATGAAGTATTCAACAAGTGCTAGGAATTCAAAGATGAAGTCTAAAACTTGATAGGTAAGAAGATCAAGATAATGGAATCTCACAATGTAGGGGAATACACCTTAAATGAGCATGTTTCATTGTACAAACAGGTTGTGAATAATAGGGAGTTAATCGTCGCATATTATCCACAATAGAATTATGTCGTAGAACAAAAGAATAGGTCCATTGAAGAGTTTGTTAAAGCCATGACACATGATTTAGAATTGTTTTTGTTCTTACAATGTGATGCATCATGAAAAACTATGTACATCCAAATATAAGTCCTCATAAACTTCTGGAAGATATGACTTCTAAAGTAGCATTCTCTAAAATGAAGCTACAGGTTGGACAAATGAGAATATTTGGTTTTCTTCTATGTATTCATGTTACTAAGGATAACAAGAAAAATCTTGAGCCTTTAGGAAATAAATATTTATTATTTACTTGTAGTAAATCATCTAAGGCCTATAGAATATACATTCTAGAGTAGCGATGAATTGAGGTCAGTGAAGAGTCACCTTAGATGAGAAAGCGACATATTGTGTTGGGTCCCTATAATACTAGTGATTACCCCATTACTATTGTAGTTATACCCCTTATTTATATTGTTGTGCCCCTATTACCCCCATATTGTTATTTTTGTGCCCCATAGAATCCCTCTATTGTTATTTTTGTGGCTTTATATTATTATTGTTAGGTCGGCTGGATTATATTGTGACTCCTTAGACTCCTATATATAGAAAGGAGGTTTTGTCATTTGTATCATCCAAGAATTGTTCATTTATGTAATGTAAAGGAGTTTGCCCCCTCGAAGAGGCTGAATTCTAAGGCGTTGATCTATCTTTTCTATCTTTTCTTGAGCTGGTTTCATAACATTTGGTATCAGAGCTTTGGATTCTAGGGTTTCGCTGCTCCAAACAGGTCATCGTGGCATTTTCGCTATAACTTTTTTTCTGTGACGTTTCAGAAGTCGCAAAAAAAACCCATTTGAGAAGAATTGGAGCTGAACCTTGAGTCTGAAGTTTAGAGCTTTTTGCGTGATATTTTCGGAGATATGATCTGAGGAAGTTGGCCTTTTGCAGACTCCTAAATTACATTCAAAACAGGTGACCTGCGGAAAATCGTCATAACTCTCTCTCTGAGGATCGGATTGAAATTTCGTAAAAAGGTACAAACATAAGACGGACTGTAGCTTCTTTTGTGTGTGTTTCAGATTCAAAGGTTGAAACAGTGACTCGTGGCATGTCGTACAAGTTCGCTCTACTGAACCAGTCTAAAAGCAAGTCACTGTGGGAGATTTCACATAACTCTTCCTTGGAGAATCCAATTTGACTCAGACTTGTGGCATTGGAAAGAGGACGCAGAAGGCTACTACAGGTAGCAATTTCAGAACTGGATGATCTGAAATTACAGAGATACATCAGATTCAATATCAGGCTTCTATAAAGTGAAAAAAGGTGTGTAGTTTTTTTTTAAATTTTTGTGTAAGCTTGGTTTAACGGAATTCAAAGGGCATAGTAAAGCATTATTATCGGTAACTGATGCCCCGAGGAAAG
Source organism: Pinus tabuliformis (assembly GCA_031772625.1). NCBI lineage: Eukaryota > Viridiplantae > Streptophyta > Pinopsida > Pinales > Pinaceae > Pinus > Pinus tabuliformis. Next base: position 11,007,968 of record CM062813.1, on the reverse strand, counting down.
AAAATGCAAACACCTAGTAAGGAACCTGAAAGCTCTAGCATGACTCATGAAGAAGAAGAAGAAATGCTACATGATATATCAAAATTACAAGAACAAGTGCAACAAATGTCACGCTCACAAAAGCTAACAGAAGCTAAGATAAGTGGCGTGGAATCTAAGATAAAGGGCATGGAAGCTAAGATGGATGATTCGAAGAAAGATTTGAAGAGAGACATGGCAGATTTGAAGATAGATTTGAAGACAGATATGGAAGAATTGAAGAAGTTGCTACAAGAAAGGGTCACTAATGGTGAAAAGGTAGTAAAGGAAACTCATGATGAGAACAAAAGAAATGTTAATCATGATTCCATAGACGCTAATGTTGGATCGAAGAATCACCATATTCCAAAAATCGATATGAGGAAGTTTGATGGCAAGGATCCCGCCACATGGATATTACAGATGGAGCAATTCTTCGATCTCAATAATGTGAAAAAAGCACAAAAGGTACGTATGGCAACTGTATATTTGGAACCAAATCAGTTTGTATGGTATCAATGGCTTTGCTCTCGTAAACAATTTATCACTTGGGCAATTTTTACGGAAGAATTGATAGCACATTATGAAGATACAAAAAGCAACACTTTTTTTAGCCAATTGATAAGTCTCAAACAAAAGGGTTCAGTAATGGAGCACATTGAGGAGTTCCAAAAATTGAACATAAGGGTAAAAGATATTCCAGAGGAGCATAGGATTGATGTGTTCATAGGGTCTTTAAAGGATAATATCCAACATGATGTTCGCCTTTGGGAACCTGATTCATTAGAGAAGGCATTCAGGTTAGCAAAAAAATGGAAAGCAAAATTATGGCAACCAGGAAGCATACCACTCACAACTATAAAGACGGAAGTGTTGTTGCCCCTAGTCTTCCACAACCTATAAGGTTGACACCACAACAATTGGAAGAAAAAAGAGCAAAAGGGCTTTGTTACAGTTGTGATAGCAAATACACTAAAGGTCATAAGTGTGCTGAGAAGAAATTATTCTACATAGATTGTGAAGAGGAAGAAGAAAAGGAGCAAGAAAGGTCAAAAGAAGAAGATATACTCCAGGAACAAAGCCTAGATGAAGAACAAATAAATCTGACCATATCTTGTAATGCATTGGCGGGAATTACCACTCCTCAAACCATCAAGATAGAAGGACAAATCAAGAAGAAAAAGGTAATAGTGTTGATTGATTCAGGAAGCACCCACAATTTTATTCATTGTAGGGTAGCAAAAGAATTGAATTGCTTCCTATATCCAGCACCAGAGTGTCAAGTGATGATTGCAAATGGAGGAACAATAAATTGCTCTGGAAAGTGCCATAATATCAAGCTATCCATGGGAGAATATGTATTGACTAGCCCAATGCTTTCCATTCCAATGGGAGGTGCTGATGTTGTACTAGGAGTCCAATGGCTACAATCCTTGGGTACAATAGCTTTTAATTTTCAAGAACTTTTCATCAAATTTTCTACGGAAGGAAAGGAAGTTGAATTAAGGGGTATTGCAGGGAAACCAGGAAAGATAATCAGCTCTAATGGTATGACAAAGCTTCTAAAAAAGGAGCAAAGAGGTGTAATTGCACAATTATGTTCGCTAGATGTTTCCACATTGGAATCATCTATTTCTCCAGATCTCCAAAAAGTCTTGGACAATCATTCCAAGGTATTTGAGACTCCCCAAGGTCTCCCACCTATGCGTGATCATGATCATGCTATTCATCTGATTCCAGGAAGTGTTCCTCCAAACATCAGGCCGTACAGATATCCCTATGTCCAAAAAATGAAATTGAACGTATGGTTGCAGAAATGCTAGAGGCTGGTATAATTCAACCGAGTCAAAGTTCTTTCTCAGCTCCAGTAGTATTGGTGCACAAGAAGGATGGATCATGGCGCATGTGTCCAGATTATAGGGAGCTCAACAAGCTCACTATTAAAGATAAGTTCCCCATTCCTGTTATTGATGAATTACTGGATGAATTGCATGGATCAATTTACTTCACCAAGTTGGATCTTCGTTCGGGATATCATCAAATCAGAATGAAGATTGAAGACATTCCAAAAACATCATTTAGAACTCATGAGGGTCATTATGAATTTTTGGTCATGCCTTTTGGCCTTACCAATGCACCTTCAACATTTCAAGGTTTGATGAATTCAATTTTCAAACCATTCCTTAGAAAATTTGTGTTAGTATTTTTTGATGATATACTAATCTACAGCAAGTCTTGGAAGGATCATGTTGAACATGTTGACAGGGTGCTACAACTATTGGAGGAGAAACAATTATATGCAAAAAGATCCAAATGTTTCTTTGGAGTCCAGGAGGTGGAATATTTGGGTCATATTGTATCTCATGAAGGAGTTAAGGTAGACCCTAGCAAAATTAAAGCCATTAAGGAATGGAAAATCCCCACATCCATAAAGCATCTGCGAGGATTTCTTGGGTTGACAGGGTATTATCGCAAGTTTGTTAAGAATTATGGGAGAATAGCAGCACCTCTAACAACATTATTGAAGAAAGATTCATTTTCATGGACTCCGAAAGCAACAAAGGCCTTTGAACATCTTAAAGAGGCAATGTGCCAAGCACCGGTCTTAGCTACACCGGACTTCACAAAAACCTTTATTGTGGAATGTGATGCTTCAGGAAATGGAATTGGTGCTGTTCTAATGCAAGATGAAAGACCCATTGCTTTTGAAAGTCGTCCAATCAAGGGAAAGTTTTTAAGCAAAGCTATTTATGAGAAGGAAATGTTGGCAATACTCCATGCACTTAAGAAATGGCGACCCTACCTAATGGGAAGACACTTCAAGGTAAAAACGGATCATGATAGCCTTAAATACTTTTTAGAACAAAGATTATCCTCTGAAGAGCAACAAAAGTGGGTCACAAAGATGTTGGGTTATGACTTTGAAATCATCTACAAAAAAGGGAAGCAAAATGTGGTGGCAGATGCACTCTCAAGAAAGGATGAGGATGTGGAAGCATTGTTGTGTGCCATTTCTATTATCCAACCAGATTGGATAAACGAAGCAAGGGAGGAATGGAAGAATGACGAAGAAGTGTGGGCACTTATTCGAAAGCTACAACAAGATTCCAGTACTTCTGATACATTTAGCTGGCAAAATGATTCGTTATGGTACAAAGATCGCTTATACCTCTGTAAGAATTCCCAGCTAAAACAAAAGATTCTTATGGAATTGCACACTTCTCCCTTAGGAGGGCACTCAGGATTTTTAAAAACTTACCACAGGGTTAAGAAGGAATTTTTTTGGGATGGCCTTAAATCAGATATTCAAAAGTTTGTGGCGGAATGTTTGGTTTGCCAGCAAAATAAAGTTGAAACAATTAAGACACCGGGTCTATTACAACCTTTATCCATTCCAAGCCAACGTTGGGAGGAGGTTTCAATGGATTTTATCACAGGTTTACCCAAGTCTGAGGGAAAGAGTGTCATCATGGTGGTAGTTGACAGACTTACCAAGTATGCACACTTTTGTGCATTATCACATCCATTTAAAGCCAGTACAGTTTCTACTGCATTTATGGAAACAGTTCAAAAGCTACATGGAAACCCAAAGATTATTGTAAGTGACAGAGATCCCATTTTCACTGGAAATTTTTGGACAGAATTATTTTCTTGTCTTGGTACTCAGTTAGCTCATAGCTCATCTTATCATCCTCAATCTGATGGGAAAACTGAGATAGTAAACAAATGTTTGGAAGGATATCTTCGTTGCTTTGTATCTGATAAACAGACACAATGGGTCAAATGGTTGCCTCTGGCTGAATGGTGGTATAACACTTCCTTCCATACAACAACAAAAATGACCCCATTTATGGCACTTTATGGGTATCAACCACCATCCATCACATCATATTTAAGAGAAAATTCTAAGGTTCAGGCAGTGGAACATCACATCGAACATCAACAACAAGTCCTCCAACTCTTAAAGGATAACCTCGTGTTGGCACAAAATAGAATGAAACAACAGGCAGATCAACATCGCAGTGAAAGAAGTTTTGATGTAGGTGATTGGGTATTCCTACGGCTACAACCATATAAGCAAATGTCCCTAAAGCAAGCTAAGAAGGATAATAAATTATCACCAAAGTATTATGGTCCGTACAAGGTGTTGCAAAAGATTGGTACTATGGCATACAAATTGGAGCTTCCTGCAGCTTCTCGATTGCACCCAGTTTTCCATGTTTCATGTTTAAAGAAGGTTATAGGTGACAAGCTCCCAATTCAAACAATATTGCCAAACTTGATGAGGAAGGAAAAATTATATTGGAACCGGAAGCAGTCACAGAAACAAGAACTCGACAGCTACGAAATCGATCAATTTCAGAGTATCTTATCAAGTGGAAGAACTTATCCGCTGAAGATTCCACATGGGAGGATGAGAATTTTATACAGAAGTATCCAGAACTACTCAAGCATTGAGGACAACACTTTTTTGAAGGAGAGGGGCATGTTGGGTCCCTATAATACTAGTGATTACCCCATTACTATTGTAGTTATACCCCTTATTTATATTGTTGTGCCCCTATTACCCCCATATTGTTATTTCTGTGCCCCATAGAATCCCTCTATTGTTATTTTTGTGGCTTTATATTATTATTGTTAGGTCGGCTGGATTATATTGTGACTCCTTAGACTCCTATATATAGAAAGGAGGTTTTGTCATTTGTATCATCCAAGAATTGTTCATTTATGTAATGTAAAGGAGGTTGCCCCCTCGAAGAGGCTGAATTCTAAGGCGTTGATCTATCTTTTCTATCTTTTCTTGAGCTAGTTTCATAACATATTGGAGGTCTAAGTAAGTCTCCATGGATTCCTTGGATGAAGTGAAGTAGGAAGCATCAATGGAGGACCATTAAAGCTCTAAAAAAATGTACCAAAAGGCTAGAAAGGCCTCAAAATACAACAAAACTGGTCGTAGTTCCATAGATCAAGAAGAGACCAACATGGTTCAAATCCACATTAGAAGAGGTAGAAAGACATGTAGATCCTAATGGAACATTTAGAGAAGTTAAGAAACCCAAGAGTTTTTCTAGCTATGCAACTCTCATGAAAAACCTTACTAATGCATAGCCTTCAACATATAAAAAAGTAGCTACCCAGCAAGTGTGGAAGGAAGTGATGAATCAAGAGTACCAATCGATCATGAAGAATGATGTCTAGGAGATTATGCCAAAGCTTTAAGGGAAGTTGGTGGTGAATTCCAAGTCAATATACAAGATCAAGGATGCTACATAAGGTAGTATTGACAAATACAAGGTGTAGTTTGTGTCTATAGGATTCTCCCAGAAAGAGGGAAAAGACTATGTTGGGACCTTTGCTTCAGTTTCTAGGTACACCTCCATTAGATCCATCATTTCTCTTGTTGCTTCGTTGGGCTAAAAATTGCACAATATGGATGTGAGGACTACTTTCCTCAAAGTTGCGATTGACGAAGAGGTGTACATAGAGAAAACTCAATGCTTTGGTGTACATGGAAATGGGTCTCATGTTTTCTAGTTCAAGGAAGACCTTGCATGGACTCAAACAAGCTCCTAGAGCTTAGTATGCATGCGTTTACAAATGTTTGACGAGACTGGGATTAACTAAGTGTGATGTTGATATGAAAATTTACTCTAACGTTGTGAATAATAAACTTTTGATCCTATTATTAAATGTTGATGACTTTTTTTTGACAGGTGTGGAGCCACTTATCGTCTAGTGCAAGAAGAAATTAGCTTAAAAGTTCAATATGAAGGATCTTTGGTTAATGCATTATTACTTGGGACTAGAAGTATGGTAGAAACTTGTCGAAGTATTCCTTGGTCAAGGAAGGTATGTGTTTGAGGTGATTGGGAGATTTAGTATGATGGATTGCAAATCCATGGTGACTCGCATCATGAATAACTTGAAGAATTTCACAGGCCCCCACTCCAGAGTGGTAGATCCATCTATGTACTGGTGGATGATTAGTTCATTTATGTATTTGGTTAACACCAAGCTGAACATATGCATTGTTGTGAACACTTTGAGTCAGTTCCATGTTGAACCAAGACATGAGCATTGGATTGTAACAAAAAAAAGTTTGAGGTATTTACGTGGTACAATGAAGTATGGCTTGAGATTTGTTGCAAACAAGGATGTATAGCATTAGGGATATGAAAAATTTTATTGGGAAGGAAGTGATGAAGATAGGAGGAATACTTTAGGAATATGCTTTACTTTGGGAGTTGTTATGATATCATGGATGAGTATGAAGCATATTTTGATTGCACTCAACACTACTGAAGCAGAGTACGTCCTGCTCAATGAGGCTTGAACTAAACTTTTATGGCTTCAGAAGTTGTTTTCAAGATTCTTTGGCCAACAGTTGGAATTAATAGTGATACACTAAGATACAAACCACAGATCTCTTAAATCCATAATCAAAGCTACAAAACCTTTAGACAATCCCATGTTCCATGACAAGTTGTAGCATATTGAGATCAATGTACCACTACATCTGTAACATGGTGCAGAGGAGAGAAATAAGGCTTGAGTGCATCTCCATTAATGAGAATACAACATATGTTTTGACAAATCCACTGTTGAGAAACAAGTTCGTGTACTTTAGAGACAAGTTGGCGATTGTAAAGATTACCCATGTCATTGAGAGGGAGTACTGATATGTATTTAGCATAGATGGGAATTATCCTAAAAGGGAAAATGGGTCTAAGAGACATAGAGTTCTCAATAGGCTAGGTTGAGTGAGTATCTCTTGGAGGAGGACCCTGATCAAACACAAAGAATGGTGGAGTGAGGCATAGTCCTTAATCACATACCAAGATTTTTGGAGTGAGGTCCCTTAGCACTAGACCCTAATAACACACTAGAAGAGTGGAGTGAGCTCCTAGACCTTAATCACACACTAGGTAGGTTGGAGTTAGGTCCTTCTATCATCTATACCTCATAACCAATTAGGAAGGGTTTGAGTGAGGTATTGGCCTAGAGTGCTCATCAGGAAGTGTGAGTGTGTGATTGCTAGTTGAAGGTTTCAACTTTTTTCCCTAGGAAAAGGCCATGGGGTTCAAGGACTAATCAATCTACAAGAGTGGGTCTTTATATTCTAATGAAATTTCCATGTGTTTAGGACTGCCCTAGATATGGCCACTTGATGATTTTGATGATATATGATGATGCTATTCACAATGGATATCCTTTTTCTTTAGACAAATTTGTCAATTTGATAACATCTATGACAATGATTATGAATACCTCCCTAGTTAATAGGCAATGTGGAATTTATAACTATGGTTAGGTTCATAATGTGTATTTGGTAAATTTATGGAATTTTATTTATCATTGTAAATCTCATTTATGAATTCTCTAGTGAAAGAAAAAAAAAATTATTCAAACTCCCATTGCAACCTTTCAAAGATAAAAATTTGAACTTTTGAAATGTAAATTTTGGCTCCGAAAGTGACAAGAAACCTTCCCTCCATTTAAAGTTGGACCTAGCTCCAAAATATACCTATTTATCCTAAATAAATAATTGTATAAAGAGATAACCTCCTCCTCCACTTGGGCATTCGATCTCTCTCACAAAAGACAGTGTCTAAGCAAGCAAGTGAGGAACAGGAAGGAGGAATACATAAAATACAAGGATGAGCTCTCTCTCTCATCTCTCTCTTGCAACTCACACATGTGGATTGGATACTCTCTCTATGGTCCAAGTTTCTCCGAGGAAGTTTTTGTAGGGGACTGAAAATTCTAAGTAATTGGGGAAACTGTTGCAGGGCTAAAATTTATAGGGAATTGGTAACTATAGGAGGGCCGAAATTCTAGGTCAGATAGGAAAAAAAATTCTTCAATCAGATTTGGTGACGTGACTTGAAGGAGATGACCAAGCTTGAACGTAGGTATATGTGTGTCTCTCTTTGAACAAGAATAATTTCTCTATTGAAAAAGGTTGCTGGCTTTTTTCCTTTGCAGGATTTCCCCTCGCAAATATTGTCTTATTTTGTGTGTTGTGATATTTATTTTTCTATTGTTATTTATGATTGAACTTATGAAGTATAATTTTTTAATGGTATATTGGAATAAGTTAAAATAAGATCTAAATCAAAATTAATTATAAAAAATTCGGAAATATTGTGCTAACATTATTTTCACTAAAAAATCAATAGGGAAAATAATTGTTTTGATGATCCCCTTGTCCAACAACTCTTGTAGTTGCATTCTTATCTCGATCAATTCCGGCATGCTCAATTTTTAGGGTGCATTGGAACCCTGTGTGGCTCGCGATATTAATTCAATTATGAAATATATGTCTCCTCTATGGGAAAGTCTTGGAATCTCATGCAGAAACAAATCCTTAAACTCTTTGATCACTTCAAGGTCATTCATATTTTTGTTTTCTACTTTATGTGTGAATTATTCTATTTATACAACAAAAAAATTGTAGCATTTATGATCACATCTTCTTTACTGTAAAGATGAAATTTTCCTAGTGGATATGGGTATAGGTATTCTTATGATAAGCTATACATTTCCTTCCTTTGTGTTATATGTAAAAAATTTATCTAGACAATGAAATATGGACCTGTGTTTCTCTAACCAATATATTTGTATCAGTAGCTCATATGAACCTAGAGGAAATAAAATAATATTTATTTACGTTCGACATCAATTTAAATTTACCAGTGCCCAATTAAACCAACCATGAGTTCTTAATATTTTATTTAATTAACGTGTGTCTGTCCATTACATAGGGACTAACATAACTAAGGTCAGCTTCTGGATCGACTAAAATAGAAACAGGTTGGTCTAGAACCATACCTTCAATCTCAATCATTTTCAATTGGTGTTTTGCATGTTAACATTCTTATGCAATGTTGATTTAGCGTATTTATGTCCACATCATTCACTATAGACACTTCATGTCCTCCCTGTAAACCTTGGACTGATCTTGTATTATAAGGACAACTTCCAAGCAAATGGGGCACTCCTTAGCCCTAACACTTTAACGATTTTGAGACATTTTTCACTGATAATCACATCAAAATTCATTTGTCGACGCTTTTGAACCAACAAGTTTGGTTCATCGTTAGGACAAGATGAAGAATCAGATCATGGAAACAAGTTAATTAGAGAGACCGATCATTCAAACGGCTAGAAAGAAACATCTACTTTTGACCAAAAGAAACAGCTACAATTAACTGCACCACATCTACATTTGACTGGACCAAGAATTAGGGCAAAGTTAATTAATTAATAATTGATTAGTTAATTTGTTTATTAAATTTATTTATTTTCACTTAAAAATTCTTTGAGCTATGTTTATATATAAAACTAAATAAAAAATTAAAAATATATATTAATACTATCATATGAATTATTATGAAATAAAAAATAAATGTTAATTATTAAATAACTAATTTATTTATTTGTTTGTTTATTAAATTTATTTATCTATATGTTACTATATATTATCATCTTTTAAATAAAATAAATACAAATTTATATTAAAACTATTATTGGAAATATTATGGGATAAATTAGGATTAAAATTAACATGTATTAGTTAGTTAGTTAATTAATTAATTAATTAATTTGATTATTAAAATATATACGTAATTAAATATATTAGGAGTAAAAATAAATGTTTATTAATTACTCAATTAAATTTTTAATTAATTTATTAAATTTATTTATTTTCATTTAAAAAAATATTTTCAGCTATGTTTATAAACCTAGTTATCATGTTTAATAAAAGCAAACAGAAACTTAAAGATATCTATTATTAAAAAATTTATGTACCTAAACTAAGAAACTAACCTAATAAATAATTAATAAGGAACTAAATAAAACTATATTAATACGAAATATTAAACATGATTAATAGGTTTATAAACAGAGCTGAAATTTTTATGTATATTTAGTTACATATATATTGAAATGAAAACATATAAATTTAATTAATTAATTAATTAACATTTATTTTTAATCTTAATATATTTAATTACATATATATTTTAATAATTAAAATAACTAAATAATTAATTAACTAATAAACATTAATTTAATCCTAATCTATCCCATAATATTTCCTGTAATAGTTTTAATATAAGTTTATATTTATTTGATTTGAAATAGGATAATATATAGTTACATATAGGTAAGTAAATTTAATAAATTAATAAATTAATTACTTATTTAATTAATTAACATTTATTTTTTATTCTATAATAATTCATATGATAGTATTAATATATATTTTGATATGATAGTATTAATATATATTTTGAAGTTTTAATTGTTTTATATATAAATATAGATGAAAGTTTTTAAATGAAAATAAATAAATTTAATGAACAAATTAATTAATTAACTAATTAATTAATAAACTTTCTCTAATTTTTGGTCAAGTCAAATGTAGATGTGGTCGAATCAATTGTAGTTGTTTCCTTTGGTCAAAAGTAGTCGTTTTTTTCTGGCCATTTGAATGACCAGTCTCTCTATTTAATTTGTTTCCATGATATGATTCTTCATCTTGTTGTGACGATGAACCATACTTGCTGGCTCAAAACGCGTCGACAAATGAATTTGGATGTGATTATCACTTAAAACATGTCTCAAAAACTTGATATGGACCACAGAAGCTTTAATTCAATAACTTTAACGATTCTCACTCTTTTCATTATTATTTCATTTTCTATTTAAGTCAATTGTTTCTAGTACACTTTCTTGGTTGATGATTTTGCCCAAAATTTTTGACAACAAAAAAATTTGATTTTTTAATTCTTGCTACAAATCAGCCCTTACATTTAAAGCCCCATGGTTCTAAGCTTTCATTTTTCTCCTTGAACTAATAATAGCATATTTTGGCTTTTTGTAAAACGTAATTCATTATTTTCATATTATCAAACTCAATTCCTTCCTTATATGAAAGAGGAAGACAGTCTCATTAGGCTCAACATCAAATCGTAGAATTATTTTTCTTTGTCATCATAATATCTCTCAGTTAGATGTTGTTGCTCAAATTTATTATGGAATTCTTCTGAGTTAATTTTCTTTCCTTTATGTTGTGTACGATTCTCACCTTTTCCCACCATAATGGATTTTTCCCTTGCGGTTGATAGATGCATAGTCTAGATTTTAGGGTTTTGGAATATTCATATAATCGAAACTATTTAGTCATACTTAAAAACCATTCTTCTGATGCTTCTTCCATTTCACCATGAATGTGGGTGGTCTAATATTTTTTCATTTTCTTTGGAGTTATGTTTTCTATTTCTTTCCTAGATTATGAGGTTTTTGGGATGGTTTATCTGATTCCTCCTCATCCTCAAGTTTGTCATTCTCTCTCTCAACATTACCATTTGCATTTTTCCACTTGAAAGAATCCTCTATGTCTGCCCTTAACTTAGTATCTAGAGGTTTTTTATTGGACTCTATAGTCAAATACTTAATGAGCTTCTCTCAGTATACACTTGCCTTCAATAGACACTAATGTTTGGCCCTAATACTGGCCAACTCCTACTCCATTTTTTTTACCATTCCTAGTAGTTGTGTTGTAGAAGGTGAGGCTTAATATCCTATATGCACCCAAAATTGCTCTCCTTCACTAGGAGATCTAACAGATGATCTTGTCATTATTTTCTTCTCTCCCTCATAATTATGTGTATTCAAACAATAATTAATCAGTCTTAAGAAAAAATAATAGTAACTAAATTAAATTTTAGTTGTTTTCGCCCATACGACTCAATGTTGAACCTAAAACTCTAATAGCACATGTAATTTACCTCAAAACCATACATAATTTTTTTTTCCTACTATTTTATTTACAATTCCCTAGATGGTTCTGATTAGGGATGATACACATTTAAATGGCATGATTTGATCATTAATCATGTTTACAATAATATTTAGGCACTAGTGCATGTTAAATCCTACATTAAATCCTTCTCTAGTTATCAGCACATACAAATTCAAGCATGATCTTAACATTTTCGTAAGTATTAATCCCATATTCTATATACATGACTTGAACATAGGATTAATTTGGGATATGAAACCCTTAATTGTAGTATTGGACCCCTACTGATTTATACATGGTATGCACTAGCATTTGTAGAATGTGGCATTTCCCTACCCATTCCCCCTTATGTGATCATGGAGCTAACCCACTAATCTATAAATTTGTTTACATACCTTGTGATATAATACTTCAATATAATATAAACTTTGGTTTATGTTGGAAATATTTGAGAACTATTGAGAGGGGGGATCAATAACTAATGTGACTAATTATCAATTTTTTCCTTTTGTTGCTTCTCAATTGAATCACGCACTTGTTATTGCAAAAATTCATAATATGTTAGCAGCATATGAGTAAATAATAAACATGTAAACATATAAGGAACAAATACTAAATAAAACCATCAAAGCACAACCATAAAAATGATCATCACACATGAGAGACAAGATATCTAGTGGAAAACCCTTCATTAGGGAAAAAAAACTACCCTTGTTTCTATTGCGCTGCTCCAGATCTTCTATTAAGCATAATATGTCTTTTACATAGATTTTCTAACTCCCATTATCATGGAGACTCAACCTCATATACAATAAGCTGACTCCCATTAGCATGGAGACTAGATTCTACTCATCATCTTGGAATACTATGTTCTCCATGGATCTACGAACTACCATCCGCTGAAAGCCACTACAATCAATCGATCCTTTCCCAACACCAATTTAGCTATCCAACTACCATTGGATTGAGAAATTGTTCCTTTTGCTCAAACTTCGCAATCGCTAATCCACATCAATGAAGTCACTAGTACTCTACTCTATGCAGACCTCCTTTCATCTATTTTCAAACCTGATCGAAGACACTATGCTCAACCCTTATTCATCTCTGCTATCATGCTCTTTGTAGCAATATGTCATCATAAAATAAAATATAAGCACAAATATGTTATCTCAACTCAAGAAAAATAGTTTTCACATCAAATATGAATACTATCAAACCCTCACATCAATATAATATTTCATATTACAAGTAACATCATAAGACACTATGGATATGTACCAAATGCATCAAAAGCTTGTTGGGCACCAAAACAGGCTATCTTTCTGTTGCATTTCCATCACTCTTTTTGACCTTTTTGCATTTATTCACATATTTTTACTATGCTAAATCCATGAGGTAATCACCCCCTTTTTGTCTATTGGAATATTTTATTAATGAAGTAAAGTCACAGGTTTTTTCCTATTCACAGCACTAAAACATATGTTTGACCGTAGCTTCTGGAAAATAGATACCAATCTCGTAGTGTCCCACAGTAGATCCACAATTCACGACAACAACCAGTCATAAGGAAGCCATGTAGCTGGAGTCACAGATCCCCGAACCATTCTTGGACCACTCACTGATCTTGCTTATCTAGTGCTAGTGTCATTCCAAACTAATGTACATTTTTGGGTATACAGTTACCAGGTTTTGGGGAAAGATGTTGTTCTCCCTTTCTTTGTATAAAAGACAGCTTATTCCTGTAATTGGGGGACTCCCCATCGATGTTGTAATAGCCATTTACAGATTACTAAAATATCATCTCTTTTGTTGCTCCATTCTTCGGTGTGATTACTGCAGCCCTGATCAAAGAGCTGGGCCCGCTCTCCTGATTAGGTGTTGCGTATTTCTGTGTGTGTTGTTTGTTATTTTATAGTTGTTGTTACAACTTGTTAATTCCTGCAATTACTTTTCTTGAGTTCTATAGCTAGATAACTTTAACAGCAATGTTTTGAATCTTAATCATGAACCCTTGGTCGGTAGCGGATGGTACGCTTGCCCCTACATATACCTTATGCATTGCCTTGAAAGGATACACACGTGGATTGATAAATTAATGTAGGAAAAGAGTGAATAGATTGTTCATACCTGGATCCCAACACATCTCCTGCAAAAAAAAATGTGAGAGTCACCAAGATAAACACTATCCAGAAGCATACAAAAAGTCTCTAAACAATCTCTGCTCCAGCAACTTCAAATCTAATCTATTCTATAGCATGCTTCAAATCTGCTCACTATGAAGCCACTAACACTCGTACATTGAAGCATATATGCTCTCCAAAAGGTTTGAAGCATAATAAATCTATACATCCTCTTCTTACACACATACACTCAACATCAACAAATGATCAACTCCAAAATTAAGAATATAAAACATGTAGGGTGAAATTGAGCTTGGGGATAGGATCAAGGGTGCACAAATTGTACCAAATAAATCCATTAATCCCGCTACTTGTGCACTAAAGGTGTTTACATAATTGTAGGACCTTTTCAAACCATTCTTGATCTTTACAACTAATTCTTGAAGCGTTTGGGAATTTCTATGCTAATTTCCTTTCGATTTGCGCAAGGAATGAGAAAAAAAATCATGAAAATCCTTAGTCGCATGCACAAAACTGGAAAAACTTGATTGGAACCTTCAATTTCTCCCATAGGCATATCTTCCAGTGACTAGATCCTTTTAATCGCTCTCACGGTCTTTCCTCGAGGCGACTAGGGATAAGGATGAAGAAAAACGTGAAACCTTAAACTCCAAACCTCTACCACCTATTCAATGCTCTTCTTCTGATCATGTACATCCGTCCAGAACATTGACATAGCCACTGACACATATTCAAATCGATGAAACAATTCTCCCAAATATCACTTCTAGGTTTACCAAGAAGGCAAACAAATAAGGTTGGCGAGAGTGCCAACAAGTCCCCCACTCCCCAACTAACATATGCACAAGTTGCAACACCTCTAACAAGATCTGTAACACCTATACATCATCATCATCATCATTATGAGACCAACATACTACAAAATGTCATCTCCACCACATGTAGATCTGCATCATTCACATGTAGCAGCATCATCAACCAAACCAATTCCATCATCTCACGATCATGAGTGTGACATCATACGGTTGACATCAATGCTAACACAATCATCCAAATGTCAAAAAAATGAGACGAACCCATTCTACAATGAATGGCATCCAAACATTACCTAGGATACAAGGGTTGACATCAATGCCAACAGTAGCAAGCTTCCATCATGAACCAATTCCAACATCAGCTAATTGGGTCGATGCCCACCATAATGTGAACAATATCCCCCTTTGGCATTGATGGAAACCATACACAAACTCCAAACCATGATCCAATATCACTCCCCATTTGACATCAATGGAAAAGGGTAACTCCATATCATAAGATAGTAAGAACTGAACCTTAAATATTGGAGCAATTGATCTCTACATCCATGGTCGCAGAATGATGCACATCAACAAGCATCCATGTCTAGTAGTAAGTAGCACATATCCCAATCATCATATAGAGAAGGATACCAACCAACATCCTCTAGCAGCAAAAATAATATGCCAACATAAGGGAACCATAAGCAACATATGCAACATCATATGCAATAATATGCACATCAAGGCACATCCAACATCTCCATAGAAACCACATAGCAACAACCTAAAAACATCTTTGAACATGACATGAGGCCAAAACCCCAACTATCATATCATAGCATGAGGTACACCATGTCACCTATAAGTGGATCATAATGCCAACAACGCATGGTTTAAATGAATAAGAGTAAGTAAATTCTCCCCCTGAACACATGTCATCTCCAAGAAGTACTAATTGCTTCCGGTGTAAACAATTCTTCTTTTAAAAAATAGAAGCATCATATGCACCAAGAATCCACATGACCATAACAATATGACATATTCAATTATAAATACATGGATTTAGCAGCAACATAAGACCTCATACATTCTTTCATATGACCATAACATGACCTCATGACTATAAAACATAAAATATAGTACAATATAAGTACATGGCTTCATGAGCATTTTACAGGAATATGTCAGTTAATACATAGCTACTATGAGGATCCTCTATGTACTAATGACTCAAATACATGATACATCATGAATATTACATCATCATTAGCTCATATATATGGCTGAATAATAGACTCATGATACTCCTCCACAAGAAGCCTATCACCATGATGACTCATCATACTAGAGACTAGACTCTCAAACAATACATAATGATGATAGAATAACAAATGCATGGTTGTAGTAATCATCATACAATATCTCATACATGGTTGGTCCATGTCACATGCCATCTCTATACATCGATGGAGTGTTACAGATCCATTTGGGCACATCAATCCCATCATCCAGATCATTGTTTTAGGGCTCATCAAACCCTAATTTCAGTTGCTACATGCCTTAAACAAGTCACCCCTTTGAATTCCTCCTTCCCAAATAGTTTCGTGACTTAAAGACATCCATAAATGGCCTCTAGAGGGACCAACACATGTAGGTCCATGGTAGGGTGCTTTGCAAAGCACTTAGGCTCCCTTTCACCTACGCTGGGCGAGTTTGAGTGAAATTCACATAGGGTTTGGGGAATATTCTTATCTTTTGGAGTCATCTAGAAGGTTCCCTCACTTATCAACTCCTATGAGCTCGAAAATGGATGAGGAATGAGTTAAGATGCATCTTATTCTCTCATCTCTTCCGCCATGGAACTAATTCTAAGTATGGAAGGCCATTCAATACCACCATTTATGACAAAACCTCCTTCATCTCGCTATAAATTGACCACTCATCTAAGTGATCAGGGGTTTGATTATGTTGAATTGTAAGGAGATAATGTTGCTATGAGAATTGGCTTTGAAGCAAGTATTGTAATGCTACAATTTTGTCATGCTTTTGATGTGATGTGGATGGGATCCAAGCTATAGGACACAATGGTTGTAATTCCTTCTTCTATTCAATAGAGTATTTGAACCTTTCTCCCATACGTTTGTACTGTCTTATAATGCTTATATGTGTGAAATGTATCTGATTCCATTCACTTATATTTAGAGATATTTTTCTTTGATCGATTTGTTGTTTTCTATTTGTGTTTACAGGTACTTCTCAAGCATATTAAGTACAGAAAGGAGTGATAGGATCGATACAAAGGAGACGAGAGAAAATCAGAACTACAAGTAGGTCTTCTCATCTTCTCATTTTATCTATTGCTTATAGGAAAAGACTAAAATACTTTAAACTATTGTTCTAGATATGGCTACTTATCTAGGGAATTAGTATTTATCCGTAGATACCAAATTCTCCAAAAAAAATTGGTGACTCCACTGGGGAAGATCATATTTCCTAGTAGCTTATCCACCTCCTTGGACATTCTTGCAGGCCCTACTTGTGTTAATTGATTATATTTCAGCTCTTTTGCATTGAATATTTGGTAAAAAATGTGTCAAATTGCCTTTTGAAATGGCTCACTGTCAGCAGCACAAGCTTGTGAGGGACACACTGCACTGTAGAGCACATTTGGCTTAGGGAAAGTGCTTTGAGGAGTATTGTCTCCCATTTAGGGTTGCGCTGATCCTCCTAGGGTCAGTTTCCCACCTTTGGAATGTGTCTTTGCCAACTTTTCTCGACTTGTTTGCTTGTTGATTGATTAATGAATGTCATGTCTCAGAGAACAAGTTTTTATCTCCTTGTCTGATCCAGACTTAGACAGGAATGCAATAAAACACCGATATAACCATAAACACATATATGCAGCGGAAATAATACTTCATTTCATTAATGGAGTATACTGAAATCTGCTTACAATCAGAAATAGAAATAAACCAGCTAGGGCGATGGTAGCTTATCTCTGAGAAGAGATGTAGCGGCTACATGCCTCTAAACTGTTCTAAAACTATGTTACAATGAGGCTCAGAGGCCTATTTACTGTTGAGAAACAATGGAAAACCATTCACATCCCAAAACCTAACCCTAGAAGATGAAACGCCAAATTGTGGGCCCCGTTTGGGTAAATTGGTACATCAATTTCCCAGGGTTGTAACTTTGGTATATGATCTCCGTTTGAAGCGTACAATAGCTCGTTAGAAAGATCTATCCAAGCACTACCACTTTGGGAGGCAACATCGGTCCATGGACCCATGTTGCCCCAGATTTCCCAAAAAACGTCGTTTAGGGCCTCAAAACGGCTCCGGAAGTTCAGGACCCAAAAAACTGCTAAAAATAGTAAATTGTGCTACAATTTAGGAAACTGAAAAACTGAAAGAGACAGCTGTGGGGGTCCAAATGGGATAGGTGGGTGGCCACCAACATCCACCTGGATCATTGTCTATCCATACTTTGACTTGATTGATTAATGTTTCTTAAATGTTTTCTTTGTCATTATCGGTCTATAGTCAAAGTTAGAATATAATTGATTAATCTTTGTGCGAAAGAAAGTGTCGTAAAGTCTTCTTTTCCTTCGAAACATAACTATCGTAAAAGCCTTCGTTCTTATTAAAGATTGATTGATTGTATGTGCATAGTTTTCTTTTGTTCATATTCACATTAAGGAAATCGAAAGGAAATACATGCATGTTGCATTCAAAAAGTTTGTGTGTGCTCATAGGAATAGTGTAGGGAAATTGCATTAGATTGTGCTCCTTGCTTTTTGATCGAAAGAAATCTAACTGCTTTATCCCTAGTATCTAGGATTTTCATTGTTAAATTAAATGGAAAAAATGCTTATCACAATAATTTCATTCTAGGAATTGCAAACATACATGATGCGGTGAACCTTGAAAGACAATTTCTAAAGAAGATCAACTTAAAATTCATTTGAATTAACCTAATGGAGCATTGTAACTTAGCACATAACATTTAGAGGTTCTAGGCTAGAGACATGTTCCGACATTGTAAAATATAGCAGTTGTCGCTAACTTGTCTGCAATACATCCCGAGTGTGATACCTCATTCCATGTATGTGAGTATATCGTATCTCGTCCACATACCTTCAGGTATATATGGCAATGTTACAGTACGTAAAGTATATGGGAATGCTCTCACTGTGCGGTTTTACATTAGACAATGTTAATACGGATTAGGCCTCCACGTACTTTTGAGTATATATGGGAGGAAAACACTAGGTTTGTATCCATCCTTGACTAACTGAGTCGGCCTCCTTGTACAGTGTGATACACCAAACACAACATTCGGGGAGATTGCTTGTCCATACTTCTCGGTTCACTAGGAGGGATCTGCAGTTCAGAGTTGCTTGGTAAACCTTTTGCCTAGATTATCCCTCTTTTGTTTTGTTATGTTACTCTGATTAAAATAAATTTAATTGACCGCAAATAATATCCTCCACGCTCGCTCCTTAGTTTTTCTTAGGTTGAGACATATGGCGATAAATCTGGAGTCCACTGATCAAGGAATTCCTTTTGATGGGAATCCTCGTCCTTTTCCTCCTTTCGGAAATATTGGTGCTCCTTATACGGCTACATTGTCCCTTCCGAGACTTACCATTAGCTTTCTAGTATGGTTGTTTTCAACCTCCTTGGTTCAAAATATCGTGATTTCTCCACAATTGAGTACTCGAACTGGACAAAATCAACCTCCAGTTGATCCTAAAGTTGACCCTTTGCCTTCTTCCTTGGTTGTTTCTTCCTCCCCTTCTTCCTCTCCGCCTGGTGAAAGTATTGGTACTAGTAACCAGGTGGCTAAGAAGAAGAAGAAAGGGAAGAAGAAGAAGAAGAAGAAAATTAAGCAGGGGGGAAACCAAACAACCATTGCTTTGAATGAAAATTCTGATGAGAAACCCTCTTGATAAGCCTCACAAAGTTCAATATCCATGCAAACTTTGTACTAGAGACCATCTTCTTCGAAATTGTCCTCATATTCCTCAGATTTTAGAAGAATGGTCTTCTCGTTCGCATCATCCTGTGCCATCAACTTCTGGAGGTCATGCTGGAGACACACCATCAACTAGTGGTAGTAAAGTTCATGGAAACAAGGGTAAAATTAAGTTTCCCTATAGGTTATGCAAAGGGAATCACCCCATTCACCTTTGTCCCTATCTGGATGACGCCAAAAAAGTGTTGGATAACTGTCTTGCTTCACCGCAGTGACTTCCATCTGGTTACAGGAGACTCTCCCTTAATCCTTCACTAGTTGATGATTTGACTGAATCAAATCAACCATCGGTCAAACCCACTCTCCCTGAAAGTGAATCATATGAGTCTATATGCAACCCAAATCAACAGGTCGAGGAAACAGTTGACTCGATTTCACCTTCAGTTAATCGTACCTTTTCCGAAGAGAGTGGATATGGTACCACTCAAGTTCTTTTTGCTCCTACAGATTCCAATGAGCTTGGAGGCAACCGTCCTGTTCCATCAAGATAGGAGGAAAATCCTCCCACTCTCATAACTCAAGGGGATAATTATCCCGTTCTTATGGTACCCCTTCCAAGTAGTCTGGTCACGTCCTTCGATTGGAATCGACTGACACGATTCTATCTTCCTTCTTATGTGCCTTTCCAAATCATAGTACAGGTTTGTAATATGATTGTATCTGGAAATGTTATAGATGAAGGTGCATCTGTGAGTAGCATTTCCTCTACTGCTTGGAAAGCGCTCGGTTCACCGCCACTTGTACATGTTACCCATAATCTGTTGGCTTTGAAAGAGGAATCAGTCAACCATTAGGGATCCTTCCTCAGTTGCCTATTACTTTGGGAGGAAAAATCATTTTTTTGAATGTGATGGTAGTCCCAGGCCCTTTAGATTACAATTTACTTGTTGGGCATGACTATGTTTATGACATGGGAGCTATTGTTTCAACACTCTTTCAAGTGATTTGTTTCCTGCATGAAGGCAGAATTGTCACCATTGACTAGCTTTCATTTCCCGGACCAAATAGAGCTTCCAGTAAGCCATCTTCCCTAAGTGGTCCTTTTGTACCAATGGTATCATCCCCGCCATGCGTTAATTATGTGGCAACCCGTTCCATGCCTACATCAACTAATGATCAATTCAGTGATGTTGTACATTATGTACTAGGGGCATTGGAACCAGATATCTCTAATGGATTCCTTGTTATGGATCCATTCCAGACCATTTTTCTCCCATTCGATGAGAACCTCTTGGAAGTCATGACTTCTTAAGAGTCGTGATCAAGGAATATGAGGATAGTTATTTTACTGTGTCGACCTCATTAAAAAATGAAATAGATCCCACGAGGATAGTTCCTGGTCTTATGTCAACCTCGTTAAAAAATGAAACAAAGGTTATGAGCATGGTTCCTTGTCTTGTGTCAAGCTCATTAAAAAATGAAACAAGATCCCTTGGGGCAAAGTTCCAAGTCAAGTCTTTGATTAGATCTCATAAAATCCCAGTTGAGTCTTTCACTTGATCTCATAAAAGAACCTTCATTCCATCCACATGATATCCACAAGTAGTATACTTAGGTGAATGTAACGAAGCTTCGGGGGCATGCATCTAGTGGTAAAGTTAAGTTTCCCTGTAGGTTATGTGAATGGTATCACTCCATTCACCTTTGTCCCTATCTGGACGAAGCGAGGAAGGTGTTGGATAACCATCCTGCCTCACCGCAACGACTCCCATTTGGTTATAGGAGACTCTTTCTTTCATCATGCCAGGGGCATGTAAACCAATCTCAAGCATAGTTCTTTGTTTCAAGCTTGTGTAAAAATGAAACTGAATCCAACCATAGTTTTTAGTTTCAATCTTGTGTAAAAGGAAACTGAATCCAACCATAGTTTGTTGGTTCAAGCTTGTGTAAACATGAAACTGAATCCAAGCATAGTTCCCTATGGTTCAAGCTTGTGTAAAAATTAACCCATCTCCATTTTAACCATCGTGATTGCCATTATATCAGCCTTTTCCGTTAGATGAGCTCTAGTTGTTTTCATCCCATCACCACCATCCCTTTTCCCGATCATACACTTTCACTTGGTTATTTTACCTTTTTTGAGGAACGGTTAGAATGAGTGGTCTTATTAGCCAGCCTCTTCACAGAAATCAACATGTTTTGAGAAGTTCCAGCATCACCGGAACCAGTTTCTATCCCAAACACCACTCGTTCCTCAAAACAGAGTCCTCTTTAAGCTCTTTTTAGACTTTCAAAATATGAAAAGATTGTCGAGCGATTGTTCTTTTCAGCTCGTTAACGGATTGGAAATGACATCTACTCGGTATAAGTTTAACCCTTTTTCGGGTTGAGATAGATTAACTACGAAAAATGAATATGTTGACCGAACATGGTCAGTAGGTTGTCTCTCATATTGTTTTATGTTTTTTCGGGCTTGAGAGACAAATCTATGAAAAATAACTTGTGGAGTTTTCCTTTTGTACCTTTTCAAACTCTCTAAACATGAAAAGGATCGAGTTATCTTTGTCGTTAAACTCGTTAAAACATAAAATAGTGACAAACTTGTCCATCTAGACAAGACCGAGTTTCACCTTCACTAGACTCGTTAAAACATCACATAGCGATGGATTCACACGAAGGGTGAAATTATACAACAAGCATATGTTATCCTCCTAAAGCTTGATAAAAATAAAGAGGTACTGGTTAGCAATGACTGGGGAAAATGGGAAAAAGAGAAAAACCACTTTATGGTAGCAGGTCGCTCTTGAACATGACATTTTAACTCTATCGCCGTGACTATTTGGGTTGGGTTAGAAGCGTGATGGTTATCACACCGTTGGTCTATCATACCATCAATCACATTGTGTTGGGTCAATGCTACCAATTCATTTCATTGTCGCCGACATGTTCAAGAGAAGTCATTCAATCAAAATTCATCCTTTGCAATACCATAAACCTTCATTTTCATGACCCCCATTTCTAAACCCTGTTTCGTCAATCGAGTTACATCTCTAAAATCACTACACTCGTTTTGTGTCGTTGATGTGGGATACATCAAGGCACTCCTGCGACGATTCACTTCTTGTCGACATCAACACATTATCCAAAAGGCTGACTTAGAAACACCCTTCCAGTACCTTGAGGCTTGCATACATCAATGGCAAGTTTCTCACTTTTGGCGATAGGTTGACATCAATGGCCTTCGACAAAAAGACTTTGTATGGTGTTCGACATCAAATCATCCATTCACACCATGTAAAATGTACTGCAATGCCTTGAGGATCATTATCATTATTGGCGATTTTAGTGACAGTGGTTTCTAGTTGTGATATTGAATGTAATGGACGTGATTACAGATTGATCAAAATTATTTATGATTCAATAATATATGACGATGGTGGATATAGTTTGAAATGATATGAAATAGAGGTCCACAGCGAAGTTAAAGAAGGAGGTAGGTGCCTCCACTTTGGCTTAATCATCATTCAAGTTGGACCTAGAGTAGGTTGGAGCCAACTCATTATTGAGATTGGATCCTCAATTAGGTTGGGGCCTAGAGTAGGTTAGAGCTTCCTCATTATTGTGGTTGATGCCTAATGAGGTTGTAGCCTACAGTGAGCAATTGATTGCATTCTTTTGAGGTTGTTGGCTCACTCAGGTTATACCCTACCACAAATGACATCTTACATTTTCTCTTGTATGGGTTTCCACCTAAAATTTTGTGTCTCTTTGTGATGTGATGATTCCTTGATTTGTTATTGATATGACGATATTTTGATGATGCATTGCTATAGTTTATGAGTATGAAAAGTTCTGATATAGTAAAATTAATCTCACAACGATTCACTCTCCTCCTGCGACATGCACACTTCTCAATCTGACCTTTGGCCAACAATAAGGATGTTTGTTCATAGCTATAGCATTGGATGTTAAATAAAGACTTCATTTTGCAAAGTAAATATAATATTTGAAATATTATTAGCTCAAGGATTAAGGAGAATTTGTGGTATGATAAGGAGCTCGAGAAAGAAAGAACATGAGCCCTACAATGAAACTTGGAATTTGACAAGGATAATTGCAAGAACGCTCTTTAGATCAAAGAGTGTACCACCTTTATAAAAATAAGAATCTTGGAGATAATGAATTTAGAAATATTTGTCACACTACAAACCTTTTTGAAAACTAAATTCATGGAATAAATTTTTAGTACTTTTTAATAAGAAAAATAAAATTTTAAACAAATCCAAGCAATATCTTACCCTCACACAATCTGAAAAACCATTTTTAATCTCAATACATGTTAAGCATCCACATTATCATTATCATACATAAATAACAATATTTAATTATAAATACTTCACTATAATTTTCCATATATTTTTAATCTTGATTCATATATTCTACAATTTCAATATCTAATTATAAATATTTTAATATATACATTATTAAATATTATAATACAAATAATTATCAATTATTGCATTTTTTTAAAATTACACAATCATATAATGTAAAAACAATTAAATTACTTTTAAAAAATAATTATTTTTAATATTTTTAACAAAATTATTATAATTTTTCATGAATTTTAATTTTATTACCTTTATTCCTTTTTCCAAGTTTTATTACTATTTTGAAATTAAACTTTACTTCTCTATACGATATTAAAACTTTTTATAACCAAATTATAATTAATGCAAAAGCTTGAAACATTTTTAAAACGCATGTATAGCTTGCCACGCATCTCTCCTCAATCTACGATCTCCCCTCTCTGCAAAGATTCATGACTTATGGAATGTTGGATAAGTATCCTCTCATTGATAAACCTGCTACCATTTTCACATGAGAAAGCTAAATATATTGGAAAACACAAAGCTCTCCTTGGAATTTATGCTGTGGCGCATATTGCTGGACTTTCCATCATTCCAGTTGTACTGATTCCGTTTGTAACGATGCCACTTAACAATGTCGAATCGACGCTATAAAATCTTCAAATTCTCTAAACTATCCATCACTTTTTTTTTTTTTTTTCGGGTTTTTGGTCATCTCTTCATTTTTTTAATCCACAAATCGTCAACGGTACAACACAATCTTCTGTATAGATTTTCTTTATTATTCTACATCGGTGGGCCTCTTATTAATGGAGTTTACGCGGTGCAAACACCGTAGTAGTATCGGCAGCCTCTATAAAAAGGAAAAAAAAAAAAACTTTTTAGAAACGTTCCAGCGTATGACAGCGGGAGATATCTCATCTCGTCTCATCTAGAGAGTTAGACACAGCCTCGCGGCATCTGATGTCTCAATTTCCAAAAAATATTATTAAGAATGTTATTGAATTTTATTTGAATTTTAGAGGTTTTTTTTATAGTTCAGCCTGAACAGATTGTGTATATGTTGTTGTTTGTCTCTTTTAAAATAAAAATAAAAAAATAAAAATTATATTTTAAATAAAAAAATAATATCTATTACAATAAAAAAATGAGTATATTGTAAAATAATTAAAAATAAAAAAGCACTGTGAATATAGTTTTCAAGAATATTTCAACAAAAATTTAAATAAATTATTTGAAAATCTATATTAACTATATTTTAAAGTAGTATATAAAAAATATTCATTTATCAATAAAATATTTGAATAAGAATTAATATTGACATCTATTTTAGAATATATTAATAATAAAAAAAAATTGTTTTAATTTGTATATAAAATGTGTACATGTTATGTAAAACATTTATATGTGAATTACATATATATTATATACTCTGTTACACCATAACCACTTCTAAGAGATGGGAAACCTGTGAGAACCACTCCCAAGAGATGGGAAACCTGTTAGAATAGTTCTCGCGCACCGGAGCTTTGGAAATGTTCGCTTTTCACGGGGAGCTGCAATGGGAGCTGAGAATTGGCATTGTATGAGAACGTTCCCTTTTCAGCGGGAGCTGCAATGGGAGCTGGGAAAAGTTCCAATTTAGTTTCATCCTTCCCTAGGGTTGGGGAATACAAAGCCTAGAGAGAAATATGTTGAACTTCCCACAAAACATGAGCCTATGTTGAAACTTTAGGAGGATGAAAGGCCAAAGACATTGTTAACACTAATATCCTTAATTGAGAAATTGGAGAAATCTCTTGATGGGTTAAGGAAGCCTGTGGGTGGCACCTTCATGTAAGGGCGATATCTAGGATGCCACGCTGATGAGTATTTATTTTGATTTTTATGTATATATATACCAGAAGATTGTGTGTGCATATTGTATGTGGCAGTGAATGCTTAAACATTAGAGTTGCTTTGCTTTTTATATTAAGAATAACTAGAGAAACATATATAAAATTGTTCCTTTGTATCTTTAAGCCAGATTGTTTCAAACACTAGTCATGTATCAAAGCACTGATAATGAAGTTGACATTTTGATATTTTATGCATATAAAAGGGAGACACTCAAAGAGAGATACTGAGAGAAATATTTATATATAAGAGGGATTATATATTTATTATTTATATATTTAAATTGATTTGAATATTTGAATATTTTGATTCCATATCAATTTTGATTATTATATAAATTATATTATTTTTTACTTATATATATATATATATATATATATATATATATAGATATATATATATATATATATATATAATATAAAAGTTTCTTGTGAATTTTGAGGAAATTTCTAGCCATTTCATGTAGATTTTGGGGAAACTTCTAACCCTTCTAACGCTCCCAACATGCGTAACCAAGTTTCCAAAGTTCCCACATTCAAGAAACTCTTGCAACATATATTATATATCATTTAAAAAATTATATATATATATATATATATATATATATATATATATATATATAATTATAATATATCATGAAAAAAAAAAAATTATGGTTAAAAATTTTATTTAAAACCATATATATTTTATTTATCATTAAAAAGACAAATTAAACAATAAAAATTAACTCATTATATTTTACACTATTTAATCTTTCTACTTTGGATAAATCTATACTGGTCCTATTTTGAATTGACTTGTTCATATTTATTTAGTGCATTGAAAACGCATGAAATATTCTTGTAGATTCCGGGAATATACAGGTGAGCTTAAGTCGATTGTAGATGGTGACTTTAAGTGGATTGTAGATTCCCGGAATTTGCGTGGTCACGGTCAAAAAATTGACCACTCCCATGTCCGTCACGTGGGCACGGTCAAAAAATTGACTACTCCCATGTCGGTCCGATTCCCAAATATTAAGAGAATCTGCAAATCTGCAATCGACTTAACAATGACAGGAAACTTGGGAGTTTAAGTCGACTGTAGATTCCTGGAATATTCAAAAATCTGACAAACATTCGGATCTTCCGATACTAATAGCGGCTAGTTAATCACATTTGCTAAATATATGAAAATACCTCCCAGGACTTCCTCGCGTAGTCGTTTCTCTGGCACAGGGAAATAATCATTGACAGGACGTGCTTGAACGGTTTAACCGAACACTTTCGGCAAATGAGGGGAAATAGTGGAAATAATGTACTTCATTTATCTTCGTTCTGTGGTATGATGTTTACCAGAATACGAGGTCGGTCTCTATTTCAATTGGACCACGGCCGTCTGATCAACGGCGGCAATAGTTCAACTTTCCTGTGTTTTTCTTGCCAGAAGTTGGCTCGAAACATAGGAGCGACAAACAGAGCACTCCAAGACCATAATCTCCGCATGCAATTTTTGCTTTTAATATATATATATATATATATATATATAACCTTTTAATGGACCGAAAATCTCAAACAAGAGGTATAACGACTTTAACGGTTCATAGTTTGCCGCTTTTCGAGGGAACTAACCATCACGGTCGAGTCTTGCTCGGAATCTGAAAAGGGTTGCGTCAAGTGATTTCAACTACCATTCACTACAACTTTCTGCTACATATAATCATTGCCTTTCATGGAAGGACAAGCTAGGAAATGCCTAATGTTGGCACCAAACAACCAAAAGCAAGCATAATTGTTTTTCATAATTTCCACCCTATCTCAACAATGAAATTGTTATAAGTTCTAAACAGCGTCGGGTTGGTGAAATGTTAGCACAATACACTATGAAAAGATTGTAATTTCTACCGTTATCACTAGGTAATGTGTTCGGCCGCATCCTCATCCATGTGCGCTTGGTGGAATGGCTACCATGCACCCTCCCACTTGGTGCATCCCAATCAACCCACGCAAGGGGGAACACCATTCCCTCCCAACTCTAAACATTGTTGTTTCAAGCCTACATTATGTAAGGAACCCCATAAGAAGCTAAAATCTTTGTGTTGCCTTTGCATCTTTCATTAGTTAGGTAGTTTGCAATTTCATTCTCACATCGTCAAATACGTGAGGTGGTAATTACATGAATTGAGGGAATGATGGGTTTTATTCTATTCATTTTTTTTATGAGCATGGTCATGATGAACTAAGAATCTCCTTCTATGGTTTGGATAATCTTTGGGGTCGAGATAATTCAAAGACCATTCTAAACTCAAGGACCATTCCAAAAGTTTCAATATAGGAGGAATTTTCTATTGATTCACATTCGTCTTGAAAATAGTAAGTGGATATTTTCCTAGTGATTCATTTAGAGGTCCATTAAGATTTAGTTTTGTAAGTTTTATTGGAGACGGATTCCAAACGATTGGGATATATAAGGGGAACATGAAAAGCTAGAGTTTTAAATCTAAAGAGGCCCAATAACAAAAACCCAACATTTATAAAGACTAGATTTTGGATCGTTGGTGTGTCCATTGTTATTAGTCCAATGTTGAGATGTTATTGGTTTTTTATGATATCCCTAATTTTAGTCCAAAGAATTTCTTGGTGAGAGATGTTATATTTTTTTATTGTTCTATGTTGTATGAGCTCAATTTATCTTTTCATTAACAATGCATCAAATTATTAGTAGTACAATCAATCATAAATGTAATTGAAGAAAGAACAATATATGCAGTGATAAAGAAGACAATAACACAACCGTAAGAGATAGCAGATTCGTCCAAGACCAAGGGAAACCCTTTCAAATCTTCTTCTTTAGCAGATCGTCATCAAAGGATTTTAGCATTACATATAATAAGCCAAATACATAGGATTGTAGCAGATAATAATAAATCAGATCTATGGATCTATATAACAACAGAGAAAAACCCAGATCTACCATATCATTGAAGTCAACTGAAGCCAAGATGTCAAACCTTAGATTTGAAATCTGGTCGCCCTCATCACAACCTTTTTTTGTGCGACCAAAAGTCCTTGGTCGCTCTCTCAGTCACTGTATTCGGGCAATTGTGACTGCACAGTCACTCTCAGGAATTCTTTATGTGAGTGACTGAGGTGAAAGACATATAAAATCCAAAGTCTCTCCCTTATGGTTGTTATGTGAGCAATCGAAATTTCCTAGACGCTCTCAGGACTTCTCTGTGTGAGCAATCGGGGACTTGAACTTTCTGATTTGCTTCTCAACCTAGAGTCGCTCTCACCAAACTATCTCCCATCGACCAAAGAGTCGTAGTGGCTCCCTTGCCTATTATGTGCCTGCGACCAAGGACAAAAATTTCTTGTTATGTGCCACCGACCGAGATACAAAAAACCCTAATTCACAGTGAACCTTTCACCTGTGATTTCGGACCCTGTGTGAACTCCTTTCGACAAACATGTGTGGGACAAAACAAAATAGAAGAATAGAAAATTTCTTGATCAAATTGTGTTGAAATGAACTTGAGGTCACTTCCTTTTATGGGCTTTCTTGAGAGTTTACTTGGGGTTGAGATTGAACCAAGTAGTGACCCATCTGGTTAGGGCCAACCCATTCCATAATGAATGTATGAATAAAATAATTCAAAACTTAACTTCCCCTTAACCAAATTAGGTAATCTTTGGGTTGATTTTGGTCCTCTCGAAAAGAGGAATGTAATGCAAACATCATCTTGGTCATCTGAGTTGTCCAGTGTTGAATTTGACCCTAGTTTCAAAAATTAACAAGAGAATAGTTGCGAAAGAAACTATGATTCCTTTCCTTCCATATTTCCCATTGGATGATCCCAATTACAAGAAACCAAATTTTATTATGGATTCAATTTAAGTAGGTATACTTTCACTACTCCTTGATGGTATCATGAATGTTATTTTTATTGTGATCCAACTGTTGCGTAGTGGCTCCCATTACATTCCATATTACTTCTACATAAGGGAAACCACTAAAACTATGTTCCAAATATTATGATTCTACTCTATAAATATGGTAGAAATAAGGTCTAACGAATCCTATATTGAGGATCTTATCACAGGAGAGTGTTTCTGCTTGAATGAGGAGCCAGAGGAAAATATACAATTTTGGTCAAATATGTTTCCCCAATATGGTATATCAAATTTTATCATTGGAGTGATCCTTTAGTCATGCTTCCAAATGATAAGCTTCCTCAATATCTAAGGATCCACGTAAGTTTTGACCCCATCATAGCTTATTTCTATATTGGGAGAAGGGAATGATTATTTGTTGAAGAGAATCGAGTAAGGATTTCTATCATCTTCCTTCTTGCTTTGGTTGCTAGTCTTCCCCTTCAGGCGATTATCTCTATTGGTTTCTAGAATTGTTTTGTGCTAAGTAATCCATGATTTTATGCTTGTATTTTGATTTGATATTGATACTTAACTCTTATAAGTGATACAAGAGATTGATTTGTGTGAGTTTCTACCAAGAGTCTTCGTAGAAAAGTGCATTATGGTCATCTTTTATTTCAAAAAATAATTCTATTGAACAAGATACATACCTTTCTTATATAGATTTCATATGAAGGATATAGGTTTAGAGAAGAAGGTTCAGAGAAGTGCATCCAAATGAGTTTATTAGTGGTAACACCATTTATATATAACAATTCCATATTTTTCACCATAAGTCTTTTCCTCCTTTGATCCATCTCCACCATATATTTTCCCACATAATTATTCTTAGAGTATTAGAGTTTTGTGTGTAAGTTTTCCTCTTAGCCGAGGGGAGAAAAATCTTATCCCAAGCTACTCATACCAATTTCCTTTCTTTTTCACTCCTTCCTACAGTAATTATCTTTCCATTGTTCAAGTGGAATTGGTATCCGTCATTCCCGGAAAGGGACAATATGAGATAGATTTAATGAATGATTTTAGAAGAACAAGCTAGCCTACTATGATAAGAGAATATAACATCTACCTAGAAATATTTCTATTATTTTTTCCACATCAACTTTGATCAAAGCTTAATTTTTATCGAGTTTTCACAAGTAGGGTTCCTAAATATCTGGAGGAAATGTTATAGTTCTTGTATCCTAGTAGTAAATCTACTTCAATTTGCATCAAAAGAGGAGTATAAAAAAAGAATAGTTGAGATCGAGTTTCATTAATATCCATGCCTAAGAAACTCATGAATTGCTTCAAGACCTTGGAAAATATCTTTCCCTTTTATCACTATATATACTACCATACACATGGAATCATCAAATTTTTTTTGATGGGATATGGGTAAATGTTCCCCAAATATCCTCATCCCTCTTAATTTCTTCTCTGATATTGATGCCTTAATAGCATCAAGGATAAAAAGGAAGAGATAGCTAGTGGATTTCCCTCTATTAGAAGGAGGTCCTTGTTTGGGATCCATTCAACAACACTGAAAGAAAAATATGAGGAAATTAATACTTTAATCCAACTAATCCAACTAGTCCAAATATCTAACAAATACAAACAATGACAATACTTGAGAGAGTAGACTAGACGAGTTTGTCAAAATGATTTAGTTATTTCTAGCTTAATGAACATTCCTATAATTTTAATGCTCTTTAAGGATTGAATTACCTCATGGAAAACCAATATCGTATAAAGAATATGTCAACCTTCAACAAAACCTATTTTCATTAGTGAGACGCATTTAAGGATAATTGGCATAAGTATATTGGCTATTACTTTTGTGATTATTTTGTGGATCATGTTGCATAGGGAAACAGATATAAATCCACTTTGCACATCAAGTTTCACCTATTTGGGAGAAAATTTTAGTTATATATTATCCAATGTAGGGAGGACTAATAAATTTTCCTATATTATTGTACAACATACCAGGGGTCCTATCCAACTATTTGCTAGCATATCTAGAAGAGACAAGTGAAAAAACTATTCAATCTTACTTCCCTGTTTTTAGGCATTGCCTTGACAGTTTTTTCCACATATTCAATGGAGATGGTTCTTAGTAATGATTCATTCCATCCATATAACACCAAGGCTTTCATAATCTAATTTATTCTATTTATGGAATCTTCCCTATCTAATTGCAAACTAATCAATAAGGTTAATTAATAATGCACTATCACATAATCCACTTCCTTGTGATCCTATAGTTTGCTTCCTGCATCATTTTTTTCTAATGCTTTCTATTACAATGACTATGTTTTAGCATATACATATATAATAAGAAAGTTTTCCTTTTCCCTTCCTTTAACAATTGGATTTGTGACTTCTACTTTCAAAAACCCTATTCCTATTTTCACTTTCTTCTAATTGGGATGCTAAGGTAGCTTATTCCTTGACCAATTCATATAATTATCCTACCTATATTTCATCCTATTAAATCATATGCATTATTTCATTTGTCTCTTATTTAGCATGGAAGATGTTTCCAAAGTCTTCCCTATTCCATATTTTGACCTAGGCTTTGACCTGTTTGAGTTTTTTTGGGAGTTTATACATTGCATAGCCTTTTATGTCATCTACTTCATTCCCCTATTCCTTCATTTTATCTAATAAATTTTTATGTGAAATATTAAATACCATAATCCTTAATGATCTATTTTTTTCCTTGCTTTGATTTCTAGATCTATACTAATCGACCATTGATCCAAAGGTTGGCATGGGAGAATTGAATCTTCTATAAAAATATCATTTCCCATCAAGTTGTTTGATATTAAGAATGTTTCTAGGAAAACTACCATTAATTAGGAACCTCCCCTTCTACTTTTCTAAGTGAAAGCACCATTGGTGGTGTATAGATATAGAATATTTAGAATACCTACATTAATTTTTGATAATGATTAGATCGTGTTGAAGTATCCACCTAAGATCCTAGGTATATTCCATATGAGTAGCTATAGTTTTCTCATGGAATTTTAAAACTTGTGTTTATCTCCATGTAGTTTAGGTGCACAAACATTTCATAAAAACTAGATCTCGTTTGATCCTATAGGCTAGAAGTTCATATTTAATATTCTAAATGTAGAAAACACATCTAGAAAGGGTTTTTCTTAAGGATTCCATATAATAGCCAATCGCCCCTACTTGTTCTTGTGCATACAACCCTTACAATATTTAGTGTTTGTCAAGAATATTTTCTCACTAGAACTTTTGTTTTCCTCAATTATAATAGATGGTTGTTGACCCTTCCTCCATCTAAATTTGAAGAGCCTCTGATTCACTTTGAAATTCAGGCCCCCAATTTTCCAAGATATAATCCCCATTTAGAGTTAGGGTAACTGAAGAGATAAACCTTCATTTTCATGTTGATTCTCCCAAAGGTTACTAACATTTCTCCAAATTCTTTTGAAATTTGTTCATGCCTTAGCAACCCCTTTTCCTATCCTCTTTATGTTCCTTTGTGTGATCCTTAAATTGTGAGTATATACTCCTACGTGTTAGTTAAAGACATTAATACCTAGTGGATCGTTCTATGCCTGAAAATGAGATTTGATGTAAATGTTTTCTAATATCTTTACTTCATGTTTTCAGATTGAATGAGTTTATTTTCCATTCCAAAAAAATTACATTCCTTGCAATTCTAATGCATATCAACCCATGTACTTTACTTCTCCAGTTTCAGATTCCTATTCCACTTTTTCCCTAAATGCTTGTATAACTCACTCTATTGTCTCCCTTATTTTTCTTGGGGTTGTTTCCATAGTGTTTGAATAAGTTGGTTATGCCTCTTTCCATTGCTTAAGATGATCAAAGTGCTCTTCCTACACTATATCATTTCCAGGTAAGGTTTCTAGATGTATAAGGAACTCCAAACTATGATTATTTTGTTGGTTTCAATCTTTTATTTTTCCTATGAGGTCGGGGATCTATAAAAGCATAAAAATAATTGTTTTTCTGTTAATCTAGTCAATAAACTAGTACCATTGGGGGGGGGGTACCTAAACAAGTCCCCATATTTGTGGCATCTCCTACTTTGGAAGGGTATGCACACACAATATAGGGTCTTCTTCTAGAGCATGTCTTTGTAATAGATGTCAATAAATTCTAGGAATGTTTTTGATGTGTTCTTGTATACCAAATACTTTATATGGAAAAAATTCTCACTTATTTTTTCACTTCTAAGAATTTTACAAAGTATCTTCGAACATTTTCAATTTCTTCCATTATCTCCTCCTCGTAGAAAATCCATGGCGAAGAATATATTCTAATACATGTTGAGGCTTCCTTGAAATCTTAGTTTCCAAAATAAAGTCACAATAACCATTTTTAAGGATGTTCATTTTATCTTCTATACTAGAAACAATAACCATGAAAAATCCCTTTTCTGCTAGCTCAATCATGATCCCTCTTCTTCATTTACACTTCTATTGAATCCACCATGTTAGTGCATTTTATAAGGGACAAATCCCAAAAAACATCCTAATCAGGGAAAAACCCTTCATATAATGAATGAGTTCTCCTATTTTTCTTGATTTAACCTCAAAATATGAATTGATCATTTCTTTAAGCAAGAAACTCCCTGGTGTAGACCATTTTGTTTGTTATTCGATCTGATTCACTACAAAGTTGCTTGATTCTCCATTTTTAGTTGATGAATGCAAGGATTTTTTGTAGATCCAAATTTTACACTTAGGTGGATCATTTTATTGTAACCATTGACCATGTTTCTGTAAGAGGGAGTGTTAGTCACTCCTATTCCTTGTGCCATGCTTAAAGCCACAAAAAAACCCTAGGAAGAATCACAAGAGATAAAGTTTTAATTGATGACGAAGATAATATATTTTCTCAATAATATATTTTTCAATAAATAAAGTTATGTTGAATTCAATTATAATGTTAATATTAATCCATTAAGAAAAACATAAATGGTTATTTAAAAAAAATGAGAAAAAGAAAAAAATTAAGTAAATTATCTCATCAAAGAATTAATGATAAAGATTGGAGATTTAATAATAAAAAAAACTAAAATATATTGATGCATAACAAAATTATTATTTTTTAACAAAGTTAAGCAAATGGAAATTAAGAATAAAGTCAAAAATAAATGAAAAAAATATTTTGAAAGGAAAGACAAAGTATATATTAAAAAATTTAAAAACTATAACAAAATAAAAAAAAGAAATAGAGAGACGTCAAAAATAAAGTAAAAAATTAAGTATAAATAAAATGTAGAAAAATAAAAAGAAAAATAATAATAAGAAATAGGAAATAAGAATAGAAAGGGAAAACTAAAGAAACAAATTGAAATAATATAAAGTAATTGAAGAAAAATGTAAAGGAGAAACGACCTAAGAAGGAAGTAAGGGAGGAAAAAATGAGACAAAAAATAAAAGAATGGATGTGGAGAGAAGAAAGCAAGAGCAAGAGAGAGTTTTCTTATCAATAATTATTAGGTTAGTTGGACACAATTGTGTCTTTGAAATTTACAATTAGATCTCATAATGATTTGAGTCATGTATAATGTTTATATTTTTATACTTTTAACCCATGACAATGCCCCAAGGTTTGAAGACTATCATAAGTAAGTGGTTAGCTTTAGAAACCTCCATATTGATGATTGCAATAAAATATTATTAGAGGGCTTAATTTTTTTTTTTGATACTAAGCAATATTTTAGTTGAATATATCTCAACTAGTGTCGAGAATGACATTAAAGGGATTGCAGAGAACATCAAGGAGGGAATTAGATAATATTGATTAAGAATACTTATGAGAAAGCTAGCAAAGGGTGACGATCATAAGCAAGTAGTTAGTTTTAGAAACCTCCATATTGATGATTGCAATAAAAGATTACTAGAGAGACAACTCAATTGTTTTTTGATACTAAGCAATATTTTAGTTGAATATATCTCAACTAGTGTTGAGAATGGCATTAAAGGGATTGCAGAGAACATCAAGGATGGAATTAGATAATATTGCTTAAGAATACTTATGAGAAAGCTAGAAAAGGGTAATATTAATAATGAAAAATATGTTTTTATTTTAAGAGGATTCATGATTTTGTTTCTCGAAATTTTTACAAACGTGCCATTATGATTAGAATGAACATGAAATGTTATGTTGATAAGAGGTTGTAAATTGTTAAACGTTGTGGGAGATACAAAAATATTAATAAAATCCCCCTAAATAAGATTGCAAAAGAAACCTTCAACTATGTTGAAACTAGTAGAAACATTAAGAAGAAGAAATTGATTGTCAATATATGGCTTTGCCAAATTCATGAGGATTATTCTTGTTTCAGACTCATTGTCAACACCATTGAGAGAACTACCCATTTTATTAACCAATGACAAGGTTGCATACTCAACATTCTTGTTCCCAAAAACAATTCTTCTATTAGGGACTCCAATTTCTCTTTTAATATACTCAAGAATTTTAAACATTTTAAAGATGAATTTTCTTATCTTTGATGTGTTTTTCCCTTTCACAAAGATTCCTATTAATAGGGCCATAAGTGTGATCAATAAAATAAATAACAAGGATACAACAAAGCTAGTCGGGATAAGTCTTATATCCATATTTTCTTGTTTCGAGGGTGGGATATATGACTAGACCTATAGGTAGCCATTGGATGTCCCTTTTACCACCACCACTAATATATTGATGGAATATCCTGAAAATAGGTGTTTCTATTTCATCCCATCTTCAACCTAGGTTGTATATTAGAGTCATCAATGTTTTACTTTTCAGTTGGATCCATGGACATGATAGTTTACAAATATTCAAGGATTGCCTAAATAGTTAATTTGGATATATAAAATTCCCCATGGATATCTTAGTGGATGAAATCCTTACATTTTTAATCGTTTGTATCACTAAAAGTCAAGATGGATCATTGGTACACCAAGTGTTCAAAGAAAGGACCTACATGGATCAATATATGCATGTCAAGACCCTCCATCATATTCCTTAGAAGCTTGTGGTTGTTAATACTCTAAGAATTAAAGCCTTGGGAATATATGAACTTCTATCATTTACAACATGAAAAGAACCATGTCATTTTGGTTTTCAAAAATAATATTTATGGAAAATATCAAGGGATTAAGACCTTCTAAAATGAAACTAAATGGCATAATACTAATGAGTGCTCGATAATCGAGATCCCAAAGGCTCTTTTCCCTACATAAAGGGAGAGGGGAATATGAACAAGATTATTAATATCTTAAATAAAAAAAATATTGAAAACTTTTTTAAGGATGGAAATTTATCTTAAACTTCCCAAATTTACTAGTTCTTAATAAATATTATTGTTACTTAATACACAAATAGTATAGTCTACAAAAATATTTTTATATACATATTTATATTTTAAAATATATAATAGATTAAATAATTTATTCTCATAAAATTTCCATAGAAAAAAGAAAAATTAACAAATTTCTTTTCCTTTTTCCGTATGGAAAAATTTGCCATGTAAAAAATTGAGACCCTAAACTTTTCCATAATTCTAAATTAGCTTAAGTCAATAAAAAATGTACTATTCCGACTAATTAGAAAATTTTCCTTACAATTCTAAGTTTTTTTGAAAAAACTCACATGAATTAAACCTGACATTTCATAAGATTTAAGTTCTATTGACATTCTACTAATATCAAACACAAACATACTCATATATCCACATGAGCTAAACACACAGACAATATAGACTATTATATAATATAGACTATTATATATTATATATGCTTCAATTCTTGCATAGTAGGTGACTACCATAATTCAAATTTCATGGAAGAAATTGAAATGGTAAAGGTTCCCAATAATGTTAATGAAGATGATGGTTGGAACATTAATGACAATTGGATACTTATAGTATCTGTCAATATATTTTTAACTAGTATTTTTATATTAATCATCTTTTATTATTTTAGTTTTATTTATTTATTTTTAATTATTTTTTTCTCTTTATTATTTTTTAATATTAATTTTTTTTTAATTTTTGATACTATTTTTTATTTCTTATTTATTTTCTTTTTATTTTTCATATTTATTTATTTCTCTAATTACATGTCTTTCTCTCTAGGTTGGACTAAGTAAATTCAACCAATTTTATCTTTCAATTTTTGTCATACTCTGTAAAAAAAAGGTTATACGATGTGAAACTTGAGGATCACATGATAGAAATATGCCCAAGAAAGTAATTTGCAAGGTTTGCAAAACAACACTTCAAAATGCATAGGTGCGAGCTCTAGGAAGGCGAAAATGGTGACTTAGGGTTTAGAGCTAGTTTATGGTTTTTTTCTCGTTAGAAATTCATGGTGGGACAAGGTTTTCTATGTCCCTTCACTACATCTCTCGGGCACTCAGGGGTTGGCCAGCACCCAACTTTTTAACTATGGTTTTTTAGTTTTTCCTGTTCCGTTTTGTTTTGTCATTTCTGGGGTTCTTTGGGTATAGCCTTGCTATTTTTCCCGTCGAAGCGCTTCACCTTTTCCCTTCGTTTTTTCCTGGATTATTCCGCGGTCTCTTCGGTCCTCCTTAATCCGCAGGCAGTTTACGTTCGGGTTTTTTAACCTTTGTTTCCCCTAGATGGTTTCTGGTCCCCCACCGACCTTCCCTCTGGTAGCCATCAGCCTGTTTCTAGGCGGTTATGGAGGAAAACGTTTTCTCCGGGGCTTCCTCAGAACAGATGTTGCTTTGGTCTCACACCGGAACCTCTGTGGACGATTTCCTCACCTATGAGCAAGAACTAGCTACTGAAGTGGAAGCCCTTCCCCCTCTCTCTCAGTAGCTCAATCCCTCCATCTCGGTTGCTCCTGAAGCTGTGGCGATTCGTGATTTCGTGGGTCCTTATCCGCCTAGGGCTCCCTTCTCTCAGGTTTGGGGCGACAGCGAGACTATTTCCCAGGCACTTGAACCAGGCATGGGACCTCTTCCAGTGGGGCATGCACTGAACAAACCCTCGGACAGTACCCTTATTGCATCTAGCAATGTTTCCCTCACCGCCTCCTGATCAGGGAACCCCCCCCCTTAAGGAAATTTCACGGATATTGGCATCATTTCAGGGTTCTTCGATGATTTACATGATAAAGGTCCTCTGCCGGAGAAAGAACAGGCAGCATTTGTGGCCAGCCCGGAGGATAGAGCGGCGGCAGCACCGAACAAGGTTTCTCCAGGGCCTTCTAAGAGGAAGAAATGCCTACCCCTGTGCAGCAATGAGCTCTTCTTGAAACTTGCCAAAGACACACCTTTCAGTGAGGCAATGGACTCAGCTGAAAAGGTTCTGGTTGGACGGGTTAGGGGCAGACACTATAGTGTCGAACGGTTGCAGAAGTGGACGATGGAGGTCTGGGGACATCACCTGTCAAAACCCCCCCGAGTCCAAACTTTTGTGAGGGGTTGGTTTGCTCTCTGTTTCAAGACCATTGCCAAAACTAACTAGGTCCTCACAACTATTTGGCACATCGACTAGGCACTAGTCCTCCTATGCAGATGGACTCCGATGTTCAACCTCGAGACTAAAAAGGCGGGGACTAGTCCAGTTTGGGTTCAGCTACCGGGTGTACCTGTACATTTATGGTCGGAGCAAATTTTCAGACAGATTGGGGACGCCATGGGCATGTTCATTACTTATGACGAATCATACCTCTCTACAGGGAAAATGGCTTATGCCAGAATCTTAGTTCACTTGGACCTCACTGGTGGACTCCCGGAATTCATCAACATTCAATGGAGGAACTCATCTCAGAGAAAAATGCTGGATTATGAAGGGGTTCCCTTCAGGTGCAGGTGCTGCCATAAGTGGAATAACAGGCACTCAGAGAGGTCTTTGTCGCAGTTCACGCCGGTTCAGGATGCTCTCTCATAGGGAGCCCCCGCAAGAGATGATTTGCCTCGTGCCACCGATGATTTCCATCGCTTATCCACTCCTCTCTCTGGGGGCACTGGCACTTTTTCAAGTCAGGATCTGTGTTCGGCGGAGCTGGCTAAAAACACTCCGAGGAAGCGTGGTCGTCCGCCGCTTCGCCCACCTCCACCGGCTCCTGGTTCAGCAGTGACGGCCTCGGGTGACTCCTTTTCTTCGGGTATGCTTTCCTCTCCCTTACCCGCCTCAAATTTCTTTTCTGATATTCATAATATAATATCCGAATAGTCTTTGAGTCTGGGTTCTGATGTAAATCTGGAGACCCTTGTTCCTTGCAATTGCGCCATCTCCCCTCCCCTCACCGCTTTAGCCCCCACGCCCCCTGTCCTACTTGATTCCTCCCCCCCGTTGACCTCGACCTCTTTGGTGGAGTCATCTGCCCCTCGATACCTCACCCGGTCTCACTCGAGGCTTTCGTCTATGGACCAGGTTGGACTGGACATCCTCCACCCTCCCCCGGCTACCAAATCCTCCCGAGGCCGTCCTTCTGATTTTAAAATTGCACAAGCTCAAGTGGATGTTGACATTGCTTTGGGAAAGAAATCCACTATCACTGGGGTTCTTAGAGCAAGAACAGCCCTGCCTGAACCCCCTCCATGAAGATTCTATCCTTCAATTGTCGAGGGCTTGCTAGGCCCGACAAAAAACTAGCACTCTGTCGGCTCCTCTCTGCCGACTCTTTGGATATCATTTTCCTCCAGGAGACTTTGGGACTCGCCAGTGATATTGTGAGAACCCTGGAACCTTTTCTTCCGGGCTGGAGTTTTACAGGTTTCGATGCTCTTAGTTATTTTGGAGGTCTGTTGTTAGGCACAAATAATTGATCTATTAAAGTGACCAGTTGCTGGGGTGGGTGAGGTTTTATTGGGGTCGATGTTCACTCTGCAGAGTTGGGGACCTCTTTCAGAATTGCCAATATTTACGGTCCCTGCCTAAATCACCCTGTTTTCTGGGAACACCTTCTAGATTCGGAGAAATTCTCTGCAGGCAACCTGATTGTAGGTGGGGATCTAAATTTTTCCATTGGTTTTGCTGAATCTTGGGGTCAGCGGGCACAATCGGACCCTCTCTTAGACTACTTCTCGTCTATCCTGGAACTTCACCATCTAATAGACATCCCTATTGCGAAATTACAGGCCACTTGGAGAAATAATTGGGTGGGTGATAGTGCCTTGCTAGGAGGTTGGATCGTTTCCTGGTGAAGGAACAGATCATGGATTTGGGCCACAATATTAGACAATGGGTGGGTACCGGAGGGCTCTCAGATCACCTACCAATTTACATGGAGATAG
This sequence comes from Pinus tabuliformis, assembly GCA_031772625.1. Classification (NCBI taxonomy): domain Eukaryota; kingdom Viridiplantae; phylum Streptophyta; class Pinopsida; order Pinales; family Pinaceae; genus Pinus; species Pinus tabuliformis. The sequence goes on along the minus strand of CM062813.1, from coordinate 10,966,796 downwards.
GACGTGGAAGCGACAAGTCGAAGGGTCCTTTTAAGTTCAGCACTACCTGGCTAAGGGATGCTTCTTATATCAGCATGGTCACAAATTTTTGGAAATCAAACCCTCCAGGGGTTGGAAGCTCAGTTACGACTGGTTTTATCAATAACTTAATAGAGCTGAGGAAATTGTCTAAAAATTGGGCCCATCATAAAAGACTACAGGATGATCATTCATTGGCACAAATTGAGAAAGACCTGGAGTTTTTTGAAAAAGCTCAGGGGGGTCTTTATAGATTGGAGGAGCACAAGAATCATATCACATCCCTCTTCTCGGCTCACGGTAAACTCCTAAAAGATAAAGAAGACAAATGGAGATTAAGGAGCAGGGCCATCTGGATTCAAGAAGGCGATGCTAATTCTAAATTCTTTCATAAATTTGCTAACGGGAGGAAAGTTGTCAATACAATCTGGCAAATGCAAGATGATCAGGGAAGGACAGCACATACATTCCCCCAGCTCGCTGCTCTTGCTACCTCCCATTTTAAACATGCCTATAGGGACCCAGGGGAGACTAACTTAGCTGAGATTATTAGGGTTGCACAACTCTTCCCTCGATACGTGGATCAGGAAGAAGAGGAGGTTCTGATTTAGGAGGTAACTCTGGGGGAACTGGAGGATACCATGAAGGGTTTCAACAAGGACAAAAGCCCTGGACCTGATGGATGGACCATCGAATTTTACCTGGCTTTTTTTTATTTGATTGGACAGGATTTGCTCAGAGTGGTGGAGGAGTCTAGGGTTTCGGGTCGGATGGAAGCTGCCATCTCATCCACTTTCATTGCTCTGATCCCGAAGGCAGACAACCCGTCCACTTTTGCTGATTTTTACCCTATTTCGCTTTGTAACTGTCTGTATAAGATTATTGCTAAAATTATTGCTAACAGACTAAAGCCCATTTTATCTAAACATATCTTGCCTGAACAATTTGCTTTCCTAAAGGATAGACAAATACATGAAGCGATTGGAATGACTCAGGAGGTATTACACTCTCTTCACAGCAGGAAGGGTGAAGGTATGATAATGAAGGTTGATTTATCTAAAGCTTTTGACCAGGTGAACTGGTTATATCTGAGAATGCTACTTACTCACCTTGGTTTCCCTTTCATTTTCATTAAATGGATTATGGGATGTATTATTAACATTCCTTTCAGTGTTTTGGTCAACGGAAGTGCATCCCCTTTCTTCTCGTCAACTCGTGGCCTTAGATAGGGGTGTCCTCTCTCCCCTCTATTATTCGTCTTAATCATGGAAGTCCTTGGTCGGTTAATTTTGGAAGAGCATCGGAGAGGCAGATTTTCTGGCATGAAGATCACTGATGAGTGCACGCTCACCCACTTACTTTTCGTGGATGATGTGCTAATTTTTCTCAACGGTAGTGTGGGGGACTTAACCTCACTCAGAGATATATTTTTTGGCATTATGATGCATGTGTTGTACTTGATGGCAACCAACTTGTAGAAGATCAACTCACTTATATATATCTAGATGAATCTATGGAAGAGATATCAGATGTGACAGAATGCATGGGATGCTGGACAACTCAAAGGAATCAGATGACAGTTCTCAGTATGACAAGTTAGCTCTTCCATGAAGTCCAAAGGGGGAGATTGTTGGCATTATGAGACAAGTGTTGTCCTTGATGGCAAATCACACAGATGATAAATTATAGTGTCGCAAAGTTATTTTCAAGTTCACGCACTTTCATGCAGAGAAAAGTTTCTTTCATGTAGAGAAACGTTCACGCACTTTCACGGTTGGTTCATGGTATTAGTCCGACAGTTTTTGATCCTATGGTTTTGGCCCGTGGTATTGCATCCAAAAGTGTTGATCCCAAGTATTGGGTCCATGGTATTGAATTGTTATGGTTTTGGTCTGTGGTATTGCATCCAAAAGTGTTGATCCCAAGTATTGGGTTCATGGTATTGAATTGTTATGGTTTTTGGTCTGTGGTATTGTGAAAGGCCGAAGGCTATAAAAGAGGAAGGAGATCATTTGGCAAGGCATCTTCTGATTAATTGAATATCTGATAAAGTGCTAGATCTGGAATACGGTGATTGGGTTATGGTGTAGATCTAGATCTGAATAAAGAAGGAACCTGAGCTTTATATGGCGGATCTACTGATGAGTCGAGATCTCCTTGACGCATGATTGGATCTATAGATCTGATAGTCTGGGGTATGAGTAAAGTCTGCAAAATTGATCTATACCTACAGGACCGCAGGTGCAACACGACTGCAGGTGCGGAGGACTGCAGTCTAGGCAGGTAGTTTACAGCAGCAGGTGTGGAGGTTCGCAGGCCTAGAAGCACCACAGGTGCGGAGGTTCGCAGGCCCAGAAGCGCTGGAGGTGCGGAGGTGCGCAGGCAAGCCGTAGACTAAGGTGCAGAGGTGCGCAGGCAAGGAACAGGAGAAGGTGCGGATGTACGCAGGTTTTCTATTGCTGAAGTTGCGGATTTTTCATGAAATCTATTTGGCTGCTCCTATTTATTATTGTAGTACTCTGGGATCTGAAGTGATGTCTAGGTACTGGTATTGTGTTCTGATAACAACATTCTGAGAAGTGAATGATTGATTGATTATGTTCATCATGACTTATCCTTATATGATCTAATGGACTAATCTGATTGCTAACACACATATTATCCTTGTATATGTATTGATCTGGTGAATGGGTGACTCAGAAGATTGGTTGATTATGTGCTTCTATGATATTTATGGGTCCAGTATGAAAACTGGATGAAACGTGGCCTTTCAGATTATGTGTTGTGCTTCAGGTGTATCCAGTCTGAAAATGTATGAAAGGTGGTACCCAGAGGACAGAAGATTGTAGGTCGGCGCCTACATACTAGTATCTTAGCTAGTACAAGAGCTAAGGGGGTGGCAACTCCCTTTTAGTAGCAGTTGAAAACATTGAAGCATTGCAGCAGGTAGCAACCTGCGTACTAGTAAATGGATCGGCTAGTACAAGAACTATGGGGGTTGTAGCTCCCTTCCAGGAGAGACTGGAAAATGAGAGAGGGTTTTAGCTCTCTGCAGGTAGAAGCCTGCGTACTGGTACAAGACTGCACCAGTACAGAAATATTGTAAAATGATTTTCTTATTAAGAAGAAGATTGAGATGACTTGCAGCAGGTGGTTTTCTCCCACATTGGGTTTCCACCTTATATCATGGTGTTCATGTGTGTGGCTTATGTGTGATGATATCTTCTATTATACCGCACCTGTTTATTGTTAATATGGTTGATAATGTTCTAATGCACTCATTGAATATCAATTAACTGAATCATAAGTTTACTGAATATACGTGGGTATTCTTAACTGAAGCAGCATATATGACTCAGACTATGGAAATGAAAAAGTTATATTGATTTGATAATACTGATTCACCCCCCCACCCCCTCTCAGTATTATTTCCAACAATTGGTACCAGAGTAGGTCCTTTGGTAGAAGCTTGATCGCTTGAAGGAGATCCGTGGAACAATGGGAAATAAGCTTAAGAAGAAAGCGCCTAAGCAGAAGAAGACATCTGAGAAGAACTATGACATTGGGAGAATCGATTGGGGATTATGTGGAAGAAGCACTTCAGATTCAGAATCATTTCAGAATGAAGATGAACTATCAGGTATGAATTTTTTATCCTCTGATGTTCCAGCTATCTATCCATTTGAAGGTGATGTAAGTGATAATGAAACAACTGAATGTGCTCTTATGGGTGAGCAAGAAGGATATCAAATAGAGGCAGAATTTAAGAGGCTGACGGAAAAAATTAGAGATCAAGAAGATCTATTGAACATAAAGGATGGTGCCTTCAAAGAAGTAGCTACCAGACTAAAGGCTCAACGTGAGGAAGGAAGCAAGGTAAGGAAGTTATTCAAGGATAAATATCAAAAGTTGCAGGATGAAGTAACATCTCTAAGAAATGAAGTCAATGAAAAGAGCACAACAATCAAGAAACTCAGAGATAGATCCAGTTATTATGAAGGGCTTGAAGCTATGATTCTCTCACTAAAGGAAGAACTTGAAGAATCAAAGAAGCAGAATAAAGATCTACTCCTAACTATTGAAAAACAAGAAAACGAAGTTATCAGCTTAAAATCTCAGCTAGAATGTGCCTTCAGAATTCGTCAAATGCAGCAGGATCTGAATGAAGAACAAGAAAAGGAGATTCTCAAACTAAGGCAACAAATGGAAGAAGGAAGAAAATCTGAAGAAATTTTGAAGAAGCAATGTCTGGAAAAGGAAGAACAACTTCAGGTTGAGGTAAATATCTTGAAAGGTAAATTAGAAGAAAAGGATAAGCTTTTACGATTTCAAGATAGTACTAAAGTCTTGGATGATATTCTTAATAGTCAAAGGTCTCCTGCTATCAAAACTGGTCTTGGTTTTCATGAATCTATTGAAGGTGAATCTAGTTCACAAAGTAAGACAAGGGACTCTACTGAAATGCTCAATAAGGAGATGAAAGGTCAATCTCATCATCAACCAAGGAAAGAAATTCTTCAAAGAAAATCTTTTACTCCTCCTATGAATAATGTTGAATGTTATGTATGTCATAATCTTGGACATGTTGCAGCTAGATGTAGAAGAAGAAGGGTTCAAGACCATCATGCAGAAAGATCATCACATTCAAGGTACTTTAATTGATATTGCTTTGCTTGCAATATGTTTGGTCACAGAGCTGTTGATTGCTATAGAATAAATATGAGACACGTAAGATGTTACACATGTAACAAGCTTGGACATATAGCTAAGGAGTGTAGGAACAAAGTATGGGCACCATACCAAAAAGAGAAAACATCATCATCACACTTGAAGATGTGGAAGAAGAAATAAGTAGAGTCAGAAAGAGGCAGCACAGCACAACATACAGACATAACAGAATCAGAGGGAGCTGGAAGTGTAAAACTTTAGTTTCCTAAATCTCATACGCAAGTTTCTTAAAGAGAAGTCACGTATATACACGAGTTGGTTATGGCATAGTCGTGTATATGATTGTTTGAGGAAAGGCAATAGGGATAGGTTCAGGAAAAGGATCAGTTATGATTCGGTTTATTATTTGCGTTGTTTGATAATGGTTACAATTTGCTGATGATGTGTGGAAATGACTTGATGGTTAGAAGTGTTTTGTTTCTAACTTGATAATGATGATGTCTTCATACTTCTTCCTGATATACATGATCAGATCTGACAGTAAACAAGATGGCACAGGTTTAGGGGGAGCATATGCTTTTAATGCATTGTTGGCATTATTGTTAATAGTCCTTGGTGATGGTGCTTATGAGGATAAATGATTCATCTTGCTATGATATAGTTATGAGTTGTTCAGATGATTCTTGGGGTTACATAGTTGATATTTAGATCAGATTTGTGGTTGATTCTCTAATGGTGCTTACATGGTGATCTTCATAAGGATAAGGAGAAGTACATAGCTTGAATTCACATCTTCTTTACTTGATGATGAGTCACTCATATGCTATTGTCATCATATGCATAAAGATCATATATTACAGTTATGATGCAGGATTCCTATTATTCTTGGCACATATATGGATGAGGATTGTTGGCTGGATACATGGATGATTATTCAAAGTTGCATTGTTGGAGACATGATGATGATGAGTTCTTACCTATATGATGATAGATTGTTTCGTACATATGTTGATTAATGCAGATATTCCCAATTGATGATACTTGGTTCATGTAGATCTGGATGGCTATGGTGTTTCTCACATATGATAGAATGTGAATGATTCTATATATACAGAATTCTCTTCAAAAGGATGAGCTGATACGAACATAACTTTATGATTCATGCACTAATACAAGTTGTTGGTCTAGTTGTTATTGATAGATGCTATGGAGCAGATCATATAGTGTCGTTGCTGATGTTTATCATGATCTTATTTAGGTGTTTGGTCTCTGTTATAAATGTCATGTATATCATTCGATGTAAAGGTCATATCAAGACTCATGATGTAATAGTGTGTCTCTATCTATTGTAGTCATTTAATGAGATCTCTTCAGGTCATGTAACGGCGTATGTTGGTTTCCCCACTATGCTTGGGATGAATGATGTTATTCTCTTATGTTATCATATGTAAACTTTTGGTATATCACCATTGTGATGGGAGATAGATGTATGTATGAGTCTTTGGTGATAGGAAGGTCATTTATGATGTATAGAGTCATCTTCTTCGTGTAGAACATCTTTTTGCAGACCTTGCTTACAGTCAGGGGGAGCATGAACACCATATTTCAGTAGAGCAGAGATTTCAACATGTTCTCAAAAAGAGCATGGATAGATTGGTGCACCATGGCATATACAAAGGGGGAGCTCATTCAGATATTTCAGTAGGTACTCAGGGGGAGTATGGACAGCAAAGGAAGAGAATATCTTGGTCCGCCCTTTGCCCTTGATGTCAAAGGGGGAGAGTAATTTGGAATTGTTGCCATCAAGTCCAAAGGGGGAGATTGTTGGCATTATGATGCATGTGTTGTACTTGATGGCAACCAACTCGTAGAAGATCAACTCACTTATATATATCTAGATGAATCTACGGAAGAGATATCAGATGTGACAGAATGCATGGGATGCCGGACAACTCAAAGGAATCAGATGACAGTTCTCAGTATGACAAGTTAGCTTTGCCATCAAGTCCAAAGGGGGAGATTGTTGGCATTATGAGACAAGTGTTGTCCTTGATGGAAAATCACACAGATGATAAATTATAGTGCAGCAAAGTTATTTTCAAGTTCACGCACTTTCATGCAGAGAAAATTTTCTTTCATGTAGAGAAAAGTTCACACACTTTCATGCAGAGAAAAGTTTCTTTCATGTAGAGAAAATTTCACACACTTTCATGCAGAGAAAAGTTCCTTTCATGAAGAGAAAAGTTCACGCACTCTCATGTAGAGAAACGTTCACGCACTTTCACGGTTGGTTCATGGTATTAGTCCGACAGTTTTTGATCCTATGGTTTTGGCCCGTGGTATTGCATCCAAAAGTGTTGATCCCAAGTATTGGGTCCATGGTATTGAATTGTTATGGTTTTGGTCTGTGGTATTGCATCCAAAAGTGTTGATCCCAAGTATTGGGTTCATGGTATTGAATTGTTATGGTTTTTGGTCTGTGGTATTGTGAAAGGCCTAAGGCTATAAAAGAGGAAGGAGATCATTTGGCAAGGCATCTTCTGATTAATTGAATATCTGATAAAGTGCTAGATCTGGAATACGGTGATTGGGTTATGGTGTAGATCTAGATCTGAATAAAGAAGGAACCTAAGGTTTATAAGGCAGATCTACTGAATGGTCGAGATCTCCTTGACGCATGATCGGATCTATAGATCTGATAGTTTGGGGTATGAGTAAAGTCTGCAAAATTGATCTATACCTATAGGACCGCAGGTGCGACACGGCTGCAGGTGCGGAGGACCGCAGTCCAGGCACAGATCAGGTGCGGAGGTCCGCAGGTGGTTTGCAATAGTAGGTGCGGAGGTTCGCAGGCCCAGAAGCACCACAGGTGCGGAGGTTCGCAGGCCCAGAAGTGCTTCAGGTGCGTAGTTGCACAGGCAAGCCGTAGACTCAGGTGCGAAGGTGCGCAGGCAAGGAGTAGGAGAAGGTGCGGATGTACGCAGGTTTTCTATTGGTGAAGTTGCGGATTTTTCATGAAATATATTTAGCTACTCTTGTTTATTATTGCAGTATTCTAGGATCTAAAGTGATGATTGGGTACTGGTACTGTGTTCTAATAACGGCATTCTGAGAAGTGATTGATTGATTGATTATGTTCATAATGACTTATCCTTATATGATCTGATGGACTAGATCTGATTACTAACACACATATTATCCTTGTATATGTATTGATCTGGTCATTGGGTGATTCAGAAGATTGATTGATTATGTGCTTCAATGATATTTATGGGTCCAGTATGAAAATTGGATGAAACATGGCCTTTCAGATTATGTGTTGTGCTTCAGGTGTATCCAGTCTGAAAATGTATGAAACGTGGTACCCGGAGGAGAGAAGATTGTAGGCTGGCGCCTACGTACTAGTATCTTAGCTAGTACAAGAGCTAAGGGGGTGGCAGCTCCCTTTCAGTAGTAGTTGAAAACATTGGAGCATTGTAGCAGGTAGCAGCCTGCATACTAGTAAATGGATCGGCTAGTACAAGAACTATGGGGGTTGTAGCTCCCTTCCAGGAGAGACTGGAAAACCAGAGAGGGTTGTAGCTCTCTACAGGTAGAAGCCTGCGTACTGGTACAAGACTGCACCAGTACATAAATATTGTAAAAGGATTTTCTTATTAAGAAGAACATTGAGATGACTTGCAGCAGGTGGTTTTCTCCCACATTGAGTTTCCACCTTATATCATGGTGTTCATGTGTGTGGCTTATGTGTGATGATCTGTTCTATTTTATCGCACCTGTTTACTGTTAATATGGTTGATAATGTTCTAATGCACTCATTGAAGATCAATTAACTGAATCATAAGTTTACTAAATATACGTGGGTATTCTTAACTAAAGCAGCATATATGACTCAGACTATGGAAATGAAAAAGTTATATTGATTTCATAATATTGATTCACCCCCCCTCTCAGTATTATTTCCAACAATATTTTCCTTATTTCAACAGACCACTGGTATGATCATCAATGAAGGAAAATCTTCTTTGACGATTGCGACCTGCGCTTAGCATGAAATACATTATGCGCTCCACGGATTTAATTTTACTTTACTGGCTCTAGAGGAGGGGCTGAAATATTTGGGATATAAGCTAAAGCCGATTGGTTATAACATTGTAGACTGGACTTGGCTTATTGCTAAGTTGGGAAAGCGGCTAAATACTTGGTACTTAAGATTCTTATCCCGTGTAGGCCATTTGAATCTCATGAAGAGTGTTCTCGAAGCAACTCCGGTTTATTGGATGTCTCTAGCCTGGATCCCCAGAGGTATTCTGGCAAGAATTCAAAATCTTTGCTGCAGATTCTTATGGAGGGGCAATCAGCCAGGAAGAATTTTTTCTTGGGTCAAATGGGATGCCCTCACCCTTCCAAAAAAATGGGGCGTTTGGGGGATCAAAAAGCTTGATGATTTCTCCTCAACCTTGGCTGCTAAACTTGGTTGGCAGTTGGTTGTTTCGGACAACCTTTGGACTAGAGTAACCTACTCGAAATATATCACCCCTGCTCATGTTCTGGAATGGATTAGAAGACCGGATAGGCTCTACTCTGGCATTTCAATCATCTGGAAGGCTGTCCTGAAGGCCTTGGATCCCATTCGTGTGGGCATCACATGGAGAATAAAATCTGGGAACAAGGTTCGCATTGGCATTGACCTGTGGATTGGCTGCGGCAATATGCACAGACTACCGGCCGAACTCTTATTGTACCTAAGGGAGCAGCATATCACCCACCTTGAACACATAGCTGATGATTTTAACACCTCGTTTCTTCAACAGGCTTGGAAATCTGATCTTCACCTCAACATTCCCCCTCCCTGGCAGCAGCACTGGAGAGACTATATACAAGCCCTGCTAGAGGCTCATATCAGGCTGACAGAGGGTGATGATGAGATCATCTGGGCGCTGGCAAAATCAGGGTGATACACTCCAAAGGCGGGTTACACTGTTCTGGCGGAGCCGCGTAAGCCCCCCATGCTACAAAAGTGGTGGAAACACCTCTGGAAACTCAAGGCGCCTCCTCGATCAAGACTTTTAATGTGGTGCATCCTTCGTAATAGAGTTCCTATGGGGGACAACCTGATGAAGCGTTCCTTCTTGGGCCCACACTGGTGTCATTTCTACAACAGGGACGGTGAATCTGCTTCCCACATCTTCCTAAATTGCCTGAACATCCACCACTTCTGGAACCTTGTCTCATCTGTCATTCCTTCCCCTTATACCTGGCTTCCGAGCACCCTGGACGTGGCCTGGATCGATTGGTTTTCTTCTGTTTCTCCCACCAAATTGAGGAATCTCCCCTTCTTATTCTATTAGGCTGTCTGGATTGCCCGTAATCATCTCATTTTTCATAATTCCCCTCCTCGGTGGCCTAGTTTGGCTACCTTGATCAAAGCTAATTTTCACCTCATCCCGGATGACCCCCCTATCTCTCGTCCCCATATTATCTATCCTGAACTGATTGATCCTACCTGACCCTAGGCTTTCTTTGACGGGGTTGCACAAGAAGCTAGGTGTGGGGGAGGGGCTATCCTTCACCTTTCTGAGAGGCACTCCTTCATGCTATCCATGGGTCTGCGGGGGGATTCAAATAATTTCGCTGAACTTTCAGTACCCTATTTCATCATCCGATTTGCATCTGAGAAGAACTGCCATGCTCTTCAACTGTTTGGTGACTCCATGATTGTCTGCGACTAGCTAAATAAGCGTTCCTGTTGCTGGTCTTTTTCATTAAGACACATACTTGATGAAGCTTTAAGACTGATCTCCAATTTTGACTCCTTCTCATGCAATCACATCTACAGGGAGCGGAACTCCGAGGCTGACCGCCTTTCCAAAGAAGGCGCGAACAGGGGGCAAGGCATCTGGCTGATTACGGAGCTGATCGATGGAGCTAGTTACCAGTACTATCATAGACCATTTATGGACATAATGGTCTAATTTTTGGACAGTTTCTTTATCAGATTATGTACATATTTTACTTTATTGTTTATGTACTGTTCAGTGGCCAATATGATTGGCACTATTACTTTTTTGGTATTATCCCCCTGCGTGGACCAAATAATACATATTTTGACTGTTTATGATACTTTCTATGAACTCCTCCCGGACTATGTTGGGTCTACTACCTAGATGTTTTTTCGGTAGTAGTTTTTGATATTTTCATCTTTTCTTCTGATCAATGAAAATATTGGCATATGCATATGCATCTACAAAATGTAATTTCTTCCATAAATGAAATTACGGATTTTTCCATGAGAAAAAAAAGAAACTTGAGGATCACGTAGCTCAGCTAAATTATTTTTATGGTTCAATTCCTATTTGCTATGACAACCCGATGAGTCTCTAATACCTTGGCCTCAATGAAAATGACTTTTGATTTTCAATTTAGTGAAATTCAATTTTCCTCAGATTTCTTTGTTTAACGAATAGAGCACAGAGCACTGAACCTGTGACATTCATTCTATTGTGTTTCTCTCTCTCTCTCTCTCTCTCTCTCTCTCTCTCTCTCTCTCTCTCTCTCTCTCTCTCTCTATATATATATATATATATATATATATATATATATATAAAGATCCAAACCCCCAAATTATTTGTCAGTGAAATATTACTTATATGTGCTTGGAGGGTTCATATTTTTTAGAGCAGTGAGTGCAGTTTCTAAAGCAACTCCACATGTTCCATTTAATTTTGGGGGCATGCATCTTCTCTGTTGTGATTCTTCTATCTAACTTTCTTTGTGTTTACGCAGTGAAATTTTTAGGCATTGGATTGTGAACCTCAAAAACTAGCAGAAGTTGGCATGGCCAAAATCCTTACAGGTTGGTTTTTTTCATTTAATCGTCTCCCATAAAGTTTATGTTTAGGTCTTGTAGCTTGTTATTACAGCCATAAGAATGCTATTACTGTAAGGTCTTTGAGGTCTCCTTGATGTTATGTTGCTTGTCTAGCCATATGATTATAATGGACTTAACACCTCTTCAACTCTAAATTTTTTGTCTCTTTTTACCTTCAATTTGTTGGGTAGCTCCTTATTGGCTTCTTATGGGTTTTTATTTTTCAAATTATCTTTGAATACCTCAATAGTAACTTAAAACTTATTTTCTACACATTTCAACAAAATGGGCTTCTTTGGGATCTTAAAAGTTGAAATCATCATACCTGGTCATCATCAACACCAACCAACTTGGGATTTAAAGGCATGGTTGACACATGCTTATCTATATGCCCTTCTAGTTTTCAATACTTATCTATGAGTAGTTCATGAAAGGGAATGGTAATAACTAAAGAGATTGTGTGTGTTTTAAGTTTTTATGGTATCTTGAATGGAGGACTACAAGAATATATGAAATAGAAGACCTTATGAACCAAAATTATGCCCATTAATATCATTGGAAAGTGGTGAATGGTAGTGGTTGGAACTAAGCCTATGAGTGAGAATGGAGTTATCCTTAGTGTATATATAAATAACTGGCTGGGTAGTTCAATGCAAGCCTAACGTGAGTGCTTTACAGGTCAAAAATTTAGTTACGGTTGCATTGAAAGTATTGGGTATTCAGTTGAGCATCATGTTTGGGACGTTTTTCCTTATATTGCTGTCAGATCTTTATTATGTCTTGATGTGGAAGAGGCACAACATTCTAATCAAAAGAACATGCAGAATAGGCACAAAGTGTAGTGGATAAAGAGGAAATTCTTTTTATGAAGTAGCATGGGTTAGGTCCTTCAGGGGCTACTCTTCATTTTCTATGGATGCAGATTTTGTAGCAAACTTATTCCCCACGAGACTAGAGGCCATTGGTAGTGACACATGTTCATGCCTAGTGTGTTTAGGAATCCAAGGCCTCATTTCACCATCAAATAAGAGATGAAGGAGGCTATGGAGTTTAAGGAGCTTGAAAACATTAGAATGGGTTTTTTGTTTCCACTACTACCTATTTTCTTCCTATTCAGGGTTTGCAGTATGCATCTTCAAAGCCAACATCAAAATCTCCATCTCCAAAATACAAATAGCAACAATAGCAAAGAAGGAAATTTTCTTATTCAATTGGGGTAATCCAAAAACCATAGATATTGAGGTAAATCTCTATCAAGTGCATCCCATGGATTACTACACCAATGAAGCAACAAAATGAGTCAAATGTGTTATAGGAACCATTAGATTCATCCTCACATTCCTACTATAGCATTCCTTCTTCTCCTTCCCATCGTTCTTCCTCCACTTCTCCTTCTATGCAAACTTCTTCCTCCATATCTCCTACCCTCATCTCTTAGAAATACCAAATATTTTGCGGCTCCAGCTCAAGTTCTCCTTAGCTATTCTGCATCTCCAAGACCATTTATGACTTGAATGTATTTCACTCCAGTGTATTTTCTTGAAGAAATTTAGAATGAAAATGAAAATGAATCTCCATGCCATGTCCAGTTTGGTAGATGTCCATCCCCACATGATGCTCAAATTCCCTTTGACACACCAATGTCCTCCCCATTTATTCTTACTCCAAGTGGAGCTCCACCCATGACACCTTCTCTCACATCCATCAAAGCTTGAAAAAGTTGCCATGGGTTCTCGATCAAAATGGATATTCATAGGTTTGAAACAAGCCACACTTCATCAATAGACACCAACCCTTCCTTCTTGTCATCCTCAGAGAACTGCCATAAATCCCCCATTTCCTATCATCAAAAGAGAGCTTCAAGCACTCTTCCCATTATTCTCCCTTATTATGTGTACCCTTCTACTAAGAAAAAAATACACTTATGTATAGAACGACATTAACTTACCTATTCAATGAGCCTTCTACTCAACCTCTTCCTAGAGGGTCTACTCGTTTGAATGGATTCCATACACATCGAAGGGTTTACAAAGGAAAAACATCAGGCTCAAACAAAATCTCCAATACTTGTATCCCTTCTACACCTTTCAACACATGCCCATATACTCCTTTATGAACTTCATCTAAACCCAATCATTTCCCAATAATTGACCCAAAGGAAAAATTCACTTCTCACTCCATGATGTCCACTTGCCCACACACTTGAATGGATGTTTTTGAATTGAGGGAGAAAATAAATGTTGATGGAGCATGCCATTGCATTACAAAGAGGAATATCTGTAGAGTTGAATGACTTTGAAGGCAATAGTAGCTATCATATAACTTGTGAAGAGTTTGTAATTTCATTATATTATTTTTTTTACCTTTTATATGGACATTTATGTAAAACCTTGGGGATCTTTAAAAATCTGAGTTGTTGTGTTAATTTTGTTTTCTATGTTAAGAAATGTTCTCTTATTTTTCTTTTCTCTATTTATTTTGTTCTTGCAATGAATTAACATTAGAATACCATCTATAAATGTTATGCATCTCTTCATTTCAACATTTCAAGGTATATGTTCTTCTAGATGGGCTCTACATGATAGCCACATGTCCTAGAGGACGTGTATTAAATGATAGCCCAATATCAATGTAGTGGGAATTTTGGCTACCTACAAGATATCAACCGACACAAACCTCCTCTGATCATTTTTATTATTATTCATGATGACTCTAGAAAATGTTACCTCTACTAAAATATGTTATTTCTTTATTAAAATAATTTGTGAGCAATATTACTAAGTCTTGTTGTTATTATTCATGATTTGGTTGAATATATCATTATTCCATTTATACAAACAAATTTCATTGGGATTTTGGTATTTGGTCGAAATTTTCATTGTTATAGGCATGCAAACAGTCTCATTAGTAATAGGGTTGTCTTTTGACTTAGTTACTGGAGAATCCATAGTAAAAACCATTTAATATTAAAAATGAGAGGATAGAATGTGATGACATCCTTTTTAGCTTTGACGTAGTGTCCTTATTCACCAAGATTCCTCTTGATGAAGCCATTCAGGTTATAAAAGATGTTACTGATCCAGGAACTGCAAAATTGGCTGAAATCTGCTTGCGGTCAACTATTTTCACCATCCAAGGAATATATTATGAGCAGACATCTAGTGTGGCAATGGGATCACCCATTTCACCAATCGTGGCCAACTTATACATGGAATACTTTGAAAAGAAAGCCCTTGAATCATACCCTTTGAAGCCAGCTTGGTGGAAGTGATTCATCGATGATACCAACATGAAATGGACACATGGTAAAACAGAGCTTGACAAGTTTTTTTATTCACCTAAATTCTATCTCTCCATAAATAAAATTTACTATGGAGCTAGAAGAAAACATGAGCATCCCATTTTTAGACGTACTCCTCATCAAAAAAGAGGATGGCTCTTTAGGGCAGAAGGTTTTCAGGAAGTCAACCCAATCAAAAAGCTACCTCCACTCTGATTCCCACCATCACCTAGCCTAGAAGTTTCGTGTTCTAAACACTCTTTCTATTAGAGCCCTTCGAATTTCTAACTCTAAGCATCTGAATGAAGAGAAGAAGCATTTAGTCTCAACCTTTAAGAGTATAGGCTACAAAGAAAAAGAGATTAAAAGAGCAATAGAGAAAGCTGAAAGAAGGGTGTTATCTCATGAACCTAAGGCTCAAGACCAACCTCAATGTGGTAGGGTATTTCTACCTTATATTCATGGAGTAACAGATAAGATTGCTAAAATCCTAAGGAAGAAAAACATAATCACACAATTCTCAGCACCTGGAACTATTAGGCAAGGTATGAGGTCTGTCAAAGATAATATTGATAGACATCAACTTAAGGGAGTCTATAAAATAAATTGTTCATGTGGAAAAAGTTACATTGGTGAAACAGGTCACTCCTTGCAGACAAGACTCAAGGAACATGGAGCTGATATTAGGAATGAAAGGTCTTGTACTTCAGCCTTGGCAGAACACTCCTCAAAAACTAAGCACCATGTCTGCTTGGAAAACGCCTCAATTGTCACAAGGGAAGAACAGCATCATAGGCGAAAGATTAGAGAAGCTCTTGAAATTATCAAACATCCGCATAATCTCAACAGAGACAATGGTATTGAGATTAGTGGAAGCTGGCTTCCCTTAATCAGAGAAATTAAGATCACCAATACATCTCAGGTATAACAATCTGTGGGTAGATATCCCTCTCCTATTCTAATAGTTAGTAGTTAGTAGCATTACTATAATAATTTAAGTATAATAATAATAATAATAATTAGTATTTAATTACAACATTTACAATAATAATTATGATAATAGCTATTACTATTATCATTAACTATTATTATAAATTGTTATTATTAAGTATTAATTAAGATCTATTAATTAAACTATTTATAATAGTTAAACTATTTATAAAAATTAAATATTTCCTAGTAAATATTCATAATAATGATTACTATTTTAATTATTAATATTAATTATTAGGTCTTGATATTAATTATCAATTATTAATATTGATTAATTTTAATATATTAATTATTATTATTATTAATATATTTTAATATTAATACAATATACTAATATTACTATTCATTAAATACTAATATATATTTAAAAAGAATAAATATTTCACATACTAATTTATAATTAATAATATTATACTAACAAATATTAAATATTAAATGCTTATATGAAGTATTAGTATAATAATTACTAATATTTATAATAACGATTACTACCTTAATTATTAATATTAATTATTAAAATTATTATTATGGTTTAGTGTTTTTATGATTAAGGATTATAATAATAATTTAAATTAATAAATTAACTCATCAGTAATTAATCAAAAAATTATTCAAAAATCTACAATTAATATTATTAAGCAAGCTGACATTCATCTCATCCTTAAAATCTACTCTCCTCATAACTACTTAAATCCCTCAATTAAGCTCTTCTACTATCAACATTCAAGAAGTCCTGATGATGGATCCTATTTGGGATTTGAAACGTTGACGGAAAAATGGTTTTTACTGTGGATTCTCCGGTAACTAAGTCAAAAGATATAAACCACAGATGTCTTAAATCTAGAATAGGGTTAACATGCTGACTGAACTCTCATGAAATAATTAAATAATGAATTGAAGGTTAAGAGTAGAACATGCATGCAATAGTGGGGTGCTCGATGTTTTCATGACATTATGATAGGGAGGGGGGAAAATGTTCTAGATGAGTCTCATGCCTTATGTTTTTACTTACAGTTCACTCATCAAAGGTTTTGTGTATAAGAGAAGGTCAAAGAGGTAGAATATCTATTGTGTGAAATGTATGATAGAGGCATGGTTCCAAATTACATCACATAGAATACAGTTATAGATGAGATTCACGAAAAGGAAATTAGAGAAAGCATTGGGATATTGTCTACAAATGGTGGAGAATGCTTTAGTGCGCGATGTTAATTTTTCTACACAGATGGGAGCTACATGGAAGTTAAAATGGAAAATACTTTAGGGTTGTATAATGAAATGTTTGTTAAAGGCATCATGCCTGATATTGTCGATTACACTACTCTAATTGATGGATGTTGCAAGGAAGGTAACGTACAATAGGATTTAAAGTTACATGATGAAATGGTAGAAATGGGTTGTATGCCCAGTGTTATTACCCTAATTTATATAATCAATGGGCTTTGAAAGGAAGGACAAGTGGAGAAGGCAATGGATTTTTTCAAGGAAATAATGACAAATGATTCACCTATTTTCACAAAAACTTATAGTGACTCATTAAATGAATAGATGAATCGTCATATTTGTAAGCCAAATATTTTTACTTATACCACTTTGATTTATGGATAGTGAAAAGAGGGTCATTTACAAAAGGCTACCCACCCATATAGAGATATGATTGAATGTGATCTAAAGCTTGATGTTTTTACTTATACTCTCCTAATGTGGGGGCACTGCAAAGGAGGATGCATTCGGGATGTTATGAAGCTATATGTAGAAATTTAGAAATTTTAAAAAATGGTATGGTAGAAAACGCTCTTGCTTATAATATTATAATCAAGGCTACCAAGTAAAATAGTTCAAGTTTTTTAAAGTGGAGACTACAATTAACACACATGGTTTTATAATGGACTCATGATTCATGCCAGTTTCTATGCTCCTCTATAAACTTTTGCGGGGTCCAACCTATACCATCCTATTGAAACAATCCCATTTATTTGAGTGCATTTACAAGAATCCTTTACAAGTCAACTCTTTATGGATGTTATTGGTATTGACACTAGTTAGAGAATGCTAATTTTCAGTTCAGTTTGGATTGATTCAACTTGATTTCACCCCTAGATTTTTCATTCATTTGGAAGCACATGTTTTTATAATTGAGATATGGATATGAGTCTTCAACTTCTAGATTATATAACAAAATCTATGTGTCTTATGCTCTAAATCTGAATCTGCTCCTCCTAATAAATTCCTTCATGCCTGGCTTCATTATGGGGTATACATATGCTTCCAGTGCCATATGCACATCAATAGGACCAAAATATCCTTGCCCCTTACCAATGAAAATGAAATCTCTACATCGTCAACTTTATTCCAGTTAGAAGACATACAAAATTATCATCATTATCCACAATAGTTCATCTTCGCATGCATAAGTATACATAGACATACATGCACTTATAAATATCTTAACTTTAGGATCAACAATAGAATGTGTATAACTCAAGGCACTTGCATGTGAGTCTCAAATTTTTGATTATGCTATTTACAGGGGGTGGAATATGGGGAGGACTTCATTTCTAGGTGTCCTAACTCCCATATATGATGACATTAGAGGAAAATACCACTCCATTTTCTAGGATTTGGCGAGATCGCTATCCACCTACATTTGATATTTTTAGAAAAGGAATTTAACTCTTTAGATGGGTAAGGTGTTTAAACAAAATGTTTCTTATAAGCCTGTCATTGTTAGATTATTACCTACAACTTGTTTAAGCACTTAGTGTCGCTTAGTAATAGATAGATCATCTAATGACCAATACACCAGGCACTAAGTCAATAAGCCATGTATAACATCTCACTCTAGGTCCAATCGAGTCATTCCCATTGAGGTTAGGAGTACCCATCTCCAGCATATACTAGATTGACGATCCAATCTTGGCCAAGTCCAAAGTAATACATGCATTCACACATTCCATATCTCAACTTTTTTCAAATACTTTTTATATATAATATGTATTCTATTAACGTTGTTTTAATTCTTCTCAGACTCACTTATGAAGAGTATGAGTGTGTTTATGTATAAAATGGGATTTTATATTACATACACAACATGGTTACATAAATCCTACAAAAATGCCCATGTTGTTTATCTATGAACAGGTGATGCAAACCCAAATATGAGCCTGCTTTAAAAACCCCATAATGCTTAATTTCTTTGCAAAGGCTCTTCCTTCAATCTCTCCTCATTGTTGCTTTACATGATTACAAATCCCTTTATACGAATATTATAGTGGAATATTTAAATATAAGTGGGAGGATCCAAAAAGGTTGTACGTTCAACCCCCTTCCTAGACGATGAGCCTAAGTATTGCGGTAAAAATGCTACAACTCCTAGGGCTACCAATTTTACTTTATCAACTCGAGGTTTCATACAAACTTGGAGGTGACAATGATATATACACAACAGATGCATCATTATACTCATGTCACTTCTCAACTGAGGCACTTGACCATTAGGGTTCCATACCATCCCTGTATTGGACTAAAGGGAGTTTGACTACTAGCAGTGGAATGTAAAACTATTTCTAGTGCATGAAAAGTAAATTCTTGTCATTTCAGGAAATGAAAGTTGCTAAATTGTAAATGTTATGATATGACATAAATCATCTAGCTACGAAATGACATAAATCGCTTGCAAGAAGGAAACTATGTTAACCTTTCACTTGATCATCTACCTACTAGGACTACTTAAAAATAGGAAGTTATTCTAACATTTCAAAATCCAAACATGTATGCATTTACATATCTCCTTCACACTTGCAAAATTGATAAAAGCCCTACTTGCTAAATTCAGAAATATAAAGGCTAATGTTATTCGAACTTGGAGGAGGGAAAGGAATGGAAAGACTCGTCTAGGTGGAAATTTTGGTCATGGAGTCCAGGATGAGGGGTTAACCTACTACTACACTAGGCTATACTAACCTTTCATTTCTAGACACGGTTAAAATAGACAACTACAGGTTTTCTACAGGATGTTCTATAATGCTACAGGAAGTTGGTTGAGAGGTTTTGAAGGACTATAATGGTGAGATGAAGTGTTGGAAAGGTGAATGGAAGTTCTGTAAGGTGTAGGGGAGGTGAACATCACCCAAGGCCAAGCCCAACACTTCAACAATGTTAGATCTACCCAAGATAGCTTGCTGATGGTGGCTAGAAAACAGATGTTCGAAGTATGGGCTGATATGATTTAAGAGAAGGTGGAGAATACCTAGGTGGAGTTGATTTGGGGTGTCCCTTCCCGCATATTAACAATCCCTTCAATAAAACATGTTTCTATTTTCATTTACAAATTATGTCATGTCAACATGGAAAAGGTGAGTTGAATTTATAAAGTCTGACCTAGCTATTGTTAGAGACTAGATATATGGAATGGACTACCTGCTAAGCTACAACAATCTTCAGAAGCAAACTAACAACTACAAATATTTCCAAGGAATCATAAGCAATTATCTAGCTAAAAATGAAACTTAACCTAAGCAATGAAAAAAAGACAAAATCTATTTTTGGGCTGTGAGAGTGGGGTCCCCTAATCATGATCCCAAAAGGGATATGGGATAGGCGTCACTATCACAAGCTTTTCTTATATATTTTACTTCACTAGACTGCAACACTAATCTACTCTTTAAGCTAATGAAAGCATGGATAAGAAACAACTTTGATCAACTTCCTAAGCTACACTGAAAGTAAAAATAAACCTCAGTAGTAAATCAACATTCTAACCTAAGAATACAAATACAAAGGAGAGGAAATTCTGCTACTAGGGTTGGGCTCTAAACTAAGAGCTTCTGCACTCTGATTCAACTTAGTGTTGTATCAAAACAAAATTTCTCATTATCATAAAAATGTCAAATACATCTTAACAATAATAGTAAAATGTTCTTCAAATTAATTGCCTCTTGGCTACGATAAAAATTTGAATCATAATGAGTCCCTTAGCTTGCTTACTTATACAAAACTGGAGCTACCAACAACTCCCTAGAAAATATGGATATTAGGTTCCCTAACTCGAGAATAACTCATCCTTGACTGGCACTAGCTTGGCTGCCAATGCTCGGCTTGCTTGGTAGCTAGTGACACTGAGCTGATGAGATAGATAAGGAGAATCTTCAAATGATTTGAGGAGTGAAGGAGGGATACCACTTCCTATAATCTCTCTTGCTTGTCTACTCTAAGTCCTTGCACTCAAATCAAATCAAAACGCTCCAATTTCCTGCATTTAACACACTTTAGGCCATAGGAAATAGTAACTCACTTTTACTCTTCTCACTAAGCAAAATATAATAAAATTTTTAAATAAATGTGAGAAAAGATAATTTAATAAGGTGGAGAATGGCATTGTGACCCATATAGTTTACCTATTGATGAGTGTCATCATCACCCACCTACTGAAATTGTTGCTCATCCTCTGAGAAACCTAGTCATCTATATCCATATCCTTCATACCCTTGGTGGCTTCTCTGACATCCCAAGCTTTTGTGGATGGTGTCTCTTCCTGAGGATAGAACCCTGCATTTTTCTCTATCTCCTCCCACTAATTTATTTCCTCTTCTTCCTTCCTACCTTCCAGCAAACCCAACAAAAAAGTTGGATTGAGCTTAAGTCAAATCCAATTTATCTCCAACCTTTGCATGGCCTTTTTATATGTGGGTGTTCTCGCTAATGCATTCCTCTATCTCTCAGGAGAGTGATACTCCCTGATCCTAAGAATGTGTGGCAAGTTATTCCATTTTCTTTGGCTCTCTTTTTTTCTCTCAGTCCCCAATAGTCTTAGAGTGTCCTCAAAATGGTTGATGGCATGTTCTTGGGTAGCCAAGTATGTTGGTGAAAGTTAAGCATCATTGGAAATGATGTTGTGGTTACTGATGACAACACTTGAATTTATTTGCTCAACCCTGACGTAGAGGGGTTCATTTTCCTCTTTCTACTATTCTCTTCACCTCCTGAGCTTGGAAATCCTCATGAATCATCCATGATGCAAGGGCCATCAGTTGTAAGTCTCCCAACTTTGCATTGGGGTCCCAAACATTCATGTATGTTAAGGAAAGGTTGTGTAGGTAGAATTCAGATACCTTGGCCTTGTCCTCAAGGGTACTATTGTGACACCAATCAATGAACTACATGTAATCCTAGAATGGCATGGTCCCCTATTGTGCCAATGTCTTAATTTGGAATTACATCCATTGGTCCTTGAGGTAAAGTTCATAGGATTTTGATTTCACTCTACATTGAATTGTCTCCATGGACAGGCTTGCAATGGTGGCCAATTGGGTCTCCTTTTCTTGCAATTTCCTCCTCAACCATGTGTTTTCTACCTACAACTGTGTTTTCATGGTGTATTAGATACCTCTCAATTCACTCAACTCCATTCTCATCTCTAGGAGTTTCTCTTCCATAATGCCCACATCTTCTACTTTCTTTGATCTAACAATCTACATCCATCGATGTGTCCTTCCTCTTTCTTTTTCAAGTTCAAAGAAGATAGGGATTGCAAATTTATGTGGGATCACTCTGCCTCCTTCAATGAATTTTGGCAATGGGCTAGGATCTTGTAGCTCTATAAAATATCCCTCAACTGTCTTTGAAGAAGCTGCCCCCTCCTATGCTTGTGGCATTGCTTCTTTTCCTCCTTGTTTCTCCTACTGCTCTTCCTATAACACTTTCTTCATTTCCTGTAGCACTGCTAGTGTTTCTTCTAACACTATTTTGGAATCCTACAACACACCTTTTCATTTTTGTTTGAGTGTTACATGTGCCTTGGGTTGCTTACTTGAGGTTGACTTGGTTCCAGGATTTCTGACATAGGTAATGGGAGCCTTTGGGGTTTCTTCTGGTGATGTGACTTTATCAACCTTCATTCCCATGTATTCTAGCTCCTCTTGTTTACTTGGTGACTCTTCAATTACAATAGGGTTTTTTGTGGGGGTTTGTGGTTTCCCCTACTTAATCCTAGTGCTTCTTCTTGTTTTGAAATAGAGGGGATTTTGTCCTTGCATTTTCTTTGTGGATTTGATGGATGTGCTCAAAGCACCTAAGTCAGCAATTGCCTCCTTTTCAGTGGTTCAGGAGAACACCTTCTCTGATTTGGGGATATCTCCTCCTCTTCAAGTGCACTAGCCTTCTCAAGGCTGGTCTCTTTCTCTTGATCCTCCTCTTACTATCTCTTTTCTTCTTCCTTGTATTCTTCTTTTCTTTTGTTCCTCTTTGCCTCTTCTTATTATTTTTCTCCTTCCTATTCTCCTTCTTCTTCTTCTTATTTTTTTTCCTCTTCTTCTCCTTCCTCTTATTCTCATTCTTCTTCACTTGAAGTCAGGTTCTCACTAAGTTTAAGGACTTGGGTCTCCAGGAATTCTTCTTTTTCCATATCTCTAAATGTGGACCAGAGGATAGGGACTCTTCAGCTACTCAAAGCATCCTTTAATATCATCTTGATGAGACCATGGTGTTGTTGCTTTCCCTCTTTCACATTCTAGCTCATGTCTATGATTGATTGTAGGAGAAAATAGGGCACACTTAAGCTTTACGTTATATGAAACCTGGCTCGAAATCTCAATTCATGGAGAAACCTGAATTGGTAGCCATATAATACACTCAGTCTCCCTTCACAAGAAATGTATTTAAGGATGTGGTAGGATACCTCATTCGAGGGATAGGGAACACTCTCCCTTCTGACACCATTTTTGTCTTTAATTGGACTCTCATCATTGGTGAAGATTTTTTCCTTAGAAAATGTGTTGCTAGCCTTGTCTTCCCTTCCCCAATTGACCCCTAGAGGAAGTGTTATCACTCTGTTGATTAACTCAAGATTGGTGGTAATGGATAACCCTCTTACCATAGTGGTAGAATTTTTTCTTGCTTGAGGGTTTAGTACATGGAAAAATCATAAGTTAAATCATCATCGTATCCCTTGATCAACTCAAAGAAACCTAACCAATGATTCCTCCTGAAGATGTCTACCACAGGGGGATGAAGGTGAATTCTTGATATATCGGTGGGCTCTCTTTTATTGAATTTCCCTACCATTTTCTTCTCTGGTTTCAACTAAGTGCAGGAGGTTTTGTAAGATAGCTTCAATATGAATTTCAGGGTAGTTGAAAGCTAAAATTCTTAGTGGATGAATGCAACAACTACAACTCCTTATAGCCATAGTATGTTTTAATTTTATAGCCCCAAACACTTTCTAATTTCCAAGATGGTTGTAATTACTATGATGGTGCAGAGTGTATCAATTATGTAAAACATGAACAAAGGAGAGATAGGCTACTTACTTCTCACTGTAATGCCTGGGATTATGATGATTTATGACCAATTCAACCCTAGGGACACCGTTGCAGACTTCCTCTAGAATTTCATTGTTTCCTGTAACTTCCTACAACCTTCTGGGATTCCTAGAGTTGTTTCCTTTAGGATGTCTAGAGAAAATTTTGACATTTCGATGGCTTTCCAAGATGGTCACTATCACCTTGATCTCGAAATGTGAAAAAAAATCATGAATTTTTTGCGTTTTATTCTATTTATGGTCAAGACTCAAAGCGTTGTGTTTTTTGGGAGTGGTATGAGATTTCCTAGTTGGGAACATTGGCCCACCTTTGGTGATTATTCACTTTCTCCTTGTAATCATCACCCACTCCCTCTTAACTGATTCGAACACTTTTCTAACTAATTCCTACTAATGTGACATCCTTACATGGCATGTTGACTAAAATATCACTTTATGATCACGAGCTGAGGGTGGCCAAGTTAACTGGCCACCTCCAACTTATAGAAAAGACCTTTCTTCGACATTTTTCACATTTTTCATCATATCGTGCCTAGGTTAAAGATGAGTAAGCTACCATACCTAAGCCTACCTTTTGTTTATTCTCGTAAGCCGAAGTAGTTGAATTATTTGTCAGTGCTCAGGGAGGTTCTTCCTTGCTCTCCTGTGTTTTCCTTTGGCTCTTGTATAGTTGAGTCTTTGTCTTGCTTATGTGTGCAAGTGCTTAGTATCCTTTTGTTGATGTTGTTGCTTTGGAGTCTTGTTAGGAAGAACAAGGTGCCCATGGATGATGGTATTCTTCCTTACTTTGGTTGGGAAGACAAACTAAGCTTCAAGCTATTTGCAGCAGTGGTACAAGCTGTTATAGGAGACCTGTAGCTTCTACAGGAAATCTTGTAGCAGCCCCTTTTTCTTCCTTTTCAAGTTTCTTTTCTTCAGAGGGATGGTAAAAAGTGGTGTAGGTGTTGGAGGGTGATAAAAGATCTCTGATGGAGTGGTGAAGGGTTGGGGAAATGGAGGACATGTCTCCTTCTTTTTATTATAAATTTTTTGACATTTTCCTATGTTTTTTTGTTTAATGAGACAGATCTAAATATGGTTTATTTGATTTGAATTAGGAGTGCATGGGTGATAGGTGAGTGGTTTGATGAATTTTACGGTTTCTAATTGGTCTATAATAGGCATGCATAGTCATTTTATTATCGAGATCTCCTTTCCTATAGCATTTCATGACATTCCGTAGTGCTACAAGATCTTCCTATAGTAGCTACAGGACATCCTGTAGCACACCAGAAAATGCTAAAAAATGATTTTTGAGGCTCGATAATGGATATGAGTGGTAGGGACATGGTTGGAATGGATGAGATGGAGTGGATGGAGGGAGAAATGGAATGAAACTGAGCATGTTGTCCCTATAGCTCTGCAATTTCTACTATTTTCAAAAATGTGCAAAATGACAGAATTTATTAATGGATAGGTTGGAGTTCCCTCTCAGGGTATTTTCTTTTTTTCATTTTATTATCCTTTTTTTAGGGACACATGAGCTACCTTACGGAGAGTTTTTCAACCTGCTTGCCTGCCCTAGGTGCCTCAAGGGAGGTTTTCACCTAGGGATCTTTTATTTTTATTTTCTCTTTTTTCCACTACTAGGCTGCCTCAAGGAGGTTTTCAACCCAATAGTTGGCCTAAGATGCCTCATGGAGGTTTTCATCATGGCCTCTTATTGCATTTATTATTTATTTATTTGTTTATTTTTATTTATTTTATTTATTGTTTATTTTTTTATTATTTTATTTACTTTTTTTTTCTTCACAAATAAAAATGATTTTCAAAATTTATGTGACTTGGAAGCTAGGAAACTTCCCATAACATTTACCTCCTTCTTAATGGTGCTGATGAAATCTTCCCTGAACAGAGGTATTTTGTAAGATTGAAACTTATATCCATTGACAAGAAAGAGAATGCCTTCCTCATCAATGGTCCTGATTTGAACAACTCCATTATCATGGCACTTCTCTATCAAGTATGGGCCTAACCACCTTGCCATCAGTTTTTTTTTTAAGTCCTTGAACCTGGAGTGATATAAAAGAGCCCAATCCCCTTCTTGAAAAACCTTGTCCTTGATGTTCTTATCATGCCAAACCTTCCTCTGTACTAGGATAACTTCATTGTGTAGGAGGGCCTACATCCTGAATTCATCTAGGTCATTCAACTGGAGCATCCTCACTTGTTGTGCCTCCGTAACATCCAAATCAAACTATGCTTCAATTCTCAAGGTGCTATACTCAAATTCAATGGAGAGACAAGCCTTCTTTCCATAGACTAGGTCATAAGGACTAAACCTAGTAGTTGTCTTCCAAGTTGTATTGTATGCCCAAGTGGCCTCCATTAGTCTAACTAACCAATCATTTATGATGTTGTTCACAACCTTGGTGAGGATACCTTATAATGCCCTGATGGTAACTTCTACTTATCCATTGGCCTAAGGATGATAGGTATTAGATGTTTTGTGTTTTATCCCATGTTGTTTTAACAAATTTTATATAATGTGTGATGTGAATTGAGCTCCTTGATTAGTGACTAGCTCTAGGGTACCCAAATTTGTAAAACACGTTTTCCCTCAATAACTCATCCACTATCTCCTCTGTTTCTACCTCGACAACCTTAGCCTTAGCCCACTTTGTCAAATAATAAATGCATACAATTATGTACCTTTTCTTCCCTGATGGTGGATCATTTGGACCAATCAAGTCCATGCCCCACTTGTCAAATGGCTTTAAATCCACCTAAGATTTCAAGGGAATTTCATCCTTCGGAGTATATTTCCCCATACTATGACACTGATCACATCAACTGGTGTATCTTATTACATCTTGTTGGAGAGTGGGACAATAGTAGCTAGCTTGCAGTACCTTGAAAGATGTCCTCTTGGCAGCAAAGTGACCTTTACAAGGCCCATCATGACAGCCTTAGAGGATGTCAAAGACTTCCTATTCCATCACATGCCTACTTAAGATTTGTTTTGGGCCTAGTTTGAAGAGATTGCCTCCAATCCAAGTGAATGGGGTGCTCTTCCACACAATCCTTCTCTTCTCCCTGGATGACATATTTGGAGGGAACTTTACAGCAAATAGGTAGTGGGTTATGTCAGCAAACCATGGAGAGAGAAGTGAAATAGAAAATAGGTGCTTATCTGGCAGCTGGTCATCAACCATCCCTTCTTCCCCTACAGGCAATGTAAGCCTAGACAAAAAATCTACAACTACATTTTCTTTTCCTGACTTATCAATGATGCTTAAATCAAACTGCTGCAATAAAATCAACCATCTAATAATTCTAGCATTCACATCAGGCTTGCTCATTAAGTAATTGATAGAAACATGGTCATTATGCAGAAAGGTTTGATAATCGGTGGTGTAGTGTTCGAATTTATTCAAGGAATGGATAACAGCTATGAGTTCCTTCTCAGTCACAGTGCAATTCAGTTCATCCTTAGACAATTTTTTTCTAATGAAGTAAATTTCATAAGGCAACTTGTCATCAATCTATCCTACATCTACTGCTACTGCTTTTTTAAATGCATCAGTATGGATGTGTGATTGAATACCCCAATTTGGGCCTCTAAGTATGGGCACAGTAGTAAAATTATCCTTCAAAATTTCAAGGGCCTCTTGGCAACTATCTAACCATCAAAATTAAGAGTCCTTGGCTGGTAGTCCAAACAATTGTGAGACTACTTTACCAAAGTCTTTGAGAAATATCCTATAGTAGCTAGATAATCCCAAGAAACTTCTGATGTCCCTATTCTTTTTAGGAGTGGGGACCCCTTTTATGATGGAAATTTTATTTGGGTCCACTTGTATTCCTTCCTGGAATATTGAATGATCCAGAAAAATCCTTGCATTCATCAAGAATTAACACTTCTTGGCACTAAGTGATAGGTTCATTTCAATGCACTTATTTAATACTTTCCCTAAGTTAGAGAGAGCCTCTAGGAAGTCACACCCATATGGAGTGAAATCATTCATATATATTTCTATAGAGTCATGGACTAGCTCAGCAATGATGCTCATAAATGCCTTTGAAAAGTGGCAGGGGCATTACATAATCCAAAATGAAGGACCCTATAAGAACAGGTACCCAAGGACAAGTGAAGGTGGTTTTATCTTCGTCCTTTGGGCTGATGTGGATCTTATTATAACACTAAATCCATGCAGGAGAGAGAAGAACTTCTTCCCCACAAGTCCATCCAAGACTTCATCAATGAAAGGTAGATGAAAATGGTCTTTCTTAGTGGCTTTGTTTAGCTTAGTGTAATCCACAAAGATCCTCCACTTTCCTTTCCTCTTTGGGACCAAAACTAGAGGCGACACCCACTCAGTATCTAAGATCGGGTAAATGAACCTTACATCAAACAATTTATCCAACCCTTCCTTCACTATGTCTTTGAGGGTTGGGTTCACTCTCCTCTGAGGTTGGCACACTGGTTTTCATC
The DNA here is from genome assembly GCA_031772625.1 of Pinus tabuliformis. Lineage (NCBI taxonomy): Eukaryota > Viridiplantae > Streptophyta > Pinopsida > Pinales > Pinaceae > Pinus > Pinus tabuliformis. Next base: position 10,938,175 of record CM062813.1, on the reverse strand, counting down.
CTTCCTTAATGTAGATGTGTTTAGTACACATCGAAGGATGCACTCCCTTCATTTCCTTATAGCTCTAGGAAAAAACATCAAAGTGTTCCCCAACATGTTGCACAACTTCTCTTCTTGGATGGCTAAGAGAGAGGGGTTGATTTTCAATGTTTTAGATGGACCAAATTCTACCATTTTGACATGAGTAGAACTAGGGTCGACTAGGCATAAATCATTCCAAAGGTTATCTTCGGATTCCTTCACTAGCTCATTAAGAGACATGGTGTTGGGTGGTTGGGTCTGGAGAATTTGATCAGAGGTCATCTTTATCAGGTGGAACCCCTCCTATAATAGCATCTACGATATAGATTGTATAGGATGTGGTATGATATACTTCATCTTCATCTTCCTCTTCCAACCATAAGGGTAGGTCATGCTCTAAGGATGGTTGAGGAGGAGGGTACAAGACCAATTTTTTGAAAAAATGCCTATTCTTAATGGTCATGTTCCCACCTCTGCAACTTATGTTATCATTAGCAGTCACTAGCCATAGTCTTCCAAGGATGAGAGGATAACCATTGAATTTGGTCTTGGGCTGGAGAACTAAGATTTCAGTAGGATACTCCCAGGAATCAATAGAGACCATTACATCCTCAACAACTCCCAAAGGAGTTACTGTGGACCTGTCTACAATTTGTATTACAATAGTGGTGTTTCTTAAGGATCCTTGGATATTTAGTTTCAGCATGGTCTCCTTAGTCATCACATTTATGGCATCCCTGAGATCAATCAAGATGTGAGGGACAATGATGCCATCAATGTGAAAATCTACCACAAGACTTCGAAGGTCTAGATACTTCAGAAAAATTACTCTCCCCAACATTAGGTCAGACAATTGACCAATGAAATTGATGGTAGGGGTGTATTTCTTTATCCTCCCAATATGTTTGAATAATTTATCCTTGATTAACTTGTTGTATATGGGGACATCCTTGATGGCTTGGAGGAGTGGGATTTTCACACAAAAAATTTTCAATTCTCCTAGAACTTTAGTCTCTTCTGGGGTGTGCTCGTTAGGATGGATCAATCTTTCAAGAAAAGGAAGTGGATTGGATTTGGGAACACTCTCTTCCTTTTCCTCTTCAAGCTCCTGAGGTGGAGATGGAAGTTGGTTATCTCGTAGCACTCTTCTAGACCTGAGGTGAATTTATTGAATCTCCACAACATAGGTGGGGTAAGATGTGTCCCCATTGTAGACCTATTATTCCTGCTTTTTGTTCAGGTTCAGATTTGGTTGTGCATGCGTATGAGGTTGCTTGGGTGGAGAAGGATGAATTAGCTATGGTTGAGATGGAGGTGGAGGCAATAAAGCAGGAGGTTGGTTGAATTGGCCTCCAACCTTGTGATGGGGTATTCCACAGAGGATGTGGAGAAGCATATGGTTGAAATGATTGATTGGTAGGTTGGGAAGGATACTGAGGTGCATAAGACCAAGGAGAAGGTGTTGACCATGAAGGGTGATTAGGAGAACACCAAGGGGGCATGGATGCATTCCGATTTCAATGGTAGTAGGAATAGGATGCACCCTACATGCCTTGCTAGTATGGCCTAGGTCCTTGAGGCCTAATTTGGTTGATATAACATACTTGTTCAACCCAACCCTCAACCCCTTGGTACACAACATTCAATCTAGGTAGAGAAGGGAACTTATATGTGATCCAAATGGATCTTATAATACTCTCTAAGTCTTTAAAAATCATTCAAAATATCAAAATAATCGCATGAGATGAACCCTTAGAAACAATATAAAACACTATCAGCAGCCAAAAACACCAAGAGACAGTGGAAAACAAGCTTATCAGAGGCTTGAACAGTGAATGCACAAGAGCCATTGGATCTGGTCGATCAATGGTCTAGATCCAATCAGAAAATCACTATCGGCGGTGGTAGGAGGAGGATATCGATGCATATCATATAACAATTGTGATAGCGATCAGCGGGGTCAACGAGGACTGTCAATCAAGTGTGTAGATCGATGGCCCAAGTTGCATTGCCATATCGCATCAACAATTGTCGGTGGAGCACTTACCAAACGGCCCGGTTCTATGTGTGATGTGCAATTGCGATCAATCTCATCGCAACATCGCATCTGAGCAACCTAACGGAGCAGGGCCGATTTAAACATAACTCGCGATAACCAGACCCGATGGAAATATAGGTGATATCGTATATATTTTGAAGTTTGAAAAACCACATTTTATTTTTGTTTGCATTTTCTACCAAATAAATAAAATACAAAGGAACTAGGCCGATGCAATGAAACTGGACCCGAAAAGGGTTTATGAATGCATGTGTATAATATTTCAGGTCTGATATGGGCCGTTTCACGGGATTTGATAGTGTTTTAATGCATTTTTAATACAAAGGAAAATCATGATATAAGCGGGATTTTGAGTAGGCCAAAGGTGGTAAGTGGTTTGGGTTGGACTCCGCTCGATCCCATACATAAGCTACCACATGTCTAGGCTAAGGAGAGAGAAAACCACCCTTATCAGGCAGTTAACCTCCGTACGAAAGAGCCACCTGAAATTAGCCACAGCCGTTGGATCTGGATCTTCCAGATCAACGATGGAGATGCGATTTTGCTACAAAGGTGGACCCAATAGGAGTTATAAGACGGATGCATAATATTTCAAATCTGATGAATAGTGATTTGGTGGATTTTCCTGTGGTTTGCAGCGTTTCTCTGTCTAAACAAAAAATGACCAATTTTGGTATTTCAAAGGCCCAATGACCCATTCTATTATAGAAAAGGTGGCCACCATCCCTGGAAGCATTTATTAATGATTGCTAATGCTCAGAAAGGGATCTGAGTGGACAGAGGTCGGGAAGCCAGAGAGCCCGAGAAGGAGAAATGAACTGACAAGCGTAGATTGGCTTTAAAGCCACAGAAGACAGAAGGCAAGAGCAGGTAGTGCTGAGACAGAGAAACGGAGATAGAGAGTCAGTGAGGAGAGTTTGTGTACTTAGAAGAGACTTGAGGGATCCAAGTAAAGCCTTATTATTTTGTATTTGTTGTGTGAGGCTCAAATTGAGCTCACTGTTGTAAAACTCTATTTTGAAGACATAATAGAGAGGTCACCACTGAAGGTTGGACTAGGAGATGTAGCCGAGGAGTGTTGGGTGAAATCCTTATTAAACTTGTTGTGTTTATGTGTGTTGTCTATTATGCGTCTTTTACTGCTTCATTGTCTATGTATTTCGCAACCTTATCGATCCATTGAAAAAATTAACATAGGAAAATCCATGCAAATGAGTATGTAATACCTTAATAATTGTCTTAGATCTCATTATCATATCAGGTGGTATCAGAGCTTCAGGTTTTCTAAGGTTAGACAAGCTTGTGATGGATTGGTGAATGATAACTAGGTCAAAGCTCAAATTAGGAGAAGGAGAACTAGTTGAGACTAACCCAAAAATAGGAAGAGTCTATCCTAGGAGGAAAATGGTAGAAGAAAGTTCCTTGGAATTCGACTCTTAGTTCATGGACACTTTCATGACCATGAGAGCCATGGTAGAAGAGATGTATCGAGAATTTAAGAAAGGTAAAAGTGAAGATTCTTCAACCTCCAAACAAGACAAAGGAATAGAGGAACCTCTTCTAGATGGCCATTCTGAAGGCAAAGGGAAAGGAAAAGAGCATCCTCTAACAACACCTCCTTCTAGCCCTTTAATTAAATTAGATGTAAAATTTGATTTGGAAATATATGATGGAGAATTAAATGCAGAAAAGCTAGATAACTGGATTAGATATATTGATGTATATTGCAGGGTGTAGAACATCCATTCAAAAAGGAGAAAGATTCAGTTGGCCAATCTTCGACTTGGAGGAATTGCCCTGGTGTGGTGGGAAGGCAAGACACAAGCTGATTTGAAGAAGCATGGTAAAATTATTTCTACTTGGAGTGAATTTGTTTCTACCATAAAAAAAAATCTATCCACTAGCTTATATCCAGCAAGATATGATGAGTTGGCAAACTCTTCGCCAATTAAAGGGGCAAAGTGTACAAAGCTATACCCAAGAATTTAGAAAAAGAGCTTTAATTCTAGACATTTCTCTAGACTCACCTGAAACTTTGTTGAAGCATATAGGTGGTCTACACAGATATTTGAGACACACCATTCTCATGTTTAACCCCACTGGCATAGATGAGGTATCGATTTAGGCTACACATCTAGAGGCTAGAGGCAAGAATGTGAACCCAGAGATTGGGGGATCATCAAAACCCACTGCAAGCAAGAATAAGGAAAAGAGGAAGCGACAATGGAAAGAGAGGAAGGCAAAAACTATAAAGAAAGACAAACCTTCATGCACTCACTGCAAGAAGGGTGGACATGATGATGAACACTGCTTGTCTTTGCATCCGGAGCTAAAACCCAAGAAGTTCGATGGCAAGAAGAAGAAGGTTGCTACTGCTATTCAAAAAGATTTAGGGTCAGACTCAGGTGATGAAACAACAGTCACAGCTACAGGTATAAAAGGTAAAAATTATGAAGCATCTACTAGTAATTCTGCACAATCTATTGATAATGAAGAAAATGAGAGGAAAAGACATGAGTTTTTTCATATTATAGTTATTTCCAAGCATCAAAATATTGACACTTTATTTGATAGTGGTTCACAAGTAAACTTGATTTCAGAAGCAATTGTAAAGAAATTGGGACTACTAACCACACCTCACAAGAAGCCACATCCATTAGGTTGGGTATGTGATAAAGCAAAGCTACAAGTGACTAGACCATGTAAACTTAGGTTTGCTTTTGGGTCAACATTTGTGGATGAGGTTGAGTTAGATATAGTTCCCTTGGATATATGTGGTATTGTTTTAGGAAGTCCTTACTTGTATGATAGAAAAGCCATTTTCTATAGAGCTGAAAATAAGTATCAACTCACAAAAGATGGAATAGAATATATTGTAAGAGCTCATCAGCTCAAAAATAACTACACTCTCATTAACTCAGGGCAGATGAAAAGAATTGTAAATTCATGCAAGAAATTTTTACTAATGGTTGTAAAGGAAAAGACCCCTGATAAAACCAATGTATTTGAAAGTTGTGATGCTAAACAAAAATCTGATTTAGAAAAGGTCGTTTCAGAATATGATATCCTATTTCAAGAACCTAAAGGTCTACCACCCAAAAGGGAAATAGTACATGATATTCATTTGCAGCAAGATGCCCCATTGCCTAATATTAGAATGTACAGGTTATCTGCTTTAGAGAATGCAGAGATCAAGAAGCAGGTACATGGGGTGCTTGAAAAAGGATTCATAAGGTGAAGCACATCACCATGTGGATCTCCAGTCGTGTTGGTGAGAAAGAAAGATGGTTCGTGGAGGATGTGCATTGATTACAGAGTACTGAATAAAATAACGATCAAGAATCATTATCCTCTTCCTCACATAGATGATCTATTAGGTCAGTTGAAAGAAGTTGTTTACTTTTCCAAGTTGGATTTGCATAGTGGCTACAATCAAGTCAGAGTTGCAGAACAAGATGCATGGAAGACTACTTTCAAAACAAAGCAAGGGCTGTATGAATGGCTAGTTATGCCTTTTGGCTTAACTAATGCTCCTGCCACTTTCATGAGAGTTATGAATGATGTACTCTAACCTTTTATTGATGATTTTGTAATTGTATATTTAGATGACATTCTTGTTTTCAGTAAAACATGGGAAGAAGATTTGAAGCATGTAAAGCAGACACTACATGTTTTGAAAAAAGAAAATTTCTATGTTAAATTATCAAAATGTTAATTTGGAAAAACGTCTTTGAATTGTTTGGGTCATATTGTAGGGCGTGGTGAATTGAAGATGAACTGGCCTAAACCCAAATCTTCTACAGAAGTTAGGAGCTTCCTAGGAGCCACACAATATTGGAGAAATTTTATTGCTATCTTTTCCTTGATTGCAATTCCCTTACATGCTTTGACAGGATTGAACCAGGTGTTTCAGTGGGGAGGAAAACAACAGAAAACCTTCTACACCTTGAAAGAAAAAATTAGTACAACACCAATACTAGCATTTCCAAATCTTCAAAGATCATTTGAGATTGAAACATATGCCGGTGACTATGCCACAGGAGCAGTGTTGATGCAACATGGTAAAGCCATATGTTATCATTCTGAGACATTTAATTCTGCAGTAGTTGATTATCCCACATATGATAAAGAATTGTATGCATTAGTGCAGAGTGTGAAAAAGTGGAAACATTACCTATTGGGAAAAGAAACAATTATACATAGTCATCATCAACCACTCAAATATTTACACTCACAAACTAAATTGCAGCAATCAAGACACTATAGGTGGATGAGTTTTCTATAGTAGTTTCATCTAGTCATCAGGTATAAGAAAGGCATACACAATAAAGTTGCAGATATCTTGTCAAGACCAATCATAAATGCATCTACTATACTTAAGCATAATTCAGTATTGCATGCAAGCTACATTGAACAATATGCTCAAGATATAGATTTTAAGGATGTATATGCAACTTTAAGTCATGGCAAACAAGTAGAAGAATTAGATTATCATGTGAAGGACCAACTCTTGTATCATTGGGGAAAGTTATGCATTCCTCAAACTGAAAGAGTTAACATAATCCAAGAAGCACACACTTCTCTAATATCAGGTAATTTTGTTGTAAGTAAAACAGTTGCACAGCTGCAAAGATTCTGTTATTGGATAAGAATGCATGAAATTGTTTCTAGATATATTAAAGGGTGTACCATGTGTGCTAAAAGCCAGCCCAACAATAGAAAACTAGGCTTGTATAGTCCACTTCTAGTTCGTTCTCATCCTTGGTAAAGTGTTTCCATGGGCTTTGTTGGGGGACTGCCAAAATCTAGAAAAGGTCATGATTATTTGTATGTTATTGTGGACAGGTTTAGAAAAATGTGTATTTTAATACTTTCTAACAAGCAGATTACAATTGAACAAACAATGAAGTTTTTCTTTCAGCATGTCTGGGTGCATTTTGGGTTACCTACTTCCATAGAATCTGATCGAGATTCCCGATTTTTTGGAAAGTTTTGGTCAAGTCTGTGGGAATTGATGGACACTAGATTGATGAAGAGCACAACCTTTCATCCACAAATAGATGGCCAAACAGAGGTGGTCAACAGGACAGTGATCCAGTTGCTCAGGGGCTATTGCAACAAGCATCCCAAGCTCTGGGATGAACATCTATGTTATGCGCAACATACTTACAACCGTGCTAAACATTCTTCTACACAGAGATATCCTTTTGAGACTTGTTTTGGTTTTACACTAAGGTCTCCCTTGGATTTTGTCTTTAGTAAAGGCATAGCAGTTGATGGACATAGTGATGTGGACAAAGCAACCAAGTTCATTGAATAGATCCAAGAAATTCACCAGGCAGTGCAGGAATAGCTAGAAAAGAGCCAAGCCTAGTTCAAGGCAAGGCATGATAAGCATCGAGTTGAGCATAGCTTCCAAGTTGGTGATCAAGTCTGGTTGTATATCAACAAGGTTAGAATGTAAGGTGAAGGAAAGAACCTAAAGCCAGTAAGGTATGGGTGTTTCAAGATACTTGAGAAAATTGGTGAAAACACTTTCTTCTTTGATTTACCAGCATACATGCACATCTATTCAGTGGTAAATGCAGAAAATTTAAGACTGTTTGAACCTTCATTAATTGTAAATCCCTAAGAGAAAAGTCAGTTGCCTTCTATTTATGTTATGTTGCCTCAATATCTCAATGAGCTGCTGGAAGATATAGTTCTGGATAGGAAGGTGAGAACTATGCATAGAGGGAATGTTGAGTACCTTAGAATTGGACTTAAAGGTTCAAAACCAAGTAGCACACGATGGATGGAAATTGGACAAGTGAGGAAGCTGTATCCTCACTTGATTGATGCTTAAAAACCAAATTTTGGTGGTCCAAAAGCCTTTTCAGTGGGAAGGTGTGATCCAAATGGATCCTAGAATACTATCTAAGTCTTTAATAATAATTTAAAAGATCAAAACAATCGCATGGGAAGAACCTTTAGAAACATCGGAAAACACTATTGGCAGCCAAAAACACCAAGAAAAAGTGGAAAACAGGCTTGTCAAAGGCTTGAATAGTGAATTCGTAGGAGCCGTCAGATCTGGCCAATCAACGGTCCAGATCTGATCAGCAAATCGCAATTGGCGGTGGTAGGTGGAGGATATCGTTGCATATCATATAACAATTGTGATAATAATCAGCGGGGTCAATGAGGACCATTGATCAAGTGCGTAGATCAACGGCCCAAGTTGCATCGCATATCGCATCAACAATTGTCAGTGGAGTGCTTACCAAATGGCCGGGGGTATGTGCGATGTGCGATTGCGATCAGTTGCATCGCAACATCGCATCGGAGTAGCCTAACGAAGCGAGGCCGATCTAAACATAACTTGCAATAGCCAGACCCGATGGAAATATAGGTGATATCGTATATATTTTGAAGTCCAAAAAACCGCATTTTCCTTTGTATTTGCATTTTCTGCCAAATAAATAAAATACAAAGGAACTAGGCCGATGTGATGAAACCAGACCTGAAAAGGATTTATGAATGCATGTGTATAATATTTCAGGTTCGATATGGGCCATTTTTGGAATCTTATAGTGTTTTAATGCATTATTAATACAAAGGTAAATCACGATATAAGCGGGATTTCGTGCGGGGAAAAGGTGGTAAGTGGTTTGGGCCGAGCTCTGCTCAATCCCATACATAGGCTGCCACGTGTCCAGGCTAAGGAGAGAGAAAACCACCCTTATTGGGCAGTTAACCTCCATACGAAAGAGCCACTCGAAATGAGCCACAAACATTGGATATGGATCTCCCAGATCAGCGGTAGAGATGTGATTTCGCTACAAAGGCGGACTCAATAGGAGTTATAAAACAGATGCATAATATTTCAAATCCAATGAACAATGATTTGGCAGATTTTCCTTTGTTTTGCAGCGTTTCTATGTGTAAATAGAAAACGATAAATTTGGGGATTTCAAAGGCCCAATGACCCATTCCATTACAGAATAGGTGGCCACCATCCCTTGAAGCATTTAACAACGATTGCTAATGCTCAGAAAGGGATTTGAGCAGACATAGGTTGGGAAGCCAGAGAGCCTGAGAAGGAGAAACGAACAGACAATCACAGATTAGGTTTAAAGCCACAGAAGGCAGAAGAAAGGAGCAGGCAATGCTGAGATAGAGCAACAGAGACAAAGAGTCAGTGAGGAGAGTTTGTGTACTCAGAAGAGACTCGGGGGATCCAAGTAAAGCCTTATTGTTTTGTATCTATTGTGTGAGGCTCAAATTGAGCTCACTATTGTAAAAATTTGTTTTGAAGACATAATAGAGAGGTCACCACTGAAGGTTGGACCAGGAGATGTAGCTGAGGAGTGTTGGGTGAACTCCTTATTAAACTTGTTGTGTTTATGTGTGTTGTCTATTATGTTTCTTTTACTGCTTCATTGTGTATGTATTTCGCAATATTATCGATCCATTGCACAAAGTAACATAGGAAAATCCATGCACATCAGTCTGTAATACCTTAATAATTGTCCTAGATCTCATTATCAGATCTATATGTGGAATGATTTTCCTCACAGACTGAGAATACCTCTATAACATTTAGTGGACATTCATTTCTGGGGTGCCTCCTACTTTATTTTGGATAAGAGATAGCTAAATCTCTCTTTTCTTCCTCTTGTTTCCTCTTTATCTTCAGAGTATCCATTTGTAGAGAAAAGGTGTCCAACATTTCACTTTTAAAGTCCTCCAACATGTTTCCAATTTCACTCTTGATAGATGTGTTCGAGGAAGAGGAACTGGTGAAATATTAACTAGCCCTACCCTTATTTCTAGCGGCCCTAGAATGGTTTTTGGACATTGTAATGATATCATTATAGGGTATATGATAAATGTCCCCTCTAGACAACATGTTTAGGGTTTCCACGATGTCCTCCCTAATTCCTCTAAGAAGGACTAACTTGAGTGATTCGTGATCAAGGGTGCATCTAGCCCTTTTGTAACTAAGTTGGAACCTTTCCTCATAATCCTCGATGGATTCATTAGGTCCTAGGGTCATTCTAAATATTTAATATTTAGTGTCATTGGACTTACAATAGTCCCTGTACTTATTATTAAAGGGTTGTTGCATTTGAGCCCAGGCAGTGATGTTATCCCCAGGTAGACCCATGAACCCATGCAAGGCTGCATCCTTGAGGTGGATGGGAACAACTTCAACTTCTGGCCATCAGAGGTATAATCATAGTTTCTTCAGATGACAACAAACTCAAAAAAGGAAGGTATTAGGGTCCTCTAAGGTTAGGCCATGGAAGTGAGGAAGGGAAGAGGGACTTTGTTTTTCATCCTAGTATCTCCATTAGTCTCTTTGATGGGAAATACACCCCCATTTCTATTTTAAACCATGGTGTAAGTGTGTGGAATGGTCTCTTATTCTTCTATCCTAATAGGGTCTTCAAATATTTCAGGTTTTTCTCTTAAGGGGTATACTAACTCTCCTGCAGACATAGAGGGAAGATGATAGTCACCGAAGAAGACAGAAAATTGATTGTTTGATGGTGCGGGGATATTTGGCAAGAATTTCCCTAAAGTGTTTATAATCCTACAAGGAATGAAAGAAATATATTATTTTCTTTTTTTGATGACTTTTTTTCAAACTAAATGCAAGACATAAAGGAAAGTGCAAGTAACATCTATCTAGAAAATGAAAAATAGAAATAAAAAGTAGAAATTACATCCACCTAGACATCTCCTCGGCAACGACGCCAAAAAGTGATGAACCTCAGTATTGTAGAAAGATTATTGCAGCTCTGAGGGGTACCAACTTTACTTTACCAACCAAAGGTTTCGTACAAAATTTGAGGTGATAGTGCAATATACACAATAGATGCATAATTCTACTCATGTCACTTCTCAACATGGGCAATTGACCATTAGGGTTCCAGATCATCCCTCTATTGGACTGAAGGGAGTGTGACTACTGATATCGAAATGTAAAACTAGTTCTAGTGTAGGAAAATCAAATTCTTGTCAATCCAGGAAATGAAAGTTGCTAACTTGTAAATGCTATGATATGACATTAATCATCTACCTATGAAATGACACAAATTTCTTGCAAGAGGTAAACTATGAGAACCTTGCACTTGACCATCTAGCTACCAGAATTGCTTGAAAATAGGAATTTATTCTAACATTTCAAAATCCAAACATGTATGCATTTAAATATCTCCTTCACATTTGTATAATAGATAAAAGTCCTAATTACTAAATTCAGAAATATAAAAGCTAATGCTATCAGATCTTGTAGGAGGGAAAGGAATGAAAAGGTTGGTCTATGTGGCACTTATGGTAATGGAGTCCAAGACGAGGGGTTAACCTACTCCTACACTAGGCTATACTTCCATTTCAGGTCAAGCTAGGGTCAAAAGAGGAAGATATATGTTTGCCACATGAAACTGCTATAGGATGTCATGAACTAATACAGGATGTCCTGTACTGCTACAGGAATTTGGTTGAGAGGTTTTGAAGGACATTAATGGTGAGATGAAGTGTTGGAAAGTTGCATGAAAATTCTGTAAGGTTTAGGGGAGGTGAACATCACCCAAGGCCAATCCCAACACTTCAAGAAGGCTAGATCTACCCAGTGCAACTTGCTCACGGTGGCTGGAAAACAGATGTTCAGAGTATGTGTTGGTATGCTTTAACATAAGATGGAGAAGACCTAGGTGGATTTGGTTGGGGGTTTCCCTTCCTGTAGGTCAACAATCTGTGCAATAAAACCTGTTTTTGTTTTCAATTACCAATTATTTCATGTCAACATGGAAAAGTTGAGTTGAATTTAGAAATCTTGGCCTAACTATTGTAGAGACTAGATCTATGGAATGGATTTCCTTCTAAGCTACAACAATATTAAGAACAAAACTAACAACTGCAAATATTTCCAAGGAATCATAAATAGTTATCTAGCTAAAAATTAAACTTTACCTAAGCAATGAATAAAAGGCAAACTATGTTTTTGGGTTGTGAGAGTGGGGTCCCCTAATCATGATCCCATAAGGGAGTTGGGATAGGGGTCACTGTCACAAGATTTTCTGATATATTTTCGTTCATTGTACTGTAACACTAATCTACTCTTTAAGCTAATGGAAGCATGGACAAGCATCAGCTTTGATCAACTTCCTAAGATACACATAAAATAAAAATAAACTTCAGCAACAAATTAAAATTCTAAGCTAAGAATACAAATACAAAGGAGAGGAATTTTTGCTTCTAGGGTTGGGCCCTAACCTAAGAGTATCAGCCCTCTGAGTCAACTCAGTGCTGGATCACAACGGGATTTCTCATTATCATAAAAATGTCAAATACATCATAACAATAAGAGTCAAATGTGCTTCATCTTAATGGCCTCTTGGCTATAATAAAACTTCGAATACTAATGAGTCCCTTAGCCTGCTTATTTATACAAAACTAGAGCTACCGACATCTCCTTAGAAAATAGGGATACTAGCCTCCCTAACTCAAGAATAACTCTTCCTTGACTCATACTGGCTTGGCTACCAATGAACTCGACTCGCTTGGCTCCCAGTGACACTGAGCCAATGAGATAGAGAAGGAGAATCTTCAAATGACCTAAGGAGTTAAGGAGGGAGACCATTCCTATAATCTCTGTTGTTTGTCTACTATGATTCCCTACACTCAAGTCAACTCAAAACTGCTCCAATTGCTTTCATTTGACACACATTAGGCCATAGGGCATAGTAACTCACTTTTACTCTTCTCAGTAAGAAAAATATAATAAAATATGTAAATAAATGTGAGAAAAGACAATTTAATAAGTTGGAGAATGGAATCGTGATCCATATAGTTTACCTATTGATGAGCCTCATCACTCTACAATCAACACATGCTCATCCATATCATTTGATATTTATTCTAACCCAATACTAGCACATGCAATTAACAAAACATATGCCCTAATATTCTAACTCATCCTTCTTAAGGAATCGGGATTACCTTTATAGAACGGCTTCCAAAGCTCCTCTTCTCTACACACATTGTGTATATGTGCATGCACTCTTTCTTAGCTCCTCTGCCTCTTTCCACTGCACCATATCACCTTACGTTAGGATCAAGACCTATAAAATATAGGGCCCAACCTTTCCTCTTATAAAATTTGTCAAAGCATCTCGGCTATAACCTCTAGGCTTAAGATTCTGGGCTGGCCCATAGTTTCACATGATACTACATGCCTCTATAGTAAATATATATATCTAGATATATATATATATATATATATTTACTAGATTCGGACCCAGATGCTTGGATGCCGGAGTATTTTTTTAGGGTGCACTATGGTATACGTAAATTCTCGATGCAGACAAAGACAATTCCTCTAGCCTGAGAGAGTGGGTCTAGCCACAAACAAACAATCTAGTGAAAACTTCCTCGTGCTAGAATCAAATAAGAGGGCCTACCTCTTAGAACGTTATTCCCCTTGATGATGATCCTACTTCCTTACTCCAGCTACCTTTCGTTTCCTTCCTTCGAATACTCGAAACAAGCAAACAAACAACGAAAACAAACATGATAGCATACAAATTGCATTCAGCCTACTTAAAAGGTCAATGAATCTTAATCCATCAAATGTGAGATAACACTTAATATAGGAACTCAATCAATAGTTGTATTCAAATAAGTTCAGAAAGAGATTACAACCAATGCCTTGACGTTGCAGGTCTCCTTCGATGTATCCCGGTTCCCCCACCTCCACTAGCATCTCATGGATAGCCCCAACAATGGATTTTTAATGCTTACTCTGTTTAGTTCCAAACCAAACACACTATTCTCCCTCCACAAACATAAACTAGAAGGCTACAAGCTATGATATCTTGCTAGTTATTCAAGCTCCAAAAACACTAAGACTAGTTTAGCTTAGAAAACGAGGAGTTTATATAGCTTGGATGGAGGGGAGATGGTTCCTCTTATTATGGGAGAGGCCTTATCTCTTGGGCTTGTTCAATCTTAATGGAGGAAAGGAGCCCAAACTGACTTCCTCAGCTCCATCCAGTCCAACCATTTACCAGGCTTCCGTTATGAAGCTTCTAGACCTGGAAGTTTCGACTCGATATTTAAAACACTTACCAAAAGAGGATCAACAAAACTGTGAAAAGGATCATTTGCGTCGTACAGTGCTAGCCCTGGTTTCAAACTCTACAAATTGGCGTGAGAATCGAATGGGTCATTAGCGCCAGTCTTGTAAACTGGGGTAAAAGGAAGATTCATGGGAAATGATGCAAAAGGGAATTATTTAGGTCACGAAGAGGGACATAATGGAAGTTTCTTCATGATGGGAAAATATAGAGGATTCACTATAGAGGTACTCCAGGATCGAGGAACAGGGATTATAGGGACAGTAAAAAAAATGTTGCGTAATAGATTCCCCCTAAAGCGTGAAGTTCAAACTATAGTGAGGGGTGAAATGCTTTACAAGTAGATGCGGGGAACCAAATTCCATCATCGGAAAACCTGCAAGCAAGCATAGATACATATGAATTACTGAAACTCTGAAAAATGATACAGGAATCATGGTATGGATGCAGCCATCTAGAGAATGATCACGTAAATGGATCCAAGGCATGGGCACAGCCATCCAGTAAGGAGGATCATATCAAAACCAAGGTATGATTGCATCCATCCAATAATGAGAAGGATCACATATAACAACTCATGGTATGGTCATAGCCATCCATCTGAAAGAGACATGTATATCAAAATGATCACATCACATCGCCTTGCAACTTGGACTTTAGTAATTTGAGCCTAGGGTCTCCCGCTCCAACATGACCTGATCAAAGTACAAATTCTAACATGTGAATAAATTTGTTGAAGTCGAACATGCTAGAAAGTTGCTTGATTACTGGTCAATGATGTGAAACGTTAATAAGCACAGGAGAAACCACCAATAATGACAATGGTTATTAAGGTACCAGTAGCACAATCCACAGAATCTGACTAAAGGAATTGAATTCTAACACCCGTGAAATCACTTGATCGAAAGCAAATGATTTGAACTTGTCATCGAGTGCAAAGAACTTGCCATTAGGGCATGCAAGCTCCAAGGTACTGGAAGGGAGTCTCTTTGTCATCTTCCTAGACAATGAGCTGAAGTCGATAGGAAGTGACCATGTTGAAGGAGGGCCATGATGTATCCCACATCATCGGCATGAGACAAAGGGATGCAATGATTATGGATGATATAGAGAATAATGAGTGAGTGTAACTGTAGAAGGACAACTCTTGAACATATCAACGACATGACTCCGAATTTTGGCAGCTTTTGGAGCCATAAGATCGGAGGTCATGATGACGTAGAAAAGATCAAATGGAAGGTAATAATGAATGGCCCAACCCAGAAAATTAAACGATGAAGTGAGGATATCCCAACCCGACACGAAGCAAAAAGTTTCATGTTCAAGAGTGAGTTGTCGACACAACTGAAAGAATTTCCCATTTTTCCCCCACCATTTCTGGCAAGCACCCCAATTACTTTTAATCATGAGCTTGAAGGGGATAGCATGTTCTCACACTGTAAGTCCATCATTTGGATGAATCTGACCTAGTAAGATTAATGAGCCCTAGGAAGGAGAAGCTCATGTTCGTCATGGTGAACAATCTGATGTCATTCAATGTTTTAACGAGTTTGAAAAAGGTGTAACTCGATATCTTTATCATGTTTAGAGATTTTGAAAAAAGACACAGAAAAGAAAACTCAAAAGGTCCCTTTTCATACATTTGTGCCTCTCGAGCGTGAAAAGGTAGAAAACGATACTTGAGAGAACCACTTGACCATTTCAGTCAAGGAGTACCTTTTTCATAAATAGTTTATCCCAGCCCAAAAAACGAGTAAATATATACTGGGTAAACAATGTTTCACAGTCTTGAACGTGGTCAAAATGATACGAGCTCAACAATATTTTCGTGTTTAAAGAGTTGGAAAAGAGCTTGAAAGTGGACCCCCATTTTATTCTCTTTAATGAGTCAAAAAGGGAAAAGTACTCGGCGATCTTTTCATTTGAGTTTTACAAGTCAAGAAAATAGCTTAAATGCGACTCCAATACCATCATCAGTTATGTGTCACCTGTCGTTGCACAGAAGGTAAACGTATTATGCAATTTCTGAGGTAAAAATGGATGAAAAATGCTTTTAAAAACCCTAAAATATCATTAAAAATGAATAAAAGGGATAAAAGTAAATAATTTTTACCATTTTATACTTTTACCTTATGTAGAGAAATTTTCACCCATTTGTGCCCTAGATTTTCAGGAACAAGTTGCGGCAGATCTAGGAGGCCATTCGATGATCCATGAGTTGTAGGTAAGAGTTGAGACCCTTAGCTTCATTTTATGCTTACTTTTCATGTTTTTTGGATTTCTGGAGGAGATCTTAGCAAAAAAAATTACCCTCGATCGACACGATTTACGATCACGAGATTGCATCGATCAAGGGTTATTAACTCGATCAAGTGCATCGTCGATGCTATTGTTTTTAAAACAGTCGCACCGGCATCGTGAACATAAAAAAATCGATTTCTTGCCCAATTTCTCTGCTTTGAATCCAAATTTATTTAGCCAAGGATGAATGTTGACTTAATTCTATGGTTTTTGTAGGGAAAACACAATGAAAAATGGTTGATTAGAGAGAACATGAGCATGAGGCAATTGATTCATAGGCACTGGTAGACCAAAACTTCTTAAATGCCCTGAGGAACTGTGGGCTCCTCAAATTCTTCCTCACACTGGGTCTTCGATCTCAACCTGAGTTGCTGCAATATTTGATCAGTCTTTGGGATGCCAATCAGGAAGTTTCTCTGATCCGAGACCAAGAATTGGAATTGGAAACTTCTAACATCTATTTCATCATTGGATTGTCCCAAAGAGGGGAACCAATCAATTTGTATGGGTCTAGGCCTATTGGGGCAATTCTAAACATGTTGCTCGCGGAACGTTGCCCAGAAGCACTGAAATCAAAAAGAGGCAAGGTAGAGATCATGACTGTTCGGGACCTTGTGCTAAAAGTACTACTTTTGACCATAAACAGAGGGGTTGGGGCTTAGGCACTACATGAGTCCAACAAGTCCAACTTTCAGTACACCATAGACTATACGGTGCCGACTATCTTCAAATAGGTGGAAGACATGAAGGTAAACATGAAGCGCTAGTTATCGAAAGCCAAGGAAGGAAACCTTAAGCAGTTCGGCTATGGTTCTGTTTTAGTGACATTATTTTTGGAGCGGATCCCACTATTTCACTATCAGCTTGCTGAGGTGAACCCGCCATTGCCACGAGACCCACGGATGGTCCGTTGGAGTGAACTGATGCCTAGAATCACCTGGGGCCAGCATATGTCATACAAGCCCACCTTCTTTTCATGGCTACGACATCAGTTGTTCGTAGTAGAGGATTGGCCTTATAGCGGTACTGACTTCTATGGCGATCCAGATATGTTGCTCCCAGAGGGAGAAGATTATGATGATGGAGGTAAAAACAATTTTTTATTTTTGATTTTTTATTGTTTTTGAAATATATGAATTCATGACATTTCGATTTTGTAAATGTAGATGTGGGACTAGAGTGACTAGCTGGGATGTCCCCAATCACCAGGTGCATTGCTCGGTAGTAAGATATCACTCCTTATCAGGAAGGATTCAATAACGAGGAGGAAATCATGTGGAACCTCGAGGGTTTGACCAAAGGTATCCCAGAGTATGCCCGGGTGGGTGACCTCCCACGCCAGTATCAGTGGCACACAGTGGGGGTATTAGACTGGATTCGTCAACCACTGACTCGTGTATTACGAGCAGTAATGTGCTATCATGATCGCCATGTCGAGTAGTCCATAGATTTGGCATTTTACAGTTTTAGGCCTGCAAGCCATAGCTGTACTTGAACACATATATTATTTTTTTGGGTTTTGATGTATGACACTCAAACATTATCGACATATATCTATATATATATATATATATATATATATATATATATATATATATTATATATATATATATATGCTATATTTTTTTCTTACTATGGTACAATTTTTTTGTTTTTTCACATATTTCACAAATGTTTATGCAACACATAATTAGCTAATGCATATGTTAATGTATTCATATGCATAGGAATATGATGATATGTAATGTAATCAAAATTTCTCTCCAATAGATGAATATGAAAATACATTCCCAATATCTAAGGGTTTCTGACAGAATAGTTCCCATTGTGTTGAAGAACAACAAGTTGTGAATCAAGGTTGACAACCAATTCCTAAATGTCAAGAGCAATGGCTTTTGACAACAATTCTATAACTGCACTATACTCAACAATGTTATTAGTTGTTCGACCTAAAAAAATATCTTGAAGATCAATCAAATCACCATGGGAGTCATAAATGGCCCATGCCACGGAGGATAGATTCTGGGTAGTACGACAAGCACCATCAGCAAAACCGATGTGAGGATTTATAGACATCTGCAAAGTAGGCAAAGACATAGTAGGCAAGAAAGCTTCTTCAAAAACAACACACCAAACCACATTCCACGAAAATGAATAACACACTATTGTATAAAAGTATCCATGTAAGATGACTCAGGAATAGTACTTCTTGATGGAGTCCATTGTCAGACTCAAATTATCAATCAACATCAAGGCAAAACCATATTTTTACCATTGACATGACGAGTAAGCATCGACTCAGCCAAATAATAGAGTAGAACTCATATAAGGCTGTGCCCCGATGCCCCCTGGGTGAGGGAGGGTTACGAGTCACAAGATCACAATCCCATTGTGATAATGGGAATTGGTAAAAACTTGGGGAGGGAGAAAAAACCTGAACCTATGAGGAGGTAACGGTGCCTCTAGTTGAAAGATCTTGACAATATCAGGATAAACTGACTTGTCAATAGGTAGCGTAGAAGAGAACTTCTCAAGGCAAGTAGACATGACCATCGGGCTAGGTAAGAACAATTATGATAACTGTTGTTACAAGGTACTTCCTCCAGAGACATAACTTCCATAATACTCTCGTCAGAAAGTAAAATCTCAGCTAAGGGATTAGGACATTTAGAAGAACCAAGCCACGAGGATTGAGAATACATGTCAAGAGATGCACTCGAAACAGAATGATCAGAGGATACCGAAGGCCAAGCCAAAACAATCTCCACATAATTAATTTTGGTAGGGCTTCGCAGCATAACCTCGCCCCATGTATCAACAAGATCCGGTGAGGGAATGACCCAAGGATTAGACTTGACCGAGATCATGTTGACAAAGGAAACATGCAAAGGCGGGAGCAGAAAAATACCCATCAAGGTGGGATCTTTAAAAAGTCTTGCCCCCACACTCTCATAAGGAGCACCGTTGTGCTTGATATAAGGAACATTGCCATCCAAGGAGGAAAAGGCAAAGAAGGACAACTGGTCGACTGTGACAATCTTCCCTTGATGGGGAAAATGAATCATGTGGAAAAGGGAGGAAGCTATAGCATGCATGGCATGGGTCCAACACCGTCCAAGTAGAAGATTATATTTCAGATTAGCATCAACAATCTCTACTTTGACATGAATAGTCTTGCCCTCCAAAGTAATGGCAAGGTTAGGGAGAACACTGAATGGTCACAAATTGCATCCATCAAAAGATTCCAAAGTGTTAGGGGATTGGTTCAAAGTAGGAGAACTAATTGCCTTCCAATAATCGATAGACATGATGTAGGTAGAATCAGCTTCATCGATGAAAGTCCTATGAATGGTTTTCTCATTTATGATCACCTAAATGAGAAAGGCAATCTAATGAGGTAAATGTGGCACATGGTTTTTGAGATTAAAAAAAAATGAGATTAGAATCAGTTGGATCAATAACACTAATAGCTGACAGTAATGATTTCCGCTAAGAAGGACAGCTTTGAAGGACCTCGAGATAGACATAGCTTATGGCACTTGAGCCAAATCCTCAACAATGTTATAATGCTGAGTGGCTCGAGCATTTGGATTGTACGGGGACTTGTACAACACACCTCGGGAAGGTGGTCGAATGGCGGAATGAGGATTAGGTCGCTCTATATGGAGAGGACTAGAACTTGACGAGATAGAAGAGGAAGGGGTACCTTCTTTCTCTTTCCCTATTGCTGGGGTAGGTGTTTCATAATATTTTGATCTGGTAGCCACATTGATAGCCATATTCATCATGAATACCTGGAAACCTAAGGAAACAGACGACTGGGGTTGGTCTAGCATTTTTGTCTACTCGGACGGAAAGGGCTCTTTCAGGACAGCTAGGGTCCCTTTGAGCAAATAGCTAACTCCAGACCATCTGGGACAATCTTTAGTATAGTGATCTTGCTCACAGATGAGGCATGGATACTTAGGCTTCCATTGAGAAGCATCACTACTAGACGACTTAGGAGAGCCCTGTTTCAGCGCATCAACTTTACCCTTTCCTTTGCCTTTCTTCTTAGCTTTAGAGGATTTGTCCGTTGCGGTAGATTGGAAAATGTGAACCTATGAGGTTTTACTAGGAAGAGGTGAATTCCAAGAGGAATCATTGGAAGCAGTGCTAGAGACCAACTTATGTTTGGAAGAAGATTTTGCGAGGGTCTGAGACACTGAACCAATTACACCATCAATAGGTGGTGTAGTCAGAGACTTGGATGTCACTAAATTAGATGATGGTCTGGGCGCATGAGGTAACATATCATATAACATGCCTCATTGTGAATAGATGAGGTCTAGATATAGGGCACATCCAATGGCTTGTTCCACAGTAATGCATCCACCCATAGCAATGTCCTCAACAATTTTGCTGATGAATGATTTGGTGAACCATTTGGTCAACAACTGATCAACAATATCAAACTTGATTAGGTAATGCTGGCGTCTCCATTCATGGATGTGATTGGAGATGTGGGTCACAATGTCTTGCTTGAGAGACATAAGGAGATGAGCGCCAATTTCATAGTGAACTGACAGCTGGAAATGTGTGAGAAAGGCCATGACGAGAGTGTTAAAGTCATGATAGGTACTTCGAGGGAGTTTGATGTACCACTTGGCTGCAACACCTATGAGAGTCCGTTGGAAATGCTAGAGACGAATGGAATCATCAACGTATGAAATCGAGGAGCACCAGAGGTGATATGTCATGATGTGGGCTCGTGGATCCTCTTTTGCTTTTCCTTCAAACTTCGGACAAATGCTCGCAATCTTGGATGGAACTGGAGTCCAGTATGGCGAATGAAGAATTGGATCATTCATGAGTCTAGAAACATCTGGCAACTCCAATGTGGCCAAGAACGGAAATTGGGTATTGAAAGGCATTTGAGGCCTCTGAGCAGACCCAGACTAGAGAACGCATCCTTGCTGATAAGGATTTTGTCCCAAAAGTGGAGGATTCTTTCCATATGGAATTTTATTTTTCCCCCATTGTAGGTTACCTTGCTCGTAGGGAGGATTCTGGCCTTGAAAGCCTTGAAATTGTCTGGCCATAGGCTGCTGATAAGCAACCTACAAGTTAATAGGTTGTTGAGCCCATTGACCTTGCACATATGGATTTTGCACCTGATGCCACTGGACATAAGGGTTTTGAACCTGTTGCCTCTGGACAAAAGGGTTTTGAACCTGTTGCCCTTCAGCATAAGGATTTTGCACTTGCTACCCTTAGACATAACGATTTTGGACCTACTACACTTGGACATAAGGATTCTAAACCTGTTGCCCTTGGACATAAGGATTTTGGGCCCGCTACTACAAGACTTAAACCTAACCTTGGCCTTGCAAAGGTTGACCTTATTGATATGAGTATAAGGGTTTCTACTGCCCGAGTTGACCTTGTTGCTACAAGGGTTGACCTTGCAACTATAAAGGTTGTCCCTGCGGCTGTAGAGGTTGACCTTGTGAGGACATAGGTTGGGAGGATTCTTGAACATACTGCATCGGTAGCTGCAAGATTTGTTGAGGCTATTGCAAGGGTTTCCCTTGTGGTTGTTGCAGTTTCCCTTGTTGTTGCACTATCTGCCCTTGCTGCTGCATGGATGGCCCTTGCTACTGAGAAGGTTTCCCTTGTTGTTGCAAAAGTTGTCCTTGTTGCTACAAGGGTACATGGATAGTTCCCATAGTGACACCTTGAAAGTTCCCAAAGTGGATCTGGCCACATTCACCAGGCGTGATGGATGGACCAGGACGAACATAAGGTCTAGGTTAAGGGACGTAAGGTGGATTTACCATCACTTGTGAACCATATGGAACATAAGCAGGTTGGTATTGAATCTGAGCCACATAGGGCTACTAGTACTTGATGTTACTTGACCTAGAAGGCCTAATAGGGTTCAGCTATTGGTACTGGACATTTCTCAATCCAACAGGACCAACGAGGTTTAGAATGGCACCAGAAGAGGGCTGGTTCATCCCAACCATGTGATTTTGTGAGCCACTCACATTGGTTGTGCCAGACATCATAGAAAAATTCAGGTTTTTCCCCCTAGGTGGTGGTACAACCTGTCCACTTATTAGAGGGGTCGAAGAACTGAAATGACTTGAAATCGTTGGTTGAACTAGACGGGTAACTTGGACCGAAGAAACAAGAGGATTCAAAACAATGGGTTGCATCGAAACTGGAGTAACTGCAGAATGCACAATCGACTGAGAGGTTAGGTTCTGAAGGAACGAACCTGAGGTAGGCATAAGGCAAGATGACCAGATAGGGTTGTGATATGATGATGAGGCACTAGGCGTACCTGAAACCAACTGAGCTAAAGACACGTAATCACATGGTAACTCAGGGTAAACACTAGTCGGAATGCTTCCCATGTAAGGGAAACCATCAGGAGGGAAAGGATATTCTTGCCCATCGATAGTGTGTGGAGTGTGTGTAGCATAAACATCCAAGTGACCCAGAGAGGAGACTGGGATCTCGCCTTTTGATTCCATGGGTGGAAACAAACGACGATGGACAATAAAGGATGTTCAAGGGGATAATTCCAAAGGAATACCTAGTTGATCGTATGGACTATACAGATGCTGTGGTGATATCACAACAGGATCGAACAAAGGTTTCAAAGGATAAATGACTAGTCCTAGCTGACCTTCAAGAGTCGACAGACTCTTTAGACTCTGGATAGGATTATCAGGAGATTCCAAGCCAGATTCGGGAAGTGACCCAGTATCTAATCAAGGGGGAGGACGAGATGACAAAGGTTGAATACTCTGAACAATTCCAAGTTCAACACCTTGATCCTCGAGTGACTGCAGGAGTTTAGGAAAAGGCTCCTAAGATGATCTTTTAGACAAAGGAGAGGAAGGGGAACTCAATGAACTTGATGGTTCAGCCATGATGACTTTGTCTCAATTAACAAGAAGGGAGAGATTAATTTCAGGGCTTTTCAAATGTATTTAAAGGTAAACTCATGATATGGTCTAGAAAAATACTAACAGGAACGTTATGTGTTCGTGGGAAGCAATTTTTTAAGATGTTGAAACAAACTGGTGCTTTTTTATGTTTTAAGAGTCGAGAAAAAACAAAGATGACTCTATCACTTTTAGTTTGAGATGAGCTCGAAAGGACAAGTGCTTGGTGATCTCCTATATTTAGGGAGTTAAAAAAGATCAAAATTATTGCTCAGGATAATCTAGGCAAAAGGATTACCAGGTAACCATGAACTACAGAATACCTCCCGGTGAAATGAGAAGTATGGGTAGGAAATCTCCCAGAATGTTGTGTTCAGTGTATCACATTTACAAGGCAGTAGACTCGGCTTCCATTAGATAAAGGATTGCAGCCTAGTGGGGTCTCCCTTTATATACACAATGGTACAGGGAGCATAAGTCCGTACTAGCATTGTCTAGTGCCGAAGCAAACGACAGCTGCTAGGTTCAAAGAAGATGGAACACTTCTCTAGCCTAGACCTTCTAAATGTGATCATTAGGTTTCAAATGCACCTTAGGTTAATTGAATACATTTTAAATTTTATCTTGAAATTATGTCTCAGTTTTTAGGCCTTATCAATGTGACTCAAAAAAACTCCTATATGCAGCTAAATGAGACAAAACCCTTTCAATTCAATGAATGTTTACACTAATGAGAGTAGAGAACACAATCAATGCAACAAACAAGCAACTAAAAGCAAGATGACCTTTTCACTACTTCGCTTTTTGAAAACAAAATAATGAAAAATTCTTTCCAATTCCTATCTTTCCTATCAAATGCACTTCAAGTAGTCCTTTCAACAGTAAATAAAATTCATTTCTTTTCAGACGCAAATGATGATGCAACTCTAGTCTTCAATGATTCTAGCTAATGTAACATATTGATTCAACAAACTAGAATTATGTATTTTTCAATGGAATGATAAAATGAATATTTCAAAAACACTTCAATGAAATTTTTTCAAAACAATTAAGCTCAATCAAATGAAAAGCACAAAGTAGAATTCTTTCCGAAGCAATAATGCAATGATTCAATCAAGAACAAGATGATAAATGTAATCTATGCCTGAAAAGATATTCTTAATCAATAAATGAAACTTTTCAAACATTTTTAATTGAAATCAAAGCAATAAAAGGACTAAAAATGAAATGCAAGGGGAAGAAAACCAAGAACTAGACTTGATGAGCACACAAACAGTCGAATAGACAATGAACTAGATATCCTAGGGCCACTAATCATCGAAAGACTCAAAAATCAAGGAAAGAGAAGGCAAACAAAACAAGCACACAAACCAAGCTAATTAAGCTTTCTAGTCAGGGAGAACAAAAGAAAAATGAGCTAAGAGGTAGAAATTAAGAGGGAAAGACACACTGGTTATAATCCAGGTGAAACCCTGATCTTCACCTACAGGAATTGACATGAATTCCTAACTAAAAACAAGCGCCACAAGGGGGGATGGAGTGACTATTTTAGAGTAACTAGTGCTGATCAGCACGACTATCAGAAAATTAAATGCACTAACTGAGGATTTCAAGAAAAGAATAAAACATTTCAAAGGCCAAAACTAGACCTGCCACTATAAATTTCAAACTCAGAGTAGTAAACCAGGTGAAGCAGAGAGAACCAAAGGTAAAAGGTGATACTACAAAAGTTCACACAAACCATGAAATGAAAAAATCAATCAAACGAGAGGATTGGCTCCCCAGTGGAGTCGCCAATTTGTGGTGTAGGTAAATTCTCAATGTAGACAAAGACAATTCCTCTAGCCCGAGAGACCGGGTCTAGCCACGAACAAACAATCTAGTGAAAACTTCCTTAGTGTAGAATCAAATAATAGGGCCTACCTATTAGAATGCTATTCCACTTGATGATGATCCTACTTCCTTACTCCAGCTACCTTTCATTTCCTTCCTTCGAATACCTGAAACAAGCAAACAAACAACAACAACAAACGTGATAGCATACAAATTGCATTCAGCCTACTTAAAAGGTTAAGGAACCTTAAACCATCAAATGTGATATAACACTTAATGTAGGAAATCAATCGATAATTGTATTCATATAAGTTTAGAAAGAGATTACAACCAATGCCTTGACGTTGCAAGTCTCTTCTGATGTATCCAGGTTCCGACACCTCCACTAGCATCTCATGAACAACCCCAACAATGGAAGTTTTAAGGCTTCTTACCCTTATTTCCAAACCAAACAAACTATTCTCCCTCCACAAACATAAACTAGAAGGCTACAATCTATGATGTCTTCTTGGTTATTCAAGCTCCAAAAAGACTAAGACTAGTTTAGCTTCGAAAAGGAGGAGTTTATATAGCTTGGATGGAGAGGAGATGGTTCCTCGTATTATGGGAGAGGTGTTATCTCCTGGGCTTGTTCCATCATAATAGGGGAAAGGAGCCCAAACTAACTTTCTCAGCTCCATCGAGTCCAACCATTTACCAGACTTCCATTACGATGCTTCTAGACTTGGAAGCTTCGACTCCATATTTAAAAAACTTGCCAAAAGAGGATCGGTGCAACTGAGAAAAGGGTGATGTGCATCGTACAGTGCTACCCCTAGTTTCAAACTCTACAAATTGGCATGAGGAAGGAACAACTGATTAGCACCGGTCTTGTAAACTGGGGTAAAAGGAAGATTCTTGGGAAATGATGCAAAAGGGAATTGTTCTGCTCATGAAGTGGGACATAATGGATGTTTCTTCATGATGGGACAATATATAAGATTCACTATAGAGGTCCTCTAGGTTTGAGGAATGGGGAGTACAGGGATAGTGACAAAATGTTGTGTAACACACATTTTAAAAACTTATGGGCTAGCAGGTTTCTAGGCTAGCCCACATGCCTATAATGAAAATTTTTGGGTTGACGGATCCGGCAACTAGAAATTTTCCTGTTTACTATTGTTGATGCTCCTCCATTAACTGCAGATCAAGCCCCCTACCAAAAGTCCTTTTGCTTGTAGCCCTCCTTGAGTGTCCAACTCTTTGAGTAATATTAATTAGTGGAACTCTTTGACTTTTGAGGTTCCAACCCAGCGCTGTTAAATGACATCTCTATCTCTTAGAATCGTCAAGTGATAGATCCCATCACTTGTTAAATACACTAACTATTGAAGTCCTTTGAATTCATGTTGTTAGTTGACAACTCTGTCTCCTAATATTGTTAACCACCAATTCTCATCAATAAAAAATGCCTAAGCGTTTTCCTCCTCTGTGCCTTGACGTATCCCCTACCTTCATTCTTGGCTTTTGTATGTCCTGACTCTTATGCATGAGATCACAACTTGATTCCTCTATGCACTAAAACTTCCACTGCTCAATCTAATCTTTATTTACAACAAATCATTGATCATTGTGTTGATTAATGATCTCTATTTCCAACCATGTCTGAAAAAATATCTAAGGGATTCTTGCCTTCTCACTTCTCTAGAACGTTATTTCTCTAGAGCTTGTATAGTTCTACTTCAATCTAGCTTTTCTCTGTTTTGGTCTTGGTTTCTACATTCCTCTCTATAGCTTTAATATGGTTTCCTCTCTATATTGCCCTTATCCTCTCCTTTCATTATGTCTCGGCCTTTACATTCAATTTCTAGTTCTGCTAGGGCATGAATCCTTCCTAAGGTTTAATCCCTACAACATCAAATTATTGTACATATATATATACCAATTTTACAAATAATAAACAAAGGCTCAACATTTTGGATCCTTATACTCAAAAGTGATTCTCCTACATTATATACAAATAGTTACAAAATACTTTTGGACTAGAATACATAATTTGGCTCTTTTGGCCTTATGGCCACTCTCGTCCCTCAAGTCCTCTCTCTAATCCTCCTATGATTTCTCTCCTATTCCTTTTGGCTTAAAAATTATATAAAAAAATGGGATTATGAACTACAATTAGTTCATATCCACAATTTATTCAACATACATGTATATCTAGATCTCGAGATCCACAAAATTTTCACAAGAATCCAACTAACTCTAAAATTTATCTAACTCTCCCAAATACTCTCAAGATATCTCATTTAGAGAAGATATGATTACATTTGTTATCTATGATTATTCTAAAAACAAAAATTAGTTTTATTGGTCATTATAGATAGGGTTTTTATGTTTAGGTTCATGTGAGACCTTTCGTAGGGTCCATTTAATGTTTGATAGGAAAAGAAAGGGTCATAATTCCATCTATTTTGAGGTTATCATTTCATAATAGAATTGTCTGACAGTTTTACAAACTTTCGCAGCAAATGAAGCTAAGCAAACCCATAATTTGTTACGAAAGTCCCTAATAGTTTCGTAGCGAAATCGTCCATTATGAAACTTGTCTTCCTACGAAAATTTATTGTTGTATAATGGTTTTATTGTAAATGATTGGTAGTGATGTGGAAGTTGTACTCAGTCATTATACACCTTGATTCTCGTGTCCTCCAGTCCTCTTCATTCACCCTTACCTCTCCCTTTTCCCTTTATATCATCTGCTGCTATCAAAAAGTTCACAAGTGATGTCGTGGAATAGGGTTTGTGTTGTCAAAACAAGTTTAGTTGTGGTCTGAGTGAGGTCTAGGTGTTCTAAATTTGGTTTGCAGGTGAAGAGAAAGTAGCTCACAAGTAGCTCTCAACGTGTTGACAAGAATGGCCACCAAAAAACAATACAAAGGAGGGGTTATAGTATGTTATGAGCCCACATATATGAAACTTCTTGAAGAAGACCCAACTTTTGTATAGTCATTTGCCAGCATGGGATGTGTTCGATTTTGCCAAAAATTGCAGGGTTTTCATGCGCAAATTACTAAGGACTTCGTCCTCAATTTCACATGGATTGGCATGAAGGATGGCATCTTAATTTTGAATGCCTCTCGTGACACCATTTCTCATGCTACTGAAATCCCAAGGTGAGGGGAAACATGGTTTAAAGTTTAGAAGTTCTAGTTACAGAATTGTGATGAATTCCTGAAGGAAGAACATCAAGGCATTGATATGATACTGGGCATCCCTAGAAATTTCCTTAAGGAGAATTATTCCAAGTTACGTATGGTTATTCAAACATATTTTATACGCGTAGTCTAACAAGGCAGAGGAGTTTCCCAGAAAGTTATGGAGATTCCGGTCATTTTTAGAGAAAATTCGGCAAGGATTTTTGTAAATCCAAGTTATAGTTGTTAAACTTCAAAATTTTAGGTGTCCTAGACGTTTTTGATGGTGCTAAATCCATTTCCACCATTAAAAACATGATTCAAACATTGCCTCTATGAAAAAAAATTAAATTGTTTCGCCCGGATTCCTGCCACTTTTAATCATCTGGGCAATTCCTCTGCCTCGTTAGACAACTCCTATTTTATATGTGAAAGAAGGTTCCATATGGTCTACCAATAACAATTCAGGTTGCTACTCCACTTCACAGGTAAACAACCCTTAGATGTCCCTTTTTATCTCTTCAAAAGTGTCAGAAAGATGACTGACAAGGTTCAAGCTAAACCAAATACAAGTAGTACCTCTATTTTTCATCATGGTCTTATGAAATTGTTAGTTCTTGAAGAGTTAAATAGATGGAACAAATATTGGCTTACCTTTTTCTTCCGAAGTGGATATGAACTAGACATTGCTACCCCCACTATAAAAACTCCAAAATCTCAATCTACAACCCCTAGAGCAAAGAAAGGAAAATGTTAAGGATGGAAGTTTATCTTAAAGTTAGAAACCTTGGCAAATATTACTAGTCCCTAATATGCAAATTGTAAAATATTTCGAAATATTTTTGTAAAAATATTTAGATTCCTAATGATTTTGTATTAGTATATATAAAATTTGTTGATTTTTTGGGTAAAATAATTGTATACTATAAAATGTGGGCGAATCATTTATAGAAAAAAATTAAATTGGTGAATCTTTTTTTTTGGAAACAACATGGAAAATTAGCCCACTTGCGAATATTAGACCCTACAATTTTTGTTGGAGCAGAGGAGCAACCAATGACAGAGCAACTTATAATTGAATTTTCTAAAAGTATTAAGAGGAGAATGACCAAAATATAGAAGAGAGAACAAAGTACAAATAAGGGCAAACTAATTGACATTCTAGAAGCTATAGAAATTGAAGAAAACCCAGTTGAGCACCCTGCAGAAGTGACTCCAACTGAAACCAGGAAGAAAAGCAAGAGAGAAAATAAATTATATTTTACTCAAGAAGAACATGGTTTCATTTTTAGGCCAAGGAAACTTGTCACAAGATCAATGCAACAAGTTGAAGAGATACTTGAAGCACCATTGGATAAAACATAACTATTAAAGAAACCATCAAAGAAAAAGAAAGGCAAGGAGGTTGTTCAAGGAAAAAGTGAAATAGAGGTCCTATAAGAAAATTTAATGGAGGTCAGACAAGAAGTGATCAAGACCAAGCTTGAGTTTGATGAATACCAAAATCAAGTGTTCTAACAAATAGATTTTTATGATGAAATTGCAGACAAGTCTAAAAGGATGATAAGAAGGACCCTTCCTTTGCACAAAATGTTTGAGAATATGTATAAGAGGAATAGCTCATTACAAGTAGATAGGAAAACCCTATAGAGACACGTCACATCACTGGAAACTCAAATTGAAATGAGTCAGGATGAGCTCAAAAAGAGAAACCTCAAGATTATTGTTGAAGTAAGTGCTACTCCATGATATGGTAAAGTCTTGAATTTTTTTTCCACTATACCTAAATCAGTCAAGTCATCCATATGTATAGTCAACATGATATTAGGAGTCATAATGAGGCATTAAGAATCACGAAAACAAGAAAAACTCAGAATTTTGGAACTTTTGTAGAACCTTCCCATAATGAAGCTCAGAATTTGCTATGAAATTATTACAGCTTTCCATGGAGGTTAAGGTTGGTCATAAATTCAAAAAACATAATTCAAAAAGCCTATGTTTAGCTTATAAACATCAAAGAAGACCTCCAAACCAACAGAGAGAGAAAACAGGTAGTAAAAGAGTGTTTTTTGAAGTTGCTACCAAATTTTGCTACGAAACAACTGAAAACATTGTTTTTGCTACGAAATCATAAAAACTTTGTTTTTCTGCCTTTTTGAAGATTTTGAATATCAGACATCTAAGCTCTAGATGGATTACAAATGATAAAGGGTGTCCACTTCATCATGTTAAACTCCTATTTTTCAGCATGCCAAGTCAGCACATAGCCACATCAACATAATAGCCAGCTCATTAAGACAGTCAACAAAGAAAAAGGAAATTTAATTGATGTCTATCAACAGGTTGAAGATGTAATGACACTCCAACAAATCTAGCATGCAGTTGGGCTCGGTTATCTACATCAATAGAAAGTGGTTATAGCTTTAAATCTAGTAGAGTCCTAATTGAATTCCAACTATTGTAAAACAGAAAACCCCTATGAGAACTCTAATAGTTAGAAGAAAAGTAGGAATAGGTCTCTGGAATAGTGGACTCAATTTGGCCCAAGTGGAAAGATAATGTAAAGAGATGTTTTCTCTATAAATAAGTAGGTTTTCAACTTTGAGAAGGGTTGATGGAGAATGTGATGAATTCACCTTTTATAGTCTTTTAATCCTTTAATAGAAAATTTTCAGCAACTCTTTTTTTGTACCTAAGATTCATGTCATGGGTTTCATGTGTTTAATTCATGTTGTTTCCAGTTTTACATAGTATCTTTATTACTTGGAAATCTTGTCAAGCTACTCCAATTTCCTTCATTTACTACGTATGACTGTGGATGTTAATTTGATATCAGTTTCAAAGCTATAGATGCTCCAGCTTCCATCAAACACTATTGTTGGCCATAATTTGCTTTAATTTGACTCCATGCCCAATGGTGGCAGTCATCACATTTTTTCTTCACCTACAAAACCACAAAAAGAGATCAGAGTTAGCCATATGTTGTTTGAATTGTTTCAAGAAGATTTGATAAAAATTTGAGAGAGCCCTATCAAATTGGAAGGACTAAGTTCTAGTTCAAGTGGTCTAAAATAGTTACACTAGGTTAAAGGTTCAAACAACCCAATTCTTTCTAGCCGACTGTTAACAACATAAACCCTCATTTTAAATCATTTATACACAATTATTCTAGAAACTTAGGAAAATTCATTAAATTGAACAATTTCACACATGTAGGTGTTGTGTCACTCAACAACCCCCATTATAATTAGATAAGCTAACTTAGCCATAATGGGGACCCTTTAAATTTGTTAGTATAGAGTCTTTTAAAAATTAAATAAAACAAGATTCCTAAAATACCCAAACAAATATGCTACCCGCACTTAGGCTTTAAATCTATTGGAATTTAAATTACTAAAGAAAAAAGTTAGTAGGAACCCTCACATATTTCATATCAACAATCACATAGGTTAGAGAAAAGTAGTCCTTTAAGAAAAAGTATGATGCAATTTTCCTAGGACTCAATAAATTAACGATGGGTCATATATAACTTTAATAATGAGAAACCCTCAATGCGCGTAAAGGCCAGAATCAGCCCCGCCAGAAAACCCCGTAATCATCGCGAATAGAACAACACAAATTTATATCAGCATTGTACATTTGTTACCACAACTCTGACCTCATAAAAAACTTTCTTCGATATCACGAGAAGTGCTCCATCGCAGTTTTCTCATCGCAATTCTCATACTGCATCATAAAAATTGATACGAGTCTTGCCAAGGGAACTTCTGATGCGAAAATTCCCGCTGCAAGCATTTTTCCACATATCTAAAAGGTTAATCCATCACATATCAACAAGAAGAAGATTTTGTGAATTTGATAATATGCACATGAAAGAAACTTTCAATGCCAAATAAGCTAGCAAGACGCTGACTTGTACAAAGAACACATGAACCCATGATTTTTCATTTATGATTTTTCATTTATGATTAGTTATAATGGTATTGATGATTCTCGGTAGTGTAAATGATTTGATTGATAACATTTATTGTTTCAATATTTTTCGTTAAATGCCTGTTTTCATGCTATTTTGCCATTTTCACCTTAAGTTTCTAATACTAATTTTTGCTCCTTATTCTTTGTGTTCTCTCTATTGCAGGCTAGTCCCGATAAACAAAAATGAGGAAAAATGTCAAGAGATGCTAAGAAGAACAAGAAACCAATGGTACCACCATAGCCAACTCCACCTACTATAGAGGTTACTGAGATGCCTCCATTGTTCTGTGATACAACATGCACTAGAGACTTTGGGTGTTCTTTTTTGGAAGCAATACAAAAACTAATTAAAGAGGAAGAAACCATAGTAGTTACGAGACAAGTCACAATGCCAGATGACACTACATCGACTTCAGAAACCACCTGCGTAGACGTCGCTAATTCCTAACTCCATTGAATTGCAGCTCGACCATACATTATGCCATACACTAATTTGTTCAAATGTATTATTAACGATGTGAACATCACAAATAGAACTTTCATAACCTTGAGGACACAGATGCTAATTGGGTTGTTTAACGCTGAAGATTTAAGAAGGATGTATCATCTACCAAATCAAAAAAAAATCTATAATTCATAGTGTCTTTATAAGTTTGCCACAGAAAATGAAGTTTAGTCAAACTTGATAAGGCAGTGGAGGTGCTAACTGAGAAAACACAAACATGAAGACAAGGGTATGTATTCCCTAGACTCTATTGTTGGTCCTCATTGTCACATTGTTGTTGTGATGTGTAGATTGTTCGGGAAACATAATAGACAAAAATTCATAATAGAATGGGTTACCCTAATGGAGTGTGCCTCTAAAGCCTATATTATGGATTGGGCCACTATCATATCCAACAATCTAGTCTCCCAGATCCTAGCCTACCAAAGCAAGCACAATATTACCACCAGGACTGTGCCCCCTTTCTACATGATTGATTATATTATGGACGCAGTGTATTTCACCTCTGGATTTCCATCTATGGGATGGAAATGGACCCTTGAAGATCCTAACCTGATCCATATTTACATAAGATCCTATGGGAGTCCAATTACCAGCCCCATTTTTTATAAAATCTGCCATGGAATGGTGTTACCCTTGCACCAAGTCATTTCTTATGAAAAACCTCCTAGGTTTTCAAGAGAAGATTTGGATGACCTTGCAACTATAGGAAAATGGTTTGGAGAGGAATTATTCACCTATTTTATGATTTATGGAAGCCTAGCTAGCTCTCATGTCCTCCCTCTCTATGTCACTGACAAGATCCTATCCCGAGAAGTTTCCTATCAAACTGTGGGCAATGGCTTAACCAAGTCCGTTAAGGAAGCCAAATATTCAATCTAGCCATCTTTTCCTATTCACTGTGGAGTTTTTACTTTAGAAAATTTCAGTCATGCAACACTTGAAATTGATAATATACTATGTATGAAATTTCCCACTGGTTAGCGCAGGCAATACGATCCGGCCAAGGTAGCCTAGAATTTCATAGCTTAGGTCAAAGTTCGGTAATTTTTGCAGGAGCCTGATGATTTCGATGACCTATTTGAAACAGCTTCAGAAAATCAATAGATAGAAATATTAGCCAAATCTCACCTTAACCTTGAAGATTTAATCGAGTTCAAAGAGTACATGAGTTCAAGGTTTAGCCTAGGTTTCACAAGATCCCAAAGTCAATCAAGGAAATAAAGAAATCATAACATCCACATAGCAGATAAAGGATTTACCGTCTACCAGCGATATAGACAAGATATGGGAACAATTTGATAAAATTGTTAATACAACATCACAGGAAGCATAAACCTCATCGCTGAAAGAAACTCTTAAGACTCCTGAGATTACAAAGAGGGTCCCACTCACTATTGAGTCTTCAAATACAGAGGTCAATATTGATGACATGGAAGACATTCTAGCTCTCCCCACATCCTAAGTTGTGCTCAAAATAGAAGAAACACCTCCCCTAGGTGTATTTTACAGTCCAAAGCATAAGGCTATCAGGAGAAGACATAGGAAGAGGAAAAGATCTGAACAGTCCTAGGTGTTAGTTCCAGGGAATATACCATCGCATATTGTTTGCTAGGATCCACAAACTGACCCTACCAATGATCTAAAAAGGCTATTGCAATTCGCAAGAGCATATTCTACAACCACCGTGGATAAAGCCTTAGAGGTACAACAGTTGATCAAGGAGCAGGATGATAGGATCATTTAATTAGAACAAGCATTACTCAATGAAAAATAAACTATTGATAAGGGATGGAAAGCACATGTAAACCAGTTGTAGAAAATATTTGATGAGATCAAGCTTCAATATGAAGTTGATATCAAAAGAAAGAATGGCCAATTGCAACAACTTCAGCTTAGGATTGATCAACTCAAAGACAATCTAAGATTTAAGATTTCAAGAAAGAATCAAGGGAGCTTAACTCTCACCTATCTCAACAACAAGTTGTTTTCTACGAGAAGTTAAGAACAATCAATGATCTGTGTAAGACAAATGATTCACTGGTGAATCAGTTGTTCAACCCGAGGACATACTTCAATGACATTGAAGAAAATATTCCTGACTATATTTCCATGTAGGAGAGCACAGATGGCATAGCATCGAATCCTCGAAGGATTCAAGATTCACAAAAGGAAATTATTTTTCGGGACTGGGATATGAAAATGAAAGAAGCAAAGGCAACCATCTTTAGTGCAAGGGACATCACAAACAACCTCACTGAAACCATTTGTGAGAATATTTTCAATGCTAATTTGATTCAATAATTCTCTATATACGCATTGCCCGATTTCAAAACACTAATGAAACAGTGGTGGAATTAGTCCAAGAGAAAGGTGGATGACATCAAAAAGTTATCTAAGCTAACTTTTGAACATTATTGGCAACACTTGGTCAAACCACATAGCCAATCGCTTATGTTACGGTGCTTAACCAATAAAACTGCTCATATGCTCCCAACACTCTTTGATGCAGTTTATGTGGGACATATGCGATTAAACCCATCTCATCCTCTAGAATTAAAGCCCATGATAGATATCTATGAACTCAAGTACCAAATGAAGGGAGAACAGGCTTCTCATTTTGGATGATTTGGTCCAACATACTCTATTTTTATCTTTTATTTTTATTTTACGGATGGTTTGTATGAGCCTCCTCAACATTTCAAGTATTTTCTATCTTTATAGTTTATCCTTCAATTATAAATACCCTTTCATGTCTTTTATAAATGGGTTCTCAATTTTGTAAAGAATACTTAAGAGAGTTGCACTATTGTACCTTTTGAATCATCTTAATAGGAAAGTTGAACTAAGACTATTTTTCTTATGAGAAAAGCACTGATATATCGGGTACTATTATCTTTGTGCTATTTTTGTGTTTATATATGATTAATAGTTACATATTTTATTTACTATTTTGCTATGTATGATCTTATATGCAACTGAATAGTTATTCGCTATTCAAGAGTATGAAGTTGTTATTTTTGAATGCATTCTGAAAACAATGAAATTTTATATGTGATATGAATTAACAATTAATTTGATTAACTATTTAATCAAATTAATTATGTTTCTTTCACTTATATCTTGAATCTCCAGATGATCAATATTTTTTAGGTTTTAACCCCATATAGAAATTACCTGCATACAAATTCTAAAACACATAAAATAAACA
Organism: Pinus tabuliformis; assembly: GCA_031772625.1. Taxonomy (NCBI): domain Eukaryota; kingdom Viridiplantae; phylum Streptophyta; class Pinopsida; order Pinales; family Pinaceae; genus Pinus; species Pinus tabuliformis. The sequence goes on along the minus strand of CM062813.1, from coordinate 10,902,034 downwards.
ATGCGAGAGCATAACACATAAAACACATATACATAGAGATTTCCCCTGAATCCCAAAAGCAGGACTACCAGATTGATTTTTCATTATGTTCCTTTCAATGTTACAATACATATACATACATGTCAAAGCATCAAATACCATGGATCGAAAACCATCGCGCCCAAAACCATGTGCGAAAACCATTCACAAAACCATAGGTAGGTTCGCCCCACCTAATATAGGGTCCAAAAATAATTTCTGTGGGGTGCTACCCTCGACCCCGTAAAAGGGGGCTACTCACCCCCCTCGAACCCTCCCTGTGACCCCCCTGCTTTGCAATCAGCACAACGAAGGGGGGGCTCTGCCCCCCCTCTAACCCCCTGGTTAACTAGGGGGGATAGTCGTGGAAAGAATATAACACAACCCAACATTCTCCCACTTGTTGTTTTCTTTCCATAGGGGGCCACATGAGAGCTTAGTCATTTTTCCAGCCCTTCAATGCCCATTGTTTCTCTACACCAAGAGAACTTCTCAGAGCTCACCGATTTTGTCAATGCATTTGCAGTATTCTTCGAAGTGTCCACCTTTACTTGCAACACCATTTTGTCTTCTTTCATATCCCTCATAAAGTGATACTGAACATCAATGTGCTTTATCTTTGAATGGTAAGCAGGGTTCTTTGCCAAGAAAATTGCACTTTGGCTATCACAGTCTATCCTTATAGCTCCATGTACTAACCCCATACATGAACACAATCTCTGCAACCAAACTGCTTGCTTGCTTGCATGAGTGGCTACCATATATCCTGCCTCTGTAGTAGGTAGTTCCACCATAGATTGTTTCTTACTCATCCAATTGACTGCACCTCCAAATAGGATAAACACATACCCACTTGTAGATCTTCTCTGATCTAGATCTCCAACCCAGTCTACATCAAAAAAGTCATGAACATACAAAACTCTGTCCAATCCTAGTCTTCCTTGGTAGCACAAACCATAATCACTAGTGCCATGAAAATACTTGAAAACCCACTTAACTGTTGTCCAATTCTCCTTCCCTGGTTTTGACATAAACTTGGTCGACATAAAACTAGTCAATACTCCCACTGCATGTGCAATGTCTGGTCTAGTACAGACCATCGCATACATCAGGCTACTAACTGCACTTGCATATGGAACACGGAACAAGTCCTCTTCCTCTTCTTGTGTCTTGGGACACTATTCAGCAGATAAATTTACACCTACAGGAATAGGAACCTTCACCGGTTTACTATCCTGCATATTAAACCTCTGCAATATTTTCTTGACATAATTTCTCTAGTTTAGCCAGAGCTTCCTCTTTGCACGATATCTTTTAATTTCGATGCCCAAAATATAGTTTGTAGCACCAAGATCTTTCAAGTCGAATTTGGAGGAAAATTGGGTCTTCAAATCCTGGATAATTTCTTTGTCATTTCCAAACAGTAACATGTCATCAACATACACGGCCAGATAAATAACATGGTCACCAATTAATATAAAATACACACCGTGATCTTCTTTGCTTCTTGTGAAGCCAAGTCCCCATATAAATGTATCAAATTTCTGATACCACATCCTTGGTGATTGTTTTAGCCCATACAGAGACTTCTTTAACTTGCATACCAGTTCTTTCTACCCTTCACCACAAAGCCTTTAGGTTGCTTCATGTATATCTCCTCTTCTAGATCCCTGTGGAGAAACGTTGTCTTCACATCCATCTGTTCTACCTCAAAATCAAAAGCAACAGCAACAGATACAAATAATCTAATAGAAGCTACCTTGGCAACAGGAGAAAAAATATCACCAAATCAATTCTGGCACCTGAGAATAACCTTTTGCTGCCAACCAAGCTTTGTATTTCTCCGCCTTTCCTTCATCATTTGTCTTATTCTTGAACACACATTTATTACCAATGGGTTTCCTTCCAGACAACAACTCCACCAGATCCCAAGCCTCATTTTTGTGCAAAGATGCCATTTCATCAACCATGGCCTCTTTCTAGAGTTCTCCATCCTCTAAATCTACTGCTTCCCTCACAGTTCTGGGATCATCATCAATAATAGATCAAAAAAATTTGAACAGAAAGAAAATGGACTATACCTTTCTGGCTTTCTTCTTTCTCGAACTGATATTCTCACAACCGGAGTTTGTGGCTATTCATCTTCTAATTCCTCTTCTACTGTAGAGTCTGATTCTTCCTCCTTTAGCTCAAACTCTATCTTCTCAGGTTCCTTTGATGGGACATCATGTTTAATAACATTTTTCACCTCTCTGAACACCACATATCGGTTGTACAAAACATTCCTTGTTATTGGGTTCCAAAGCTTATAAGCCTTTAAACCATCCTTATACCCAATATAGATACACATTTTAGATTTACTATCCAACTTTGTTCTTTCCTCCTTTGTAACATGTACATATGCATCACATCCAAATACCGTCAGATGTGAAATAGAGGGTTTCTTACCAATCCATACCTCTTGTGGATTCTTATCCTCCAACGCTAATGAAGGTGATCTATTGACCAGGTAAGATGTTGTCTCCACCGCCTCTGCCCAAAATTTCTATCCTAACCTGACACCACTAAGCATGCTTCTTTCCCTTTCCATCAATGTCTTGTTCATTTTTTCTACAACTCCATTTTTCTCAGGTGTGTATGGAGTAGTCTTCTATCGTGCTATACCACACTTCTTATAGAATTCTTGAAATTCTTTCCTGCAAAACTCTCCACCGTTCTCTATTCTCACCACCTTTATCTTCTTCTCTGTCTGGTTTTCCACTAGAGCCTTAAATTCTTTGAACTTGTCAAAGACTTCAGATTTCTTCTTGAGGAAATATATCCATGTATTTCTTGAGAAGTCATCTATAAATTATACATCATACACAAACTTACTCACTGATGGAACCTTCGCAGGTCCAAACACATCATTGTACACAAACTCTCATATATGTTTCACCCTCTTACCACCAGAGGGAAAAATCACCTGATTCTGCTTCCCATATACACAATTTTCACAGAAATAAAAATCTAGAGAGTTATTATTCATACCTTCTACCATACCTTTACCATGAAGTATTCGAAGGCCCTTCTCTCCAATATGTCCAAGCCTTTGATGCCATAGCATGGTCTTTTCTCTAGAGCCCACTAGATTTTCTGCTCCACTTTCAGGAACCACAGAACTTTTGCACCCATCAATAATAGTGCTACCTTGCAGCTCGTACAAAGTTCCAATCCAAACTCCCCGCATCAATACCAGTGCTCCCCGAACCATCTTGCAGGTATCTTTCTCAAGCACTGTTTTTACACTTGCATTATCCAACTTTCTTACAGAGATCATATTTTTGGCCATTGCGGGAATATGGAGAACACTTGGAACTGTTCTAACCCTTCCACCTTGCAACTTCAACTTTACTTTTCCATGACTAATGATTCTAGCCTTCCTATTGTCCCCTAAGAAGACATCACCACCATCATATTTCTCATACTCAGAGAAAAATGGTGAGTGAAATGAAAGGATGCACCTAAGTCAATCAACCATGCCTCATGATATACATGTGTACTTGAAGAAGCCAAGTATACATCCCCACCTTCATCTGAGGTGGCTTTCGACTTTGCATAAGGAGCATCATCAGATCCCTTTCCTTTTGGGGCTTTAGATTTACAGTCCCTTTTTTAGTGCCCTTCCTTTCCGCATTTCCACCATGCCTTTACAAGTTTTCCTAGAGATTTATATGTCCCTCTAGATTTAGATCTCCCACTCGATGACCTATTTTTTGTTTTGTTTTAGGACCGTCCTCATATAGACAAGGCATCACCTTTCTGACTCTCCATATTTTTTCTTCTCATCTCCTCCGTCAGCAAGGATGAGACTATTTCTTCAAACTCCAAGGTAGTTGCATTTCCACCTATTGGAATAACTAGACTATCCCACGAATCTGGTAGAGAACAGACCAAATTGATGCACTTATCTTCATCTGAAATTTTAATATCAATAGATAATAACTGACTTACCATAGTATTAAATGCGTTCAAATGCACTGTCACCGAGTCTCCATATTTCATCCTCAGGTTATACAGCTTTTCTCGTAGGAACAGTTTATTCACCAGATACTTAGATTGGTACAAAGTCCCTAACTTGACCCACAAAGCCTTAGCCGTAGCTTCCCTTGATACATTTAGAAATACTGAATCTGAGACACACAATCGTATTGTGCTCTTTGCCTTCCGACCCAACTTCTTCCATTCTTCATCGGACACTCCCGTTGGTTTAGTACCAGGATCTACCGCAATCCACTAATCTTTATCTACCAATATATCCTCCATCTTGAGTTTCCATAGCTCAAAACTCTAACCATTAATTTTCTCGATCTCTATCTCTCCACTGCTTGCCATCTTCCTTCACCACCAGAATCAATCCCACAGATCTCCCACTGAACAGGGTCTACCACAGGCCTGAGTAAAACCCCTCAACAATAAAGGCGTCCCCTTAAAGCCCAAACAACTCTGAAACCAAATGTAGGTTTTAACTTCGTACAGAAATTACCTGCATACAAATTCTAAAACACAGAAAATACACAATGCGAGAGCATAACACATAAAACACATATACACAAAGATTTTCCCCTGGATCCCAAAATCGGGACTACCAAATTGATTTTTCATTATGTTCCTTTCAATGTTACAATACATATATATACATGACAAAGCATCTAATACCATGGAACGAAAACCATCGCACCCAAAACCATGTGCAAAAACCATGCACAAAACCATAGGTAGGCTCACCCCACCTAATATAGGGTCCAAAAAAAATTCCTGGAGGCACTGCCCTAGACCCCGTAAAGGTGGGTTACCCGCCCCCCTCAAACCCCTTGTGACCCCCCAGTTGTGTAATCGGCGCAACGAAGGGGGGGCTCCACCCCCCCTCTAAACCCCGGTTAACTAGGGGGGATAGTTGTGGAAACAATATAACACAACCCAACATATTTTTTAGAATATTAGAGAATCTTTCAATTGCACATATAAAGATAAGTTAAATCCTGGGAAATAGATAGCTAGTAATATATATATTTTTGTACGCCTCTATTTTTATTCATCTCATCCATTTTAATGATATTATACTTCAAATTCCATCATATACTCTTAAATGGAAACTTGTCCCATTATCCCAGTTGAAGTTTCTTTTCCAAATGGAAAAGAAACGTTTTTCAAGTTCCCAACCATTTGGTTATCCTTAATGTTGAGGCAATGACATTTCGACCCTTCAACATTTTTGGCGTTAGAAGGAGGGCCCCAATTATGAATGGAAAAAAGGTTTGATCCCACATCAAAAGGCCATCTAAAGAGTCACTACCTCTCAAGATCTACCCCTACTTCCAGATCTCATTACAAATCACCTACTCATAAACTGGAAGTTGTGAAAACCACCACAAAGTCTCCTAGCACACTACCTAAGTCATCTGATCAACCTCCTTCTCAAGAGATACCCGAAGTTCAAACTTTAATTCATAAATTAGAAGGAATTTCTATTTTGTATGAAAATCCACGTCAATCTGAGTTGTTTGAAAGTAGAGTTTCCTCAAAATTTCAATCTACTCATATTTTTGACTCGTTCCCAAAGTGACAAACTTGGGGTTACTCCATTTGAGTTTCCCTTACCTTCCCACCGAAGAAAGATGAAAAAATTTGAAGCTCAATCATCCACTAGAGATATTTTATCATCTACTCCACCTCAAACACCTTCATTTCACGCCTCATCATCATTTTTCTCTCCTCCATTCAATCCTCTCTTTCATTCTCTCCCTTCTCAATCAACTGGTGTTGATTCAATCAACACTAGCACATGGGATACTTCTTCTTCCACACAAAAATCTCTTCTACTAGTACAACTCCTAATCAAGTTCCCATAATGGCAAGTAGACAAAAAAACCCACCAACAGTTACACCATCGACTAGTCCTAGAGCTGTTCAAATGGCAGCACCTTTCCATCCTCTACCTAAGCATCCTAAAATATGGTTACCAAATTTTAATCCTAACAATTGACTCCCTACTGAAGAACATATCCATAATTTTATGTTGGCCATTAATCTCAATGGAGTGGTAGAGGAAGATTTTGTAGTAATATTATTTCCATATACCCTTGAAGGATCTACAGGTTTGTAGTACTTCTCATTACCACAAGCATATATCACTAGCTAGGATATATTTGAAGAATTTTTCTTGCCTAAGTTTGGTGATGATCGCACAACTGCTACTCTAATCAATGATCTCTCCAATCTTAAATCCAATCCCAATGAAAAAATCAAAGATTTCAATTATAGGTGTAGTAAATTGTTAAACAGGATTCCAGATACCACTAAACCTAGCGTCGATATCCAAATTGAGTGGTATATTTCTTCTCTTCCTTCCAATATCACAATTTTTGTAGATAGGGCTAATAGAGCCATTTTAGTAGATAACATGAAAGAGTCAATATCTATAGAAAAAAGTATTCTTGCCTTAGGAAAGAAAACTAATTAAGAATAAAGAAAACCTAAGAAGGTTGCCTTCAAAGAGGAACCAAAGAAGAAAACTCCCAAAGATCCTTCTGATCTAGAAGGATTACAAAAGGTCCTTAAATAAATGTTGAATAAAATGGTAGAAATCAGAAAACAGGTAGTTGAGTCTTCTAAAAACCTTTCAGATCTTTTAGGATAACCCATACATCAAACCCTTAGCCTCCTAATGTCATATCAAATGTTGAATTTGATCTAGAGGAGGATGAAGAAGAAACAACGTTATCTACTGATGAATCCCAAGATGAGGAAATAACTGAAATTTAGGGATTATGGGACTTTATTATTCCTACTTTGGATAATGAAGAAGAACATGAAGCTTTGTCAGTTAGTACACAAATTAAGGGTACTGTAGATTCATCACAGTCAACTAAAAAGTAGGAATCTTCTACTCCTAGTACTAGGGACAAAGTTGCACCTAAGAAATTCACTTCTATATCTTCCAATTCAATTCCATCTTCTTCCAATTCTCCATCTAAATCTAAAACTCTTGTTGTTTTCTACACCCTATAATATAATATAGTTGAGGATATGAAGAAGGTAAAGGCTAAAATTTCCTTCTATGAAGTAGCTAAACTAAAGAAACAACGTAAATTTTTACTTAAAGAATTAAATGCAGTTCCTGCATGACCTTTATCAATTGTTGTTACCTCTAAAGATTCTAAAGGAACAGGAAAACACCCCATTTATCCTTCATATAAGATTGGTCTCACCATTGCCATGCTAATTGGAGATAGGTCAAACTCTCATACTCCTCCTTTCCATATGACCTTTGAAATCTTCACTAAGAATGTGTATAATTTCTTAGTAGACTCTGGGGCATATTCAAATGTATTGCCTTATTTAATTTGTCTTAAACTAAACATTTAACCCCAAAATTATATTGTACATATTGTTCAACTCAATACAACCAAAGTCAAAATGTTTGGGGAAATCAATTATGTTCTCATTAGGCTTTCTTCTAATGCTAAAGTTTGTCAAATCATTGATGCACTAGTTGATGATATTCCTGACTTTTATGGTTTAATTCTAAGCAGAGATTGGTCAAAGAAGTTACATGGTTATTTCGCTACTAATTGGTCTCATATGTGGCTTCCTTACAATGGTAAGCCTAATAAAATTCATGTTGACCGAGAAAAGCACATGAAATATTCAATAACTGACTTGGACGAGGAAAATGAATCGGTGGTCTTCAACAATAACATTCTTGGGAACTAATATTTAGAGTAATTCTTAGATAGTTTTAATGCACAAGAATATCCTTTAAAGATTGATATTGTCACCTCTCAAGTTGAAACTTTTTCACAGACAGACTCATCTAGATGTGTAAATATTGTAGATAAACCAGTAGTTAAATCTTTGTTTTGGACATTATATTTTGATGGTTCTCGATTTAATGATGGTGTTGGAGCAGGACGTATTTTAATAAATGTTGAAGGAGAGAAAACAATGACAAAATGTAGATTAGAGTTTGAATGCACCAATAACATTGCTAAATTTGAATCTATGGTTCAAGGTTCATACAAAGCAATAAGCCTTAATGTCAAATAACTTCAAGTGTTTGGAGACTCTGAAATTATTATGAAAGAGGTGAGAAACACCATACATTGTGTCTAGAGCCACTTGAAACATTATCAATCGCTCATTCAAACTCTTACTTCTCATTTTCTTGCATTTAATATTTCCCCTATCCCAAGACTTCAAAATGCTAGTGTGGATTCGCTAGCTAATGTCGCATCCAGACTGATCCCAATAGAGGATTATAGTCTAGATAGATTTTCCATTGAATTGCTTTTTCTCACTTGAATTCCCAACAATCTCACTAATTGGTGTGTGTTTAATGATGGCGAGGACATTATAAGTTTCTTGACATCATAAGGGTCATATACAAATCAGGTAATAGATGAAGATGACATGACAAACAAACGAAGAAATCAACTGATGAAAATTCCTTACTAATGTCTATAGTCAAGCTTAAAGATTTGTATGACTTAAAGGACAGATTTAAAATGGCCAGTGACAGCAAATTACAAAGTTCAACCTGGAGGTTTGAATTGATAAACCTTGGATATGATCTGAAACCTCAAAACATTAATTTTGTCCTATGACTTTCATTAGATGAGAGATTGGCCTTTATTCATCTGCTAAAGAAATACAAAAATGTTTTCACTTGGAATTATGATGATTTGAAAACTTGAATTCCTCTATCATTCAACATACTATCCTAATGGTACTTGATGTTAAGAATGTTCAACAAAATCTTAGGAAAATTCATCCCAATCTTGAAAGTCAAATCAAGAGCGAATTGAACAAACTCTTGAAGGCCAAAATCATTTTTCCAGTTAGGCCCTCTAAATGGGTTTCAAATTTGGGACCGGTTAGGAATAATGATGGTGATATTATCATTTGCATCGACTTTAGAAATTTAAATAAAGCCTGTGAGAAAGACAACTTTCCACTTCCAGCCATGGAACAAATCTTGTAGTTAGTAGCAGGTTCTCAACTGATGTCATTTCTAGACAGATTCTCGGGGTAATAACCAAATCCTTTTTCATCCAGATGACAAGTTAAAGACTACTTTCAAGACTAAATGGGGAAGCTATGCATATCAAAAAAGACCTTTTGGATTAATAAATGCAGGAGCAACCTTCTAACTAGCTATGGACATTTCCTTTAGAGGTATGATCAATAAACTTACTGTTGTTTACTTGGATGATATTACTATATATTCCAAGAAAATGAACAATCATTGTCATGATTTAAAATAGATTCTTTAGAGGTGTATTAAATAAGGGATTTCATTAAACCCCAAGAAGTCTTACTTTGCACTTAGTGAAGGAAACTTATAGGATTTATTATATCCAAGGAATGGATTTGCATAGATCCTGACATAATTAAGGAAATTTATGATATTTATTTGCCTCATAATAAAAATCAATGCAATCTTACGTAGGACAAATTAATTTTATGAAAAAATTTGTTTCATATTTTTCTCAAATTGTCTTGCCTCTACAAGTTATGATCAAGAAAAACTCAGTTTTTAAATGGGGACATAATGAAAGAGAATGATTTGAGTTAATAAAGCAAGCTATTATTGATGCTCCATATTTAATAAATCCCAACTTTTCTGATCAATTCATTTCGTATACATTTGCTTCTGAGTTATCATATGTTGTAGTTCTAACATAGATCAGTGATAAAAAATTAGTGGCACTTATCTCCTTATCTAGATCCAACTTACAAGGAGTAGAGATCAACTATTCTGAAGTGGAGAAACAAGCCTTTACCATTTTCAATTCTGTTAAACACTTTAGGCCTTTTATTTTGAAAACTTACACTAAAGTAATTGTCCCATTCCCAATAGTAAGACAATTTATTGTTCAAAATGTATTGGGAAAAAAAGAGAAAATTGGGTCACTGCTCTACAAGAATATGACATTGAATTTAAACCTGCTAAAATTGTAAGAGGTCAAGTTTTTTTTTTAGACTGATTAGTGGAGATTCTAATATATCAGTGGATGAAGAATCAGGTAACACTAGCTAGATATCTAAGGGAGGTCATACTAATATTGAATCACAATACATTGATCTCATTTTTTATTTAAAGAATGGTTATGCTCCACCCGAACTCAATTACGAAAGTAAAAGGGATTTAATGTTGAAGCCAATCAATATGAAATCATTGATGATGTGTTATTTAGAAAAAATTATGAGTTGATTTTGTTAAGGTGCTTAGAAAGATATGAAGCACAAAGTGTTTTATAGGAATTATACGATGGACCAGTTGGTTGACACTTTGGAGGAGATACCACCACTCACAAAAACCTTCATGCTAGATACTACTAGCCAACTCTTTTCAAGGATACACATGCCTATGCCAAAAAGTGTAAAATTTGCCAAACTTCTATAGGAAGATAGAAAAAACCAGCCTTACCCCTTCAACCAGTCAACATTGAACAACCCTTTGAACAATGGGGATTGGATATTATTGGTGAGATTGTTCCTCACTCTTCCAAGCAACATAGGTTTATCCTTACTGCTACAAATTATTTCACAAAATGGGTTGAAGTGATACTACTTAAAGTAGCCAATTCTGAAAATATTACTGAGTTCATTAATCAATACATTATTACTAGGTTTGGTTTACCTAATGCACTCATTTTTTATAACGAATCTTACTTTTCATTAAACAGTATGACTAAGTTTTCTTCAAAAAGAGGATTTAAACTTAAATAATCTGCTAATTATTATGCCCAGGGAAATGGTTTAGCAAAATCAACTAATAAAAGCCTCATTAGGATTATTAAGTGAAATGTTGATCAATGCCAAAAGAATTGGCATAAATCGCTAAATTTTTCTTTATGGGCTGATAGAATAACTAAGAAGGCCTCCATAGGTACTTTTCCTTTTAACATAGTGTATGGGAAGGAGGCTATTATCCCTCTTAATCTAGTCCTTCCCTCATCATCTCTAGTACAATTTATCGAAGAAAAACCTTCTTCCTCTCTGCAATTAAGGATGTCACAAATAATCAAATTAGAAGAAGAAAGGAAAAAAGCCAAACAAGCACATGCTCACCATCAACAACTATTAAAATCTTCTTTTGATACAACCTCAGTCGATAAGAAAAAATTTCAAATTAGAGACTTAGTCCTAAAATGGGACAAGGCACATGAAGACAAAGGAAAACACACTAAATTTAAAAAATTGTGGCTTGGACCATTTCAATTTGTTGAGAAATTAGGCCCATCAACTTTTATTTTGCAAGATTTACTAGGAAAGAGGGATGCTCTTCATATTAATGGGCTAATTCTCAAAAAATTCTTTTCTTGAAGGAACATCAGATCTAATGTAAATATTCACATATTCACATATACATACCGGTGTTTGTAGTATAAATAATGTTAAGTAACATACAAATGGATTTTTATCATTATCTCTAATCATTCAATGATTTTTGTTTTCTTGAAGTATAAAATCATTAGGAAATAATTACAAACTTGAAGAATTGGGTAATTATTATAAAACTATGAAATCTTTTTCCATTGAAGTTTGAACTTCTTTCAACCTAAAGACACTTATAAAATCTTCGATCTAGTTATTAGACAGTAAATGTTTTCTTTAAAAAAAGTAAAGGCTATTTGGATTTTCAGCATCTTAAACTTCAATTGTCATTTGACATTATTAAGGAGTGAATGAACCACCCCATCCAATAGTCATATAATTTTAAAGTGTAATTCAATAATATAATAAATTTAAAAGATAAGAGGTCTCATCAAGAGCCTGCTTACCATGATCATGGGAAAATAATAGATTGACATTGTCACTACTAGCTACCAAACCAGGATAATGGCTTATGGTTATATAATCATAAGACAAGGAGTATCATCACGAGCTAGCTTGGTCAAATTTACTACAACCTTTCAATGGCATTTTCGTCACCTGGTTAATGAACCAGGACAACGGCTTTTACAAATATCTTCAAAAAGAAATTAAAAAGTTTCTTATATATATATATATATATATATATATATATATATATATATATATATATATATATATATATATATATATATATATATATATATATATATATATATTTCCTCTAAAGATTACAACTAAAGTGGATGGGATCCTGGTTCATTATTGGTTAAAAGGTAACCTCATTGAGGCTATGGACGTCTGTTAGCAGTAGTGGCTATACCTATGACAAAGCAAGCTCATCTTCAAAACTAAGCTTCAATAGCCCCCTACTTTATCTTTACAACTAATTAATGATTGATGTAGATAGTGAAGATTTTCATCTATAAAAGGTTGCAAGAAAGTTACAATGAAAATGAGTTTTTTTATTCAGAGTAATCTTATATACCTAATATTTCAAAATAGTTTTTATTTCCTAAATATTTTTGCTTTTGATTAAGTTTAAATTTCATTATATATACATTTCTCAAAGATAACTGGTTCTTCCAGTGAATCACCAATTGTTGTGTCACTCAACAACCTCCATTATAATTAGATAAGTTAACTTAGCCATAATGGGGACCCTTTAAAAAATTTATTATAGAGTCTTTTAAAAATTAAATAAAACAAGATTCCTAAAAAACCAAAAAATTTGTGCTATCCACAATTAGGCTTTAAATCTATTGGAATTTAAATGACTAAAGAAAAAACTTAATAGGACCCCTCACATATCGCATATCGGAAATCGTATAGGTTAGAGAAAAGTGGGACTTCAAGAAAAAATGTGATGCAATTTGCCTAAGACTCAATAAATTAATGATGGGTCATATATCACTTTAATAAGAGAAGTCTTCCACATGCGCAAAGGTTAGAATTGGCCCTGCCAACAAGCCACATCATCATCACAAATAGAATAATGCAAAGTTATATGGGCATTGTACATTTGTTTCCACAACTCCAACCTCTTGATAAAAATTTGTCTGATATCGCGAGAAGTGCTCCATCACAGTCTTCTAGTCGCAATACTCATACTGCATCGCAAAACTTAAGATGAGTCTTGTCAAGGGAACTTCTGATGCGATAATTCCCTCTACAAGTATTTTTCCACATATCTAAAAGGTTAATCCATCACATCTTGGTAAGAGGAAGATTTCATGAATTTGATAATATGCACATCAAAGAAACTAGCAATGCCAAATAAGCCATCAAGGTGCTGACATGTACAAAGAACAAGTGAACCCACAATTTTTCATTTATGATTAGTTATAACGGTATTGACATTTCTTGGCAATGTAAATGATTTGATTAATCACATTTAGTGTTTCAAGATTTTGTGTTAAATACATGTTTTCATCCTATTTCACCATTCTCGCCTTAAGTTTCTAATTCTATGTTTTTCTCCTTATTCTCTTTATTTTCTCTATTGCAGGCTAGTCTCGATAAACAAAACTCAGGAAAAATGTCAACAACCACTAACAAGAACAAGAAATCAATGGTGCCACCAAAGCCAGATCCACCTACTGCAGAGGTTACTGAGATGCCTCCATTGTTCTCTGATATGACATGCATTATAGACTCCTGGTGCTTGTCTTGGGATGTAATATATAAACTATTTGAAGAAGAAGAACCCAGAGTAGTTACAAGACAAGTCACAGTGCCAGATGACACTATATCAACTTCAGAAACCACCTGGGTAGACGTCGCCAATTCCTATCTACATAGAATTGCAGATCGACCAAACATTATGCCATATATTGATTTGGTCAAATGGAGTATTGAAAATGTGAATATCGCAGGTAGAACCTTCATAACCCTGAGGACACAGACGCCAAATAGGTCATTTAAAGCTGAAGATTTAAGAAGGATGTATCATCCACCAGACCCAATGAAAATTTATAATGCACAATTTCTTCAGAGGCTTGCTATAAAAATTGAAGTTCAGTCAGACTCAATAAGGCAGTGGAGGCGCAAGCCAAGTAAGAAAAAACATGAAGACAAGCGTATGTATTCTCTAGCCTCCCTTGTTGGTCCTCTTTGTCACATTGCTACTATGATGTGTAGACTACCCAAGCAATCTAATACATAGAAATTCACAATAGAATGGGTTCTCCTAATGGAGGTTGCCTCTGAAGCCTATATTAGGGATTAGACCACTATTCTATCCAACAATATAGTCTTGCAGATTCTAGCCTATCGAAGCAAGCACAATATTACTACCAGGACCGTGTCCCCTTTCTACATGATTTCTTATATTATGTATGCAGTGTGTTTCACCTCTCACTTTCCATCTATGGGATGGAAATTGATCCTTGAAGACCCTACCTTGATCCATATTTACCATAAAATCTAGACCCATTTTTATAAAATCTTCCATGGAAGGATGTTACCCTTGTACCAAGTCATTTTTGATGAAAAACCTCCTAGGTTTTCAAGAGAATCTTTGGATGACCTTACAACTATAGGAAAATGGTTAGGAGAGGAATTATTCACCTATGTTAGGATTTATGGAGGCCTAGCTTTCCCTCATGTCCTCCCTCTCTAAGTACCTGACAAGCTCCTAGCCCAAGAAGTTGTCTATCAAACTGTGGGAAATGGCTTAACCAAATCCCTTAAGGAAACCAAAACGTCTAGTTGGCCATCTTTTCTTATTTGCTATGGAGTTTTTACTTTAGATAATTTCAAGCATGCAACACTTGAAATTGATAATATAATGTTTATGAAATTTCAGATTGTTCACCCTAAGCAATATTACCTAGTCAAGGTAGCCCAGAATATCACAGCTCAAGTCAAAGTTAGAAAATTTCAGCACGAGCCTGATGACTTTGATGACATGTTTGAAACATCTCGAGACTATCAATAGTTAGAAATGTTAGCCAAAGCTTGTGTGAACCCCAAAGAGTTAATCAATTTCGTAGAGTATAGGAGTTCATGGTTAGAGAATATCCCCCTTGATATATTAGGGATTTTGTAATCAGTTTCACAACAGGAACATGTTTTAGCCCAGGTCTCAAAATATCCCGAATTCAATCAAGAAAATAAAGAGAGTGCAACATCGGCACAACAGACTGAGGAGTCGCTGTCTACCAACAAGCTAGAAAAGATATGGCAATAATTGGATAAAATTGTTAATAAAACATCATAGGAAGTACATACCTCATTATCGAAAGAAAGTCTTAAGGCTCCTAATATTACAAAGAAGGTCCCACTCACTATTGAGTCTTCAGATAAATCGGTCAATATTGATGACCTAGAAATCATTTCGGCTCACCCTATATCCAAAGTTTTTCTCAAAATAGAATAAATCCCTCCTTAGATGTATTTTACAATCCAAAGCACAGGGTTTCCATGAGCAAACAGAGGAAGAAGAAAATAACTGAATAGTCCCAGGTATTGATTCCGGGAAATATACCTTTGGATATTGTTTGGAAGGATCGACAAACTAACCATGCCAATGATCTAACAAGGCTATCGCAATTCGCAAGAGAATATACTATAACCATTATGGATAAAATATCCAAAGTATAGCAGTTGATCAAGGAGAAGGATGACAAGATCCTTCAATTAGAACAAGCATTAATCAATTCAAAACAGAGTATTGATGATGGATGGGAGGCACATGTAACCAACTACAAAAATATTTGATGATATGAAGATTCAACATGAAACTGGCATCAAGAGAAAGAATGACCAATTGAAACAACTCCAGCTTAGGATGGATCAAATCAAAGATAATCGTAACATGGAAGATTTCAAGAAAGAAGTAGGGGAGCTTAACACTCTCCTGGCTCAACAAGAAGTTGTTTTCTACCAAAAGTTAACAATAGTCAATGATCTATGTACGACAAGCATTTCACTAGTGAATCAATTGTTTGATCTTAGGACATACTTCAATGACATTTAAGGAAATATTTCTGACTATATTTCCCGGCAGGATAGCGTAGATGGCATAGAAATGGATCCTCCAAGGATTCAAGATTTGCAGAAGGAAATCCTTTTTCGGGACTGAGATATGAAAATGAAATAGGTAGAGGCAACCATCTTTAGTGCAAGGGACGTCCCAAATAACCTCACCAAAACCATCTGCGAGAATATTTTCCAAGCTAATTTGATTCGAGAATACCCCATAGATACATTTCTCAATGTCAAAACACTAATGAAACACTGGAAGGATTGGTCTAAGACGAAGGCGGATAACATCAAAAAGTTATCTAAGCTAACTTTTGAACATTATTGGAAACACTTGGTCAAACCACATAGCCATTGGCTGATGTTATGGTGTTTAACCTATACAACTAATCATATGATCCCAACACTCCCAGATGTATTTTAGGCATGACATATGCGATTAAGCCCAACTCATCCTCTAGAATTAAAGCCCGTGATAGATATCTATGAACTTAGGCAGCAAATGAAAGGACAATAGGCTTCTCATTCTGGATGATTTATTCCAACAAACTCTACTTTTATCTTTTGGTTTTATTTTAAGGATGTTTTGATTGAACCTCCTCAACATTTCAAGTATTTTCTATCTTTATAGTTGATCCTTTAATTATAAAATATCCTTTCATTTCTTTTAGAAAAGGGTTCTCAATTTTTGTAAAGAAGACTTAAGAGACTTGCATTGTTGTACCTTATGAATCATCTTAATAGGAAAGCTGAACCAAGACTATTTTTCTTATGAGCAGAGCACTGATATATCGGGTACTATTATCTTTGTGTTATTGTTGTGTTTATATCTGATTAATAGTTACATCTTTTCTTTACTATTTTTCTATGTATGATCTTATATGCAGTTGAACACTTATTCACTATTAAAGAGTATGAAGTTGTTATTTTTGAATGCATTGTGAAACCAACAGACTCTTATATGTGATACATATTAATAATTAATTTGATTAACTATTTAATAAAATCAATTTTCTTTCTTGCACTTACTTCCTGAATCGCTAGATGCTCTATATTGTTTAGCATATTAGAGAATCTTTCAATTGCACATATAAAGATAAGTTAAATCCCGGGAAATAGATGGATAGTAATATATATACAGTAGGGAACCAAATCCCTTGGTAAACGAGAAGATACCTACTCTACTCAAAATACAATATGACTTGGAAGCAGAATGCTCCTACTTCAGACCCCCAAGGTGGAAAATATTCATGGTTTCCTCACCATGTTCTTTCATGGAATAATAAAATCCTCCTCGATCCCAAAATTTCACTTACACTAAATCAGTTGCATTGTCATGTTGTTGTTGTCCTATTGTTGTTTCATTCTTCTTCCCTAGTTTATAGATCTTGTGTTGTAGTCTTCCTCCTTCCATGCTAATGTAGGTTTGTTAAATTAACGGAAACCTGCATTCAAGATTCCTTCTATTTGTAAAATACCTCTTTTGAATCACCTTCACCATCAGCATTTTCATCTTCTCAATATCTTTATCTAATCGATCCTCTTGTTGAATCTTGTTGTCATTTGTTGGTTGTTGACTTTTACAAGGAATTTGTATGTTCACTATCATTTTTGGCTCTTTATAGTTTTGTTTAACAAAACTATCTATCATATGGTACATATATTTAAGTTGCAATTTCAAACTGTCTACCTTCTCCAACAACTTCATGTTTTCCATTTTGTTAAAATGGAAAATTTTCCACAAATAACTCATACCTTCGAGTAAGTATTCCTCCAAAGTTTCATTCCATTCTTCTTTTGTCATTTCCTCTTTTTCTAGTGCCATGCATATTCCCTTGTAGTCTTACATAGTTTCCTCTCCAAATGAATTATATTCAAACCATGATATTGCCCCTCGTCCTTCTTATTGCGGTTTCTTCTTTTGAAATGATATATTTATAAGATTTTCTTTCCTTGATTCCTCACTTCTTGTAGACACAAATCATTTATTATTTTTTTAAATATGAGGCTTTAGAGTCTCTATAGATGTCTCCAGTGTCTCCTCGTCATACATTATTGAGAATATGAAACCATTTATAAAGTTCTCATATGCCTTCTTTATCACAATAGACTCTTCATCTTTTTGTTTGACCAAAGTTTCACCATCCTCATCAATTTCATTACAAAATGTAGATGTCTCCATCTCAAGCATCTCATCTAAAAATAAAAATATTCCCACCTTACATTCATCTTTCATGAATGAACTTATCCATTGTTTGAATTCTCTACTTTGGCTTCCTTTACAACACAATTTGTTCCTTTCTTCCTTCTCTAGAATAATACTCAATGATTGTTTTCCAACATTGTATAAAAAAAAAATCGATGGTTTGTCCATCATTTGTAACAATTCCTGCATTCACACACCAATTATCAATTTAAAAAAAAAGGCTCCCTAGCCTCAATTAATATTTCCATCTCCATATGTTGATGCTCAAAAGGTTTTTCTTAGCATTTTCTTCATCCTCACTTTATGCAAGGATAGGTCCCTACTCTGGTCCACAATAAACTCCCATCTGACACCCAGCTACTCTAAGTTATTCATTCATCTTGACACACATACTTTGTTTCAATTCCATCTATAATGAATGCCATATTACCTTCCTCATCTTCACTATCCAGCCACATCCCTGGTCTCGTAATAGTTATCTCAAATGATTGAATTATTCCTTCAACTCAAACATCTCTCTCTATAACTCTTCATCACTCATCCTCCTTGTTCCGACTAGTTTGGAATTCTTCTTTATCTAGTTGTGACTTCTCATCAAACCCTGCACATGTCTATTAATATCCATTTCTTCTTCTTCTATGAACACTCCTTGTCCACTTGTGGGTTGCAACAAGCTTCACTATATATATTTGTCTTTGTCTCTGCCTTTGTCTCTGGGCAATTATATCCACATTACTTGTGGAAGTGCGTGCAACAACTTCTACCCAACTCTATATGTTAGAATTTGTCTTCTTTCTTCGTTCATCTGCAATAGAACATGTTCTTCTTCTTTCCTTGAGCACATCTTCTCCTCGGCTTCAAAAGATATCAGGTTGTTGCATCTTCAACTGCTCACTTCATTCTTTTAGAGAACTTATGTTTTTCTTACCTCATAAATCCATATCTCTATTGAATTTTGTGATAATCCTCCCTAAAAAACTTCTATTTTATGGTTGTTACTTCTCCTCAATATTCTATCTGTAAACAAAGTCATAAATATGTTATACCTTTGCCAAGATCTTCTTCAATCAGTTGTCTAAATCTATTTTTCCTACATCTCTATTATCAAAACATTCTTCGTATCTGCTTCTTTCATAAAATTTGTTCTACTTCTTCACAAAGTAGACATCCTCCATACCCTCAACGCACCATGTCTACACAACACTTCATTCAGAATCATCAACTTTCTATTCAAATTGAAAAACAAAATTTTACCTCAACCAGATCTATGTCTACTGCAACTCTTATTTCTGTTTCTTTATTATGAAATTTTAGAGCATTTCGTTGTGATACCACTTTGATGCAAGCCAAAATCTGAGCCTTATTTAAAAAAACCATAGTGTCAAGTTTCTCTGCAAATGTGCTTCCTTCAATCTCTACTCATAGTCAATTTACGAGATTATAAATCCCTTTATACACATATCCCACTAAGATGGGTAGCTATCTTAGAAACAAACAATTCAAAGTAACTTGTGTTTTCGTTTATGGGAGATAGATGAGAGAGAAGTAGAGAGCACCAACCTTACTCTTTCGCTTGGCTCCTTGCTTGTTTCCTTTCTCCTTCGATAGAGCTTCGCCACTCCTTTCTCACTTATCCCGCTTCAAAGAACACTTGTAGAGTCAAAGAAGTAAAATACCATCAAAGCATAAAGATCTATGATACCATAAACAATGTAGAATTAGATGTACATTAACCATACAAATGCATACACAAATACAAGATTCACAAGTACACAAACCCATGGAGGAAAACTCAAATAGCTTTATTCATAGTAGAAGTAGAAGAGAGGATTACAACCCAGCTGTCTGATCCAGCATCATCTTCCCAGCATGAAAGCCCTCTTCACCTCATGAAAAGCAAGATCACCCAACAAATACAATGTCTTCAAAGAGAAACCAATAGCACTTCCTTACAAATTACAAAATTCCAGCCTCTGGATCTCTAGGATGAGGGATCCATATAAAATATTTGCAAGGGGTTGAGTCAGCTTCTGGGTTTTTGATTAGTGTCATTTCACTGATAGTTCTTGGTTCCATTTGGAGATTTCATGATCTCTTACTCATCCCCGGTGAATTCAAAGAGGCAAGTGTCCTATGAGCAGTTTCTAGAAGATTCTCTGAGTTTCCACCTAGCAAACTGCCTCTGCCATTTTTCTACTCTCGCTCATCGCACCCTATGCATCACAACCCCCATGTGTAATAGGTGAGATGCATCGCACCCTCAACATGGAGCAGTTTGTATGGTCCAGTTTTGACCAGTTCTGAGTAGTTTTTCAGGGAGAACTTCTGGGAAATGATGTAATCAGTTGACCTTGATCCTTTAGGGTTTGAAACAACACTTTTAGGAGTTTGAGAGCCCTTGGTTTATCCACATATGTTATTGGGGTTGTAGTGCCCAAATCTCTCTATAACAGTTGCCCCCTAAAGCATGAGGTTGTAAATCTTCTGATGTTGGGTGAAATGCTTTATCATGAGGATCCGAGGTTTTTTGAACTAGAAGGTGACCTGTAATAAGATATAATACAATACATTATCTTCATATTATTTTCATGATCTAGCTAAGGCGGGCATTCCCATGCTCAACGTTATAAATTGATTGTCATGTACATAGGACAGACAATCGTTTGCTATTGCAAACTGGTGATTCTGGTAGAGTCATCATCCTTAGCTTGGATAATCATCTGTGCAGCTATGGAGTACATTTGATGTCTTTATTTTCCTGAATATATCACAGCCCTGATGGATGAAACTATATCCGGGGTCTTCAAAATTGTTCAATCTTCGCCCGATGTACAAGTTGATCCATGTGAAAAGATGTTCTGAAGTCGAACATGGAAAGACATCACTTGATTACTAGCCAATGATGTAGGCTGTTAACAAGCGTGAGAGGAATCACCGATAATGATAATGACCCTCAAGGTACTGTAGTACAATTCACGTGGTGTGAATATATGAGTCGATGTCGAACACCATGTAAAATCTTTCAGTCAAGGGCAATTTATGTAAACCTGTCGCCGGAAGTGAGAAACTTGCCATTAAGGCATGTAAGCTTCAAAGTACTGAAAGGGTTGTTCCTAAGTCAAATTCTTGGATAATGAGCTGATGTCGACAAGAAGTGACCCATCATAGGAGGGCGTTAATGAATCCCACATCTATGACATGAAATGAAGAAAATTATTTTTTGGAGGTGAAAACGATTTGATGATACAAGGTTCAGGGTGGTGATCATGAAAAATGGAGTGCAAAGGTATTGTAGTGGATGAGGCATTAGTTGGGTTGGTGAATTCTCTGAGCGACTTCTCTTGAACATATCAGCAACACTGTGATGGAATGGTAGCGTTAACCCCAAAACTGGATGGTACGGAGGACCAACGGTGATATGACTGGTGAACGGAATAACCCAACCCGACTCAATCATGGTGATGGAGTGAAAGTGTCATGTTCAAGAGTGACCTGCTACCAATGAAGTTCTTCAACTTTTCTTCCCTTTTTCCCCAGTCATTGCTGACCAGTACCTCTTTATTTTTTTCAAGCTTGAGGAGGATAACATATGCTTGTTCTATAATTTTCCCTTCGGGCAAACCTGTCGCTATGTTTTAGCGAGCCTAGCGACTGTGAAACTCGCTCTTGTTTGGATGGACAAGTTTGTTGCTATTGTTTTAATGAGTTTAACGACAAAGATAACTCGTTCCTTTTCATATTTAGAGAGTCTGAAAGGAGATGGAAAGGAAACTCCAGTAGTCTTTTTTCATGGTATAATCCCTTAAGTCCAAAAAAGTATAAAATAATACGAAAGGGATGACTTTTCGATAGTTTTAGCGAGCCGAACAAGACAAGAGCTAGATCTTTTTGTGTAATGATCCCTCAGGTCCAAAAAGATTAAAATATAGAGGAGGGATGGCACTTCCCTTTACTTTAACGAGCTGGAAAGGCCAATAGCTCGGCAATCTTTTCATGTTTTACGAGTCTGAAAAGAGCTTAAAAGAGACTCATTTTTTAGGAATGAGTGATGTTTTCGGGTAGCAACTGGTTCCAAGTAAGCTTGGAACTTTTCAAACATGGCAATGTAAAGAAGGTGGCTAACATAATCACTCGTCGCAATTGTTCCTCAAAAGGGTAAACAATCAGGTAGAGGCATATGATCGGCTAGAAGAGTGGAGGTGACGGTAAGAACACGACCAAGGCTCAAAAGGCTAATAGTAATGTGATCGCAAAGGTTATATACCAAAAGGCTGGTTTATTTTTTAATGAGCTTGAACCGTGTGCCAACATGTGCTCAGTGGCGGGTCTATTTTTTAATGAGCTTGAACCTTGCGGAAACACTACTCGTGCCAGTCATCTTTTAAAGATGTCTCTTATTAGTAGGTTCATTTTTTAGTGAGCTTGCCCCATGCGAAACTTTGCTCAGGAGCCTTTTGTATGCAAGCTAGGAATGACCAACTACTATACTAAGGTTAAGGAACTACTGAGGATAGGTAGGATAGTTTCATACAAAACATTTCCTTTGCTTTGCCAGGCTGCCGACAAAGGTGAATGGTGGATCAGACCAATCACCTAACCTAAGCAGTTGAAGTTAGTAAAAACTACGGGGTTAGAGTTACGCTGGTCACTTTTCACTTGCGTAAAAAAGGTTTGCATGCCCCCAGGTATAAAGAAAAGTAGAGTTTCTAGGTCACCACATGGAAGTTATTGCATTAAACCAAGAATGTTTCGTCCACGTGGCAGACAAAACACTTCCTTGGCTTTGTCCATCGAAATAGAAAAAGGTGAATGGTGTGAGCTTCCAATCACATAACCTTCGAGGAGATCCTATTTCGGACTGATCCCATATCCTATATGGATGGGTGTGTCAGACCAATCATATAACCTACGATGAGGAAATCCTTTTCCAGACTGATCCCATATCCTAAACGGATGGGTGTGTCAGACTGGTCATATATCCTACGAGGAAATCTATCTTTTTATCTAGGTTCGCCTACCGAAGCAGACCAGGGTGCATGCCCCCTGGGTTTCGTTACATTCACTGAATCACTCGCGGTCATTAGGTGGATGAACTGGGGGTTGAAGAGACATTCCCTGTGCAAAGATACCATTTAGGGATGGTGTTTGACTAGTAACCGTGTTTGAACTGGGGAATGAAAGTTGGTCGACAAGTTGTACCATTCTGCCTTCATACGGGAAACACATCACCCAAAAGAGTGAGGAAACAATAACTCCCATGGTGTAAATGTAGTCATGCCGAAGGAGTAGATTGTAATCCAGTGGCCCTTAGACTACCATCACATTCAAATGAATGGTTTTCCTTCTCAAAGTTATAGGTAAATTTGGAAAGATCCCTAACGGTCGACTGGTTCCTTTATTGAAGCCTGAAAAATTTCGAATATCAGGTAGAAGTGATGGCAAACCGACCACTTTCCAAGCAGTTGAGGAAAGGATACTCATGGAAGCCCCTTCATCTATGATAGTGCCAACCATGATCATTCTATAAGCTTTTACTATGATTCAAAATGGTACATTAGATGGAAGGCGGGGTCCTGCTAGTAGATTCCAATCAAAGGAAACGACTAGATTGCTTGGAGGAGGGACCGAATAAATGACCGGATGAATCTCTTGAAATGGGGAACTTCCCTCCTGTGGTAAAGGAATGGGTAGATTTCCTCTATGTTCATCAGATTCTATGTTAACAAAAAGAATTTGAATTGTGTCGTTCTCATTCTCTTCGGGGACTGTATCATCTGAAGTTGGACCTTCTGAAGAAAAGACTGGATCGACTGTTGTCTTGACCTGTTGACTTTGGTCCAATTTGGATTCAAAGGGTTTATCTTCAATGATAGAAGTTTCGACCAATAACAGGGGTATGTCAGTTAGATTTTCAACTAGTGATGGACTTGGCAAGAGTTTCTTGTATCTAGGTGGAATTCGCTGCAGTGAAGCAAGATGGTTATCCAAGACTCTTTTAGCTTTGTCCAGAAAAGGATAGCGATGGAGGGCATGATCGCCTTCACACAACCTAAAAGGAAATTTATATCTTCCTTTTTTTCCATTGACTTCATTTTCACTAGTTGATGGTGTACTCTCAACATGATCAACAAAGGTTGAAGACACCAGATTGTGCAAGCGGGGAGACCAGTCTCTCAAGATCCATGGGATGCAAGGACAATCTCGATGATAGTGGTTTCCTTTGCAAATGACACATGGAGATTTGGGTTTGGAAGATGCAGTGTGTGGATTTTCGCTGGACGATGCATGGTTGCCCCCTTGCGCGGTTGGCTTCTTCTTCTTCTTCTCCTTCCCTTTCTTCTTCTTCTCAGCTACTTGGTTTTTAGTATCACTAGTTTCACCAAGCAAAGAGGAAGAAGGAGAGGGAGAAACAAACGAAGTAGAAGGTGGGGGAGCAACTCCAGTATCATCTGGTTGTTGATTTTATTGCTGAGGAATTACGAAGTTTTGAACGACAAAGGTCAATAATAACCAAACTAGCAAGCCAATTGTGAGTCTTGGAAGGGACAATGTAGCCATGTGTGGAGCACCAATATCTCCCCAAGAAGGGAAAGGACTAGGATTACCCCCAAGGGGAAATCCTTCATTGGTGGACTCCATTATCTCAACCTAAGATCAACGAGGGAGAAATGATGTTATTCCGAATTAAATAAATTTTATGACGCTTTAACACAACTTGCTTTTTAATTTTTTAAGAGTTGAGAAAAAGCTAAAGGTGACTCTAGTCACCTTCGGTTTTTAATGAGATTGAGGTGACAAGTGCTCAGATGGACCTTTTCTTTTAAGGAGTCAAAAGGGAACGAAAGTGACTACTCTCGAAATCTAGATAGAGGGATTACCAAACCAATCGCAAAACTGCAATATACACCTTGGTGGTAAATTATAAAGAAATTACCGAGGACTTTATGTATGATAGTCAATCTTCCCGAATGTTGTGTTCAGTGCATTTCGATCGATAGGGAGGCAGACACGGCTTCCTAAGGATAAAGGATATCAGCCTATTGTGGTCTCCCAATATATACTCGATGGTACATGGGAGCACAAATCTGTACTGGCACTTGTCGTATCAAAGAGGAGGAATCACCCAACCTACAATGAAAACAATAGTTACCAAGCCTTACGACGTCAGAATATGTCTCTAGCCTAGACTTCTAGATGTTGTGCGTTAGGTTCCAAAGCATTTTTATGTTCATTGGGGTTTATTTTACAGTTGATCTTTCTTAAGAAGTTTTCTTTTCAAGGTTCACCGTGTGATGTAGATGTACAATTCCTAAATATGCAATCTAAAATGATAAATAGTCATTTATTTTATTTTAGCAATGAAAATCCTAGCTACAAAGGAAAGAAGATTATGGTTTTCTTTCAGCAGAGAGCATAGAGCACACACTAAATGCACTATTCCTAAATCAATTTCCGCATGCAGTCTAAATGCAAAATCACATATATGTATTTTTTTTTCTTCTTCCTTAATGTGTGAATGCCAAAAAAGGAAATCTAAGTACAGATCTGAACTATTTTCCTTCAAAGTGACATTTCAAATAATTTCTTTTCAAAACGAAAGGAAGACTGAGATGACACTTTTCGATTTCGAATTGAAAACTGCTAAACGACACTTCAAATACTAATAACTCAAATCAAATACAATGGAAAAAGTACAATTGACTATCTAAAAGAGGAAGACTTTACGACACTCTTTTTTTCGACTCAAAACGACAGTTGCGACACTTTTGAATAGAAAGACGGCAGTTCGATTAAGCTACTATTTGCAAAGGAGGACAGTAAATGATGAAAAATACATTAAAAAAATTTACAATTCCTAATCAATGGAGGCTGAATAATGTAAAGGAAGAAGGCTTCAAAAATGATATACTGATCATATGCAGCAAAACTACTGAATATAGCTGAAAATAATGAAGAAAAATCCAAATTCCAGAGAGGGAAACAATCTCATTCAATCATCGCACCTATCCTTAAGGGAAATAGGGATGCATTTCACCTGCAGCACACGGGAGGTGTGATGGATCCAAACTGCCAATGAGAGACAGTGCAATGGTCCAAGGATGAGACTGAGCTTGGTTTTCACCCACATTTTGCAGCTAAGTTCAGGGATTTAGGCAGAGCTTATGATAGACAGTGAACACAAAGTATAGGGGTATGATCTTACGAGGTTATTGAGCTACCACCAGAGCACTTAGGATGTTTGCAAGTTAGATGTTCAGTTCATAAACCAACCTGAAGATTGACTGAAGCAGCATTGATCTACTTTGCAGTTGCATAGCAAAAGCAATTCGAAGTCTAGCTGGCTTAACTTCATGCTTCGTATGTAGTTTATAAAGCAAACAACAGTAACAAACAAACAAACTATTCGCTCCCTAGCGGAGTCAGCACTTTTTTTCCAGGAAAACTAGTGTCTATGCAGATCTGCTAGTCTCACTAAGATGGGTAGCTACCTTAGAAACAAACAATTCAAAGTAACTTGTGTTTTCCTTTATGGGAGATAGATGAGAGAGAAGAAAAGAGCACCAACCTTAGTCTTTCTCTTGGCTCCTTGCTTGTTTCCTCTCTCCTTTGATAGAGCTTCACCACTCCATTCTCACTTGTCATGCTTCAAAGAACACCTATAGAGTCAAAGCAGCAAAATACCATCAAAGCATAGAGATCTATGATACCATAAACAATGTAGAATCAGATGTACATTAACCATACAAATGCATACAGAAATACAAGATTCACAAGTACACAAACATATGGAGGAAAACTCAAATATCTTTATTGATAGTAGAAGTAGAAGAGAGGATTACAACCCAGCTGTCTAATCCAACAACATCCTCCTAGCATGAAAGCCCTCTTCACCTCATGAAAAGCAAGATCACCCAAAAAATACAATGTCTTCAAAGAGAAACCAACAACACTTCCTTACAAATTACAAAATTCGAGCCCCTGGATCTCTAGGATGAGGGATCCATATATAGATATTTGGAGGGGGGTGAGTCAACTCCTAGGTTTTTTATTAATGTCATTTCACTGATAGTTCTTGGTTCCACTTGGAGATTTCATGATCTCTTACTCATCCCTGGGCGAATTCAAAGAGGAAAGTGTCATATGAGTAGTTTCTAGAATATTCTTTGGGTTTCCACCTTGCAAATTGCCTCTACCATTTGTCTGCTCTCGCTCATCACACCCTACAAAAGGCCTTTTCAGTATGCATCACACCCCTTGTGTGTAACAGGTGGGATGCATCAC
Source organism: Pinus tabuliformis (assembly GCA_031772625.1). Taxonomy (NCBI): domain Eukaryota; kingdom Viridiplantae; phylum Streptophyta; class Pinopsida; order Pinales; family Pinaceae; genus Pinus; species Pinus tabuliformis. Next base: position 10,874,625 of record CM062813.1, on the reverse strand, counting down.
ACCCTCAACATGGAGCAGCCTATATGGTCCAGTTTTGACCAGTTCTGAGTAGTTTTTCAGGGAGAACTTCTAGGAAATGATGTAATCAGTTGACCTTGATCTTTTAGGGTTTGAAACAACAATTTTAGGGGTTTAAGAGCCCTTGGTTTATCGGCATATGTGATTGGGGTTGCAGTGCCCAAATATGTCTATAACACATATTACAATGGGAGATTTAAATATAAGTGGGAGGAAGCTAAAGGGTTATATGTTCAACCCCCCTCGTCAACAATCAATGTAGGCTCCTCTATATCATTTTTTCCTTATTCTAACCCAATAATGTGAAATTAACAAAGAATATTCCCTAATATCATAACTCGACCCTCTTATGGAATTTGGATGACCTTTATATAACAAGTTTCTAATATCCTTTTCTCTACACACATTATGTATGTGCCTGCACTCTTTATTAGCTCCTCTCCTTATTTCCATTGTGCCTTATAACCTTCAATTATGACCAGGGCTTATAAAATCTAGGGCCAGACCTTTATAAACTCCCTCCATCCATGGATTGAATTAACAGGCATACTATGGTACCATGTTGTTGCTCTACCTTCTAATGTAAATGGAAATATCCTACAAGAAACATCATTGTACCATACATCTAGCATTTGTAGATGCATGTAGAAGTCATTGATATGATCTTCTACCTTAGTCTTCTTATTAGGATAAAACTTTGATACCATATTTTCCAGATGTTTGGGTATTCTATAAAGGTTATCCATAATCGAAAGTGGCCCCTCGGCCATTCAATCCAAGTTTTGATTAGCCATGTCTTCATCTCTTCGCTCTTCCTCCTTTTCTCAATATGATGATCCTTCTCCTTCATCATTTAAACTGTAGTTAAACTCAAAATCATCTCCTAGTTGTTCTTCATCAGAAAGAAAAATATCTTCTGCATATTATTCATGAATGTGTGGAAGAGTCTCTTGTTGAATTGTGCCTTCTGAATACTCTACTAACTCCTCAAGAGTGGAAAAAAACAAATATTCCACCAATGGAACCAAAAAAACCACTAAATTTTATTTATTTCTTCTTAGGATGATGAGGATTATTATGAGCAACAAGAATAAAATGATAGCTTTCGGAAACCAATGAGTGATAAGTCAAATTATCTAGAGTTGTTCGTAGATAACCTTCTGGTCAAACTTCTGACAAAGTTGAGAAGGCCCTCCTACATCAAGAATAGGAGTAGGGATACTACTATGGATATTACTACCTTTTCTAAAACATAAATGATTGCAATGTGTAGAGTTATCATCCATCAAAAACTAGTTTCCCTCCTTCTAGCTTCATAATTTTCATAGTGTTGGATACAACCAACATACAGGAGATCTCCCCAGTATAAGGTCCCAATTAGACCTCACACCATTCGGTGTAGGAGTCCCATCTATAAATAAGCCCGTATATCATTTCCTTAAAGGTTTCCTTTGCTTAAGAAATTAGAATGAGAGAGAATATTTCATGTGCTTTTGAATGAGCAAGAGAGTGTGCCTCCTAAATGTTCATTTGCAGATGTATCAAGGTTCTTTCACTGCAAACGGGATAAAATGAGTCTCTAAAAGATAATTAATAGTACTAATTTAATGGAAACACACACACATAAACATGAGAATCATTAGATATCAAGCGAAGTAGTTCACATAGATTTAATGATCATTAAAATAATTAAAACACATTTCCAGCAAGTTAAGCACCAAAGTCACCAAAATATTTCAATTACTTTAGTACATGTGAAAGCCAACATGAATCCTAAACATTACAATAGTAGGCTTAAAACATTCACAATCCATACATGAAAATGCGATGGCCAAATGGCTTCGAGTATTAAGATAAAGTTCCAAGATATATAACTGTAATAAACATCACTAGCTCTAATAGTGGAGCATTAGAGCCACTACTTGCTCCCCAAAAGTATTATCTCTATCTCTCTAATACCTTGTGGTAGAAGCTAAGGTTAAAATTCATTTACTTGAGTAATGAGGATCCTTTTATAACTTGAGGCATAACTTTTCATATCCTCATGACTCTTTCCTTTCCAACTTCTAATGACATTTGGACTTCTAGAACCCTTAGAAATCCAAATGACTTTTGGAATTACATATGACTCTTGGAATCACGTGTATTTTAGACTTCTATACATGGCTCTTTTTTCCTACAAAGTTCTTTGACTTCCACTTATTTGTCTTTATAATAATTACATGATTACATCATCACATGATGAGACATCAGAAGTCACTATTATTGATGACTGGGACTTATAGTGATTGATGACATGGAATTTCTTCAATATGTGACATGGCTAAAACACATGTATTTTATCCTGTATGTAGCTTCTGATGACTAATTTCTTCAGCCTCCAAAGGGTCTTTGATCTCATGTAATCTTTTGGGGTGCTTCGATTGTCAAGGCTTCAATGTGTTATTTCTTCTCAAATGCTTCCTTTGACTACCCTCTTTTCCTAATCTTCTTCATGCATCCTTTCCATGTTCTTCTTGAAACATATGAAACTATAATCACTCATGGAAAGCAAACATTAGCCTAAAAAATCTCATATTCTAACATTTTTCATGCAGATTTTATATTCATGTATTAACGGTGTGATCATGACAAGTAGGGATAACTTCTAGGCACAAGGGCACACTTAAAAATGTTGAAACACTTAAGAGATGAATCTTTAGCGCTTCAATTGTGCTACCATTCTTAAGAGGAGAGAGATAAACTCAAGGGAGGAAACAGGGTGCAGATACAAAGGATGAATGATGAGGCTTTGGGCTTCCCAAGTTCATTTTGCGCTAAAGAGAGATAAGAAGGGTGCAGGGTTCACTAACGAAGGTTGAAGGGATGAGGCTTCAGGTCTTTGAGGTGTGCTAATGTTCTTGAGGAGGCCAAGGAGGGTACGTGGCACATTACTGAAGGTTGAAGAGGCTAGGATTCGTGTCTTCAGAGTGCGCTCACGCACTCAAAGTAAGACTTAATTATTCTGGGCGCAACTCAAAAAAAGTAAGGGGAATGATGCATAGGAGTACACTATGTTCCCTTTAAGGATGCAAGGTGTCATTTTGTACAACGAAGGATTCCCTATCAAGGCTTAATAGTGTGGATTTGCATACCTTGACTTAACGGGTTCACTTGAGCAACCGAAATTTGTCTAAGTCTAAAAGATAGGACCATGGGTAAAAACTCATCAATGAAAACATGATATACTTGAACAATGATAAATAGACATCAAAATTCCAGTTTACATACACTACCCAAGTGCAACGGCCACCAAAAGTGTCATTTTAGAACAAACAAAGACATTACCACCATGAAGTGTATTATAGATGTTCAAATTAGTACAACAACACTTAAGAATGATCAAGAACACTTGAAACATATAGAATGACTTGAAAAGACACTTGGTGACTAAGGAGACACTTTATGTGCCAATTGAGTAGGCTCCAAAATTTGAATGTAGTGGATGTTTTGGAGGGTGTTTTATCACTAACAACACTTGGAGACATACTGGGCAAACATCAACTTCTCTACCTAGGAATATCATTTCATTTAAAGAGTCAACCGTTATGGAAGTATTGATTCACCAATTAGATTTCCTTGACTTATCCCTTTTGACACAGTTATATACATAGTACATCACTACCTTCTACTTGGTTCAAACACAAAAAATTATGTCATATCACAATTGTTTCAATCTAGGAAAGGGTAATGCGTGTGGAGAGTTTAAGATATTCATAGTATGAGTTTCATCTCTGGTGTTTCTTCACTACCAGCAGGCTTGGAAAGAACCCTGGCACAGTCACTACAAGAGCACAAATGTTTCTTCATTGCTAGCAGGCCTAGAAAATACCTCGATGAAGTTGCTTGCTTCATGATCTGATAATCACCCTATGAGTGACCTCAGTTGAAGATTTATTAAACAAAAGGTATTATAGACTCATGTAATGGTGTGTATATTCTGTGTTATTGAAAGAATGGATCGATCAGATTGCCAATTCACAGAAAATAAATGGAAAGACAACAGAGAAATATAGTAAGCAACACAAAGACACAAGCTGTTTTTAATAAGGAGCTCACCCTATTCTCTAGGGCTATGTCTCCAGTCCAGCTTCAGTGGTGGCCTTGTTTTATTGTGTCTTTCAGCAGAGAAATTACAATACAGGGACTCAATATGAGTTCTGCTGAAGCAAATTTTGCTTGGAAGGGTGGTTCTTGGATTCCCCAAGCCACTCAGAGTACACAGACTCTTGTTCTTCGTACCAGCTCTATGACCCTTGGTCTACATTGGAAATAGCCAACTATGGTGCTCAATATGTACAGATTCCTCTATGGGAAGGATTGATTCTTCAAGCTCTCTGGTGCTCAATGCTGCCTATGGTCAACTCGGTCCTTTGTCTCCTCTACTTGGCTTTACTGCTCTCTGTGCTTAGTCCTCCTCTCAGGGTTCACTGTTCACTGTCTCTCTTGTGGACTCTTCTCTATTCCTCTTCTCTCAATCTCTATTCCTCTTCTCATTTCATGGCTTTAGCCATTCGATCTCCATGCCTGTTCGATTCCTCTCCCGCCTATGTCGATTCGCCTACCACCTGCGTGCTTGGAGTTCCCTGTTCGGCATCAGCATGAACGCTTGGGAAGTAGCCACGCGTATCCATCGGAACAGCGCTGGCCTGTTCGTCGATTCATTTCTTCGGTTATGTCATGGATACGTTCTTTCTCCACCATGGCAGTCAACAGATACCAAATCCCCTTAAGTCGCGACTTAAATCCCTCTCAATTCTGCTTCTGTCTATTGAGCGCAATCTCAGTCGTATGATATGGGCTCCTCCCAATCCAACGTCATACGCACATCGAGCGTGGTTGACTTGCTCGACTGATAACGCGCGATCACGATGGTTTTTCTCTCACCTCTTCTGCCACACGTCGATCGCTGAGTGGGATCGCTCCGCTCTCCTCCAAAACCTCTTACCGTTCAAGGACACCCCGATCAAAACCACCGGTTTCTATGTCATGGGTCCCACCTTGGTACGTTGGCGCTTTTTGTTTCTCCACCCGTAGTTCTCCGGCTCCCAACGTGACCAAGGGCTTAAGGCCCCTCCATTTTGGCCCTGTTTGTGCAGCGATGCGCGATTAGTTTTAGGGACTAATCAGCTCCTTTTCTCGTTTCGGGGCTCCTAGGGGCTACATTGACCTCCTACGCAGTCTCCATGGGCCTCGGTTAGCGCGCTTTGACCGAGGTCCTCATCGTTCCACGCCGGCTACCATGGCCACTGGTTTAGGGTGTTTTCGATTGTTGTTTTGGATTTCATTCGAGATTTTTTTAACCTGATACAGTTAGGTTTCTTTGACAGTTGTTTATGGATCCGATTTGGATCACAGCCTCCATACTGAAAGGCTTTTGGACCACCAAAAGTTGGTTTTCTTCAAGCATCGACTAAGTGAGGAAACTGTTGTCTCACTTGTCTAATCTCAATCCACTTCGCACTGCTCAGCTTCGAACCTTTAAGCCCAATCCTGAGGTATTCCACCTGTCCACTGCATGTCATCCTTACCTTCTTATCCCGCACTGTATCTTCCTGCAACTCATTAAGATATTCAGGTAGCAGGTCATCAACAGAAGGCAATTGACTCTTCTCTTCAGGGTCCTCAATCATTGAAGGTTCAAACAACCTCAAGCAATCTGCGTTCACGACTAAGTAGATGTGCATGTAAGCTGGCAGATCAAGGCGAAAAGCATTTTCACCAATCTTCTCAAGTATCCTGAAGGGTCCATACCTGATAGGTTTTAGATTTTTACCTTCACCTTACATCCTGTCCTTACTGATATACAGCTAGACTTGGTCTCCAACTTGAAAACTATGCTCCATCCGATGCTTATCATGCCTAGCCTTGTACTTGGCCTGGCTCTTTTCCAGCTGTTCCTGTACTGCCTGGTGGATCTCCTAGATCTGTTCAATGAACCTAGTTTCCTTGTCCACATCAATGTGTCTATCAACCATGGTATCTTTACCAAAGACAAAATCAAGGGAGACCTTGGTATGAAACCAAAGCAGGTCTCAAAAGGAGATCTCTGGGTAGAAAAGTGTTTGGCTCTATTGTAAACATGCTGCACATAACACAAGTGTTCATCCGAAAGCTTAGGGTGTTTGCTGCAATATTCTCTCAGTAACTGGATCATTGTCATGTTAACTACTTCTATCTAGCCATCTGTTTGTGGATGAAAAGTTGTGCTTTTCTTTAATTTGGTGTCCACTAGTTCCCACAGACTGGACCAAAACTTTCCCACAAATCGGGTGTCTCGACCAGATATAATAGAAGTGGGTAATCCAAAATGAACCCATACATGTTCAAAGAATAATTTTGCAGCTTGTTCAGCTGTAACCTGTTTACTATAGGGTATCAAAATACACATTTTGCTAAACCTATCCACAACAACATATAGATAATCATGACCTTTCCTGGATTTGGGCAGTCCTCAAACAAAATCCATTGAAATGCTTTCCCAATGGTGAGAAGGAACTAGAAAGGGAGTTTATAAGCCTAGTTTTCTGTTGTTGGGCTTGCTTTTAGCACACATAGCACACCCCTTTACATATCTAGAAACTTTCTCACTCATTCTTGGCCAATAACAGAACCTTTGCAGCTATGCAACTATTTTTCTTACCCCAAAGTGACCTGATATCAGAGAAGTGTGTGCTTCCCTAATTATCTTTGCTCTCTCAGTTTGAGGAATGCAGAGTTTCCCACAATGATATAAGAGTCGGTCCTTCACATGATAGTCTAATTCTTCTACTCTTTTTCCTTGACTCAAAGTTGCATATACGTCTTTAAAGTCCACATCTTGAGCATACTGTTCTATGTAGCTTTAATGCAGCAAAAACAATTATGCTTAAGTATGGTAGATTCATTTGTAATGGGTCTAGATAACATGTCTGCAACCGTGTTATGTATGCCCTTTTTATATCCGATGACTAAATGAAACTGGTATAGAAAACCCATCCATCTGTAATGTCTTGATTGTTGCGACTTAGTTTGGGAGTGTAGGTATTGAAGTGGCTGATGATCAGTATGTATTACTATTTCTTTTCCCATTAAGTAATGTTTCCACTTTTTCACACTCTGAACTAATGCATACAATTCCTTATCATAGGTAGGATAGTTAACTACTGTATGATTAAAAGTCTCAAAATGATAATATATGGGTTTACCGTGCTGTGTCAACACATCTCCCATGGCATAGTCACTGGCATCAGTTTGGAACTCAAATGGTCTTTGTAGATCTGGTAGTGCTAGTACAGGGGTTGTACTAATTTTTTCTTTCAAGGTGTCGAAGGCTTTCTGTTGTTTGCCTCCCCACTGAAACACCTTGCTCAATCCTGTCAAAGCATGTAAGGGAGCTGCAATTGAGGAAAAATTTGAAATGAACTTCCTCCAATACTCTGCTGCTCCTATGAAGCTTCTAACTTATGTAGCAGACTTGGGTTTAGGCCAGTTTACAATGACTGCCACTTTAGAGGGATCTATTTTCAATTCACCTCCCCCTACTATATGACCCAAATAATTTAGCGAGGTTTTGACAAATTCACATTTGGAGAGTTTAACATAAAGTTTTTCTCTTTTCAAAACATCTAATGTCTTCTTAACATGCTTTAAATGTTCTTCCCACATTTTACTAAAAATAAGAATGTCATCCAGATACACAATAACAAAATCATCAAGAAAAGGTCTGAGTACATCATTCATTAATCTCATGAAAGTAGCAAGGGCATTGGTCAAGCCAAAAGGCATAACCAGCCATTCATACAATCCTTGCTTTGTTTCGAAAGTAGTCTTCCACGCATCTTGCTCTACAACTCTGACCTCATGGTATCCACTGTGCAAATCCAGCTTGGTGAAATAAACAACTTCCTTCAGTTGATCTAAAAGATCATCTATGTGAGGAAGGGGATAAAAAAAATTTATTGTTATTTTATTCAGTGCTCAATAATCAATGCACATTCTCCACCAGCCATCTTTCTTTCTCACCAAAATGATTGGTGACCCACATGGTAATGTGCTAGGCCTGATGAACCCTTTCTCGAGCAACTCCTGCACCTGCTTCTTGATTTTAGCATTCTCTAAAGCAGATAACCTGTACATCCCAATGTTAGGCAAAGGAACATCTTGCTACAAAATAATATCATGTACTATTCCATTTTTGGGGGCCAGACCTTGAGGTTCTTGAAACAAGACATCATACTCTGAAACAATCTTTTCTATATCAGCTTGCTGATCAGAATTACAACCCTCAAATACATTGGTTTTATCAATTTTCTTTTCCTTTACAACCATTAGTAAGAACTGTTTGCATGAATTTATCATTCTTTTCATCTGTCCTGAGTTTATGAGAATATAATTATTATTGAGCTTATGACCTCTTACAAAGTATTCGATTCCATCTTTAACAAGTAGATACTTGTTCTCGGCTCTATAGAAAATAGCCTTTCTATCATACAAGTAAGGACTTCCTAAAACAATTCCACATATATCCAAAGGAATTACATCTAACTCAACCACATCTACAAATGTTGACCCAAAAGAAAACTTGAGTCTGCACTGTCTAGTCACTTGTAGTTGTGTTTTATCATTCAACCATCCTAATGGGTATGGCTTCTTATGAGGTGTAGTTGCTAATCCCAATTTCTTTACAATTGCTTCAGAAATCAGATTTACTTGTGAGCCACTATCAAACAAAGTATCAATCTTCTGATTTTTGGAAACAACTCGAATATGGAAAGGCTCGTGCCTTTTTCTCTCATGTTCTTCATCAATAACAGATTGAGCAAAATTACTAGTAGATGCTTCAGAATTATTACCTTTTATACCTGTGGTTGTAATGATTGTTTCATCTCCCAAGTCTAACCCCAAATCTTTTTGAATAGCTGCAACAGTCTTCTTCTTCTTGCCCTCAGACTTCTTAGGCCTCAGCTCTGGATGCAAAATCCAACAGTGCTCATCATCATGCCCCTCCTTTTTACAGTGAGTGCATGAAGCTTTGCCTTTCTGTGCAATGTTAGCCTTCCTTGCTTTCCACTTCTGCTTTCTTTTCTCCTTGCTCTTGCTTACAGTGGGTTGGGATGGTCCCCCAACTTCTGGATTTCCATTCTTTCCTCTAGCTTCTAGATGAGTAGCTTCTACAGATACCTCATCTATACTAGTGGGATTAAACATGAGGATGGTATGCCTCATGTAGTTGTGTAGACCACCAATGTACCTCAAAAGATTTTCTGGTGAGTCTAATGAGATACCCAACATCAATGCTCTCTTTCGGAACTGTTGAGTATACCCTTGTACACTTTTCCCTTTTAACTGCCGAAGAGTTTGCCAACTCATCATGGCTTGTTGCATGTAGGCCAATGGATAGAACTGCTTTTTGATTGCCGTAACAAATTCACTCCAGATAGAGATGGTCTTACCGTGCTTCTTCACATCAGCTTGGGTTCTGCCTTCCCAACAAACCAAGGAAGTGCCTCCTAGGCGTAGGCTTGCTAGCTGAATCTTACTCTTGTCTGAGTCTATATTTTGTACTCTGCAATACACATCAATTTGTCGAATCCAATTGTCCAACTTTTCAGAATTTAGCTCTCCATCATATATAGGCAAATCAAATTTAACATCTAACTTAATCAAAGATGCCTTCTTATTGTGCACAGGGCTACTAGGAGGTGTAGGGAAGCTTTCCTCTTTCCCCTTTCCTTCGGAGTGGTCATGGGAATGAGATTCATCTTCTTCTTGATCTTGCTTAGAGCTTGATGAATCTTCACCCTTATGCTTTCTGAAGTCCCTATACATTTCTTCTACAATAGAATTTATAGCTAGGAAACTTTCTATGAATTGAGGGTCTGGCCCTATAGAACCTTCCTCCGACATTGTCTTCCGAGAATAGACTCTCCCAATTTTAGGATTAGTTTCCACCAACTCTCCTTATCCCAATTTGAGCTTTGATCTAGTGATCATTCACAGCTAAACCAACATAAGCTTGTCTAACCTTACAACCTAGAGCTCTGATACCACTTGATCTGATAATCACCCTATGAGTGACCTTAGTTGAGGATTTATTAAACAAAAGGTATTATAGACTCATGTGATGGTGTGTATTTTCTGTGTATTGGCAATCTGATCGATCCATTGTTTCAATAACATAGAACACACACACCATCACATGAGTCTGTAATACCTTTTGTTTAATAAATCTTCAACTAAGGTCACTCATATGGTGATTATCAGATCACTTCACCTCCCTATGAAGGAATCCTTTCTCTTCTTTCACCCTTTATATATTTTTTTAATAAGGATGTGCTTCAACACTTATTATTTTCAATGGGTGGAAGAGGGATCCTCACTTATTGAGAGAAGAGAAGGTTTCCCCTTCATAAAAGCATTTATATAGCCTTTGATATTGGTTTCCTTGCTTTCGATTTCCCCTTATCTCTTCTCTACTAGATTGGATAAGCATGTAACACACCGAGTAGATATACACCAAGTGGTGGAGTTTGGATACTATAATAGATGTGGATATAATAGGTTCCCTCGAGGTTTTCCTTTTGGATGTATCATATTTTCTGTAGGAACTTAGCTCAACATATGGCGCCTTCCCAAACAAAGAAGGATAACAACAAATAACCCAACATTGTGGTTGTCACAGTTTCTCTTGATTTCACCAAAAACCCTTTTAGGCCAAGCACTTTTCATGCAAAGCCTTATTTTTGTACGACGATCAAGACATAATACTAGACAAGACCCAAATTGACATGACACACATATGACTAAGATAGATGAATAGGAAAGAAAACAAAATGAAGACTCTATAAGAAACACAAATTAGAGATGCTATTGGAAATAACATTTCAAATCTCGACCATTTACAAAAGGGGATTAGTCCTCCCATCTAAGGGTTCAATCTTGAAAGTATTATGAATGGGATTTTCCTCTATGGTGAAAGGGCCAATCAAGAGAGGTCAGAACTTCGTGTGTTTTCCTTTCTCTTCATGGTCTTTGTCCCACTTTAATACTAAAACACCCACATAAAAACTCTTATTCCATGTGGATTTCTTGTTGAGCCAACACTTAATATATTTTTGATGAATGACAGATCTTTCTTTGGATTTTAGCCTTTCTTTCTCAAGTTTAAGAAAGGTATATATCCTAAGTTGAACCATAAGGCAACGTATATCTTTGGAATCTTGGGAGAGTTGCAAGGTTGGGAGATATAACTTCAGAGGAAAGATATATTTTTTCTATATACCAAGAAGTGTTGTGAGGTTTTGAAGGAAAGCTTTAGAGTTACACGGTCAACCCATAAAGCATTTGTCAAAGCATTGTGAAAGCTCATTTTCTCAGAGAAAATGGTTTTCTTAATCATTTGGATGACATTTTTGTTTGTTGAGTAATGCATTTTGATGAGCCCCAAATTTGGTAACATTTTGGGCTCATTTGGCCTAACTACCTTTGCTCAATCCTTCATTTTTCATAACTTATGCATCATTTTTTAGTATGTTTATGTCATTTGTATGACTAAGGGCAGTGACTATTCCTAGGTGGCTAACACGTGCTCATTTCAGGTTTTTTGACACATGATTGGAACAAAACCGAGCAGATAAAGACCAGGAGACAACCAAGATGGGGTTGAGGATTCGTAGGAGGGTTGTCCAACATTAAAAGGCCTTCCTCGGGATCTTCACCCCCAACTCCGAGCTCTAACAGCCACCACAACCGGATTAGAAGGCAGCCAAACAGATTTTGAGGAAGCAGCAATTCACTCCTAGTTTGGTCAGCCGAGTCCCACTAATTTAGGAGGCCAGCTTGGGGCCTCGTGATGTATAAATGCTAAGGCTTTAGCCTTCGAAAAGGACTTTTGAAACATTGTTGCGCATTCTTCACTACGAGCTGCTAGCTTGGTTTTGCTCTTTTGTAGCCAATTATTGGCATGCTATTTGACTTACGATTATTATGGAAAGCAGTCCTATTTGATCTCAGTCCTGAGTTTTTAAAAGGAGCCATAGCTCTCGGGGTTGGGCCCAACCTGAGAGCCTAAGGCCTCCTTCTTTTGTATTGTTATCTTTCCTTTCAACATTATGTTTTTTTTCTTTACATGCATTTGAAACGCAGTTTGCTGAGTTAGATTTCTTTGTGTGGTTAAGTAGGTCATTGTTATAAGACAGAGTTGCTTCAGCTGTTTAGAATAGATTGAAGAGATTGGAGTTGATAAAAGTTCTTGAAAAGGGTTGCCTGCACACTCATTTTCACCTCTTTCTAGGGGCTGGAATTGTAGACAGTGCTACCCACCAAAAACATTGGTTTACGAATTCATGCAATCTGTGGTGCAATATTTTCGTTTGTAGAAGTTGTCCATGCGTTCAGACCTCTTGGAATGTTTCTTTGCTTCAGTACCATACATGGTTTTCCTTAAGAATAACGTTGTTGTTCATTGGTTCCATTAAACAGTTAGGAATGTTTTGATTATATGCAGGACGTGGATGATTTGATTCAGTTTGCACTGTGCAGTGCTACTCCCTCACCTTCTCATCCTTCTAAGCCTTGCCCAGGCCAACTACTCATCTCCCAATTAGACCCCTTGTCTCTCAACTACTCTACTGCCCACCTTATCCTACCTTTTCGGCCTTTCATTCCCTCTACTCTCCTCCAGACAAACTAGCTTATCACACCCCGTCATCATCACATCTCTCGGTCACTAAGGCATTACAAACCCCTCTCCTACCTCCCTATCCACCCATGCAGCCTCTTCCAATCACCCATCACCCAAAGTTCGATTGTAGAACATCCTGTAGGAATTACTGAACATCCTGTAGAAATTCTGAAGCATCCTGTAGAACCCCTGCAGAATTCCTGTAGAAGCTCATAAACGCGGTCTCTTGGTAGCCAAACTGTGTGAAACTCTCTGGAAGGGTGTTAGGGACCCCTTAGACCCTCTCTGAACTTTCCCGACCTTTTTCAAGCCTTTCTCCTCCTTAATCCACCTCTGCACAGTAAAAAGCTAGTTAAAAGCACATGCATGATAATTCTAATAATTGAAACAAAAATACAAAAGATGTTTTCTTCAGATAGGGGTAGTCTAGACACATGCATTTCACCTTCATAGAAGTAATGGCATCTCTTTCAGTAGTTTTCATTCCCATCTTTGCATCAGTAAGACTAGCTGGTAGAATTAGGGTTTGCTAGGGTTTGCGTTTCTTGTTGGCTTTCAGTTCCTTTCTGCAAATAGATTAGCTTCTTTTGAGATTAGCTTTCGTCCATCAGTTAAAATGCTTCTTCTAAGAGCTCATAGAAGTTGGCTTGAGCCCCTAGCGAACTTGTGCCAGCTGACCAAGTGACAGCTACGGCAAGAGCTAGTACTTGTGCATACAGCACTGTCGCTTCCAAGTTTGTTATGAACTACCGGGTTGATAAAATTAAAGAAGGAAGTTCCAGGAGTTGTAGCATTATTGCTACAATACTGGAGCCCACCATCCTTTTGGCGTCATTGCCGGGGAAGCGTCAGAGTATTAGTGATTGTTTCTTTTCTTCTACTTTCCTACTCTCACCTTCTGCTAAGTAGTATTTCATTTCCGTTTTGCAATTTCCTTTCTGCAAAAGTAGCATAGACATTTCCTGCTTTCATAGATTAACATTTCAATTCCGCAATTTCATTTCTGCAAGCGTAGATTAGCATTTCATTGCTGCAAGTGAGATTAGCATTTCAATTCCGCAATTGCATTTGAGCAAAATAGATTAGTTCTTTCATGTTTTCATTTCAATTCTGCATTTCCATTTCAGCAAGATATTTAGTTGCAGTTCAATCTGTTTCAATTTTGCAGGTACCAGAAAAACAAAAGCAATCAGAAGTCTTTTCATTTCATGCCTCGTAGGAATCGAGATAAAACAGGAAAATTCTTACCCAACACCCCCACCACATCACTGAGTCAGCCTTCTCTCTTCTTTGGTGACAGTGATCCAGAAGAACCTATAGGTGAACCTCCTGAGATATACGAAGATCCTATAGCAGAAGAAGAGTTAGAGAACACTCCATCTGAAGCTATGGTTGACAATAGGGGAGAAGATGAGAGAATTGAAGTTTCCTTCCCCATCCAAGAGACCAATGGAGACATGAAAATGAAGAACATCAGCCCCTCCGCTTTACCTCACTTCCATGGACTGACTACTGAAGACCCTGATACCTTCCTATTTGAGTTTTTCGTCCTTTGTCGAACCTATGACTATACCGAGGATGAGCAAAAACTGAAACTCTTCCCCTCTACCCTCAAGGATGCAGCGTTGCGCTGGTTCATGGGCTTACCTGGGAACAGTATCACCACATGGGCCGAGATGCAGCAAGATTTCAATACCAAATACTGGGACTATTGTAGGTCCAAGGAAACCAAGGAAGAAATCTTTCGGATGACCATGGGGAATGATGAGTCTTTAGAAGATTACGAGGAAAGGTTCCAACTCAGCTATAAACGGGCCAGGTGCACACTTGACCCTGAATCTCTTAAGTTGGTCCTACTCCGAGGAGTCCCTGAAGACCTCCTAGATACCCTTCACATGCTAGCTGGAGGAGATATTTACCAACTGACTTACGAGGACATAAAGACTGTGTTTAGAAACCACTCTAGGGCAGCCCAGAAAAGAGGTAGAGGAAACCTCCTCTCAGCTAGTATTCCTTTCTCCAAACATGAGTTTGCAAACCAATTAGAGGACCTCAAGAGTGAGGTGAGAGAGACCATCGCCATGCAACTTGATACATTCTGAATCCAGCAGAAGAAAGAGGAATCTGAGAGGGCTTTGGCTATCTTCTGCCCTAGGTATACCAGGAAACACCCTAAGAACGAGTGCCCATTACATTTGGTTGAGGTATGTTTTGTCTGTGAGGAGGACCACCCCACAAACCAATGTCCAACCTTACCTGGGCTTAAAGCCGTGTATCAAGGGACAGAAGCACCCACTGAACCTCTCTATTTCCTCAACCAAAGGAGGCCACATGGACCCAGACCTTACCAACAGGGGATGCAAGGGACACCCCAAGCTTATTACAACCCCAACCAATCTGCTCCTATACCTTCCTGGGACCCCCTGTTCATCCTTCCTGGTCTATACCTCCTCCATGGTCTTACCCACCTCAGTACCATACTTAGCCCACTACTCCTTCGTTTCGTTCACATGCCCAGCCACAGCCTCAGTGGTATGCACCTCAATCGGGGTGGAGGCCCCAGTACAATACTCCTCCTGCCATTTTGCCTCCACCACCAGCTCAACCACAACCATTACCTCTTGCTCCTCCAAGGCAACCCCAAATGCCTGCTCAACCGAACCCGAACCCCAATAACAGACAGGCCCAACAAGTATATACTGGGGAAACATCATTCCCTACCTATGCTGTGGAGATCCATGAGATCAATCTGCGATCTGGAAAGACTCTTCCGGATCGCCAACCTCCTCCCCCAGAGGACAAGGAAGATAAACAGGAAAGTGAACCAAAGCCCACTCCACCCTTTCCTGAGAGACTAACGGCCATCACACAACCCAACCCAGAAGAGGATGAGCTTCTAGGAGAACTCAAACAGTTGTGTGTGAGGATACCACTTCTCCAAGCCATCAAATATGTATCGATATACAACAAACTGGTTAAGGAAAAGGGTTTCAGACACCCAGGCAGGCGAAAAAGAGATGCTTCAACCATCAATGTCATAGGACAACTGTCTGATCTTATGTTGGGGCAGGCCATCTGCCCAAAGTATCTGGATCCTGGGAGTTCTATAGTGGATGTCCACATCAATGGCACCATCATACCTCACACATTGATTGATCTGGGGGCTACCATTAATGTGATGACCAAAGATACCATGCTCAAACTCAACCTTCAGGGTTCCCTGAGAAAGACCTCGACAGTCCTACAACTAGCAGATCGCTCCACCGTGACTCTCGAAGGGATTGTAGAGGATGTCTTGGTCTCTGTTGACTCTTGGGAGTACCCTGCAGACTTTTTGGTTCTGCAACCAAAGGCAAAGCTTACTGGATACCATCTTATTTTGGGAAGGCCTTGGTTAGCCACTGCAGATGCTTACATAAGTTGCCGTGCAGGAAACATGACCATCAAAAATGGTCCTATGTCCAAGCAGCTAGTCCTGTACCCTCCTGCCCAGCCCTTATTAGAGCATGACTTACCACTTTGGTTGGAGGAAGGAGAAGAGGATGAGGTGTACTCAGCACCTTTGTGCACCCTAGACACCACTAGGGGAGGCTTCCCAACCGAGGATGATTTGATTGAAACCTTTATCCAGAATCCACCTCCCAGTGCATTGTCCTTAGAAGAATTGGTGGAGGATGCCCGAGCCAGCACCGTAGTGGACCTTTGTGTGACCAACCGTGTCACTCCCAGAGTCAAAAATGTGGAGTTTGGCCCTGAGAGAACGTTAAAGATCAGTTCCTCCTTATCTCCTTCCCAGGAAAAGGAGCTGTGTCGTCTGTTGGCCAGTCATCTAGATGCTTTTTCTTGGAGCTATAAGCAGATGAAAGGAGTCCATCCTTCGGTCTGTACCCATCACATCTACATCAAAGAAGACTGTAAACCGGTTAGTTAACCCCAAAGGAGAATGAATCCAGCCCTTAAGGACATCGTCAAGGAGGAATTACAGAAACTGTTGGATGCCGGATTCATTTACCCCATCTCGGATAGCGAATGGGTGTCCCCTTTGGTGTTGGTTCCCAAGAAAAACGGGAAGTGGAGAACCTGTGTGGACTACCGAGAATTGAACAAGGCCACCAAGAAAGACCATTTTCCTCTACCCTTCATAGATCAAGTGTTGGATGGCCTGGCAGGGAAGAAGTTTTTCTATTTCCTAGATGGGTTTAGCGGGTATAACCAGATCCAAATCAGCCCGGAAGACCAAGATTAGACCACCTTCACTTGTCCTTGGGGTACCTTTGCTTCCCGAGTTCTTCCCTTTTGACTATGCAATGCTCCTGCCACCTTCCAGAGAGCCGTCTTGAGCATATTTTCTGAGCTGGTCCATGATTCGGTGGAAATCTATATGGATGACTTAACTCCTTATGGGTCCAACTTCCAGGAAGCATTGTCCAATCTGGGAAAATTCCTAACCAAGTGCATTGAGATGAACCTGTCCCTTAGTCCTTAAAAGTGTGAATTCTTGATGACTGAAGGGATTGTGCTAGGCCATGCCATTTCTTGCCAAGGGTTACAGGTGGATCCTAACAAAATTGCTCTCATCAAGAAGGTTCCACCTCCTCAGAAGGTAAGAGATGTTCGAAATTTCTTAGGTTTAGCAGGGTATTATAGGAGATTCATTAAAGACTTCAGCAAGCTAGCCTCGCCATTGTTTAGCCTCTTGGAAAAATATGTTGAGTTTAAATGGACTGACGATTGTCAGAAGGCTCTGAATGAATTAAAGGACAAGTTGGTGTCTGCCCCAATCTTGAGAGGTCCAAACTGGGCCCTACCTTTCCACATCCACACTAATGCCTTGAACAAAGCCATAGGGGCAGCCTTAGGACAAGTTGAACAAAAACTTCCATACGCCATATACTTTGTCAGCAAAAACTTATCCAAGGCAGTACTTAATTACACTGTAACTGAGAAAGAATTCTTGGCCGTGCTCCATGCACTAAAAAAATTTCGACATTATATCACTGGATATCAAAAATTTGTACATACTGATCATGCTGCAATTAGATATTTAATGAATAAACCAGATGTGAATGCTCATATTATTAGATGGTTACTTTTGTTGCAGCAGTTTGATTTGACTATTGTTGACAAGCCAGGTAAAGAAAATGTTGTTGCTGAATTTCTATCTAGATTGGATTTACCTGCAGGAGAGGATGGAACAGTGGATGACCAGATGCCAGATGAACATCTGTTTGCTATTTCAATACTCTCTCCATGGTTTGCTGATATAGCAAACTATCTTGTCTCAGCATATTTTCCTCTGCACCTATCCTCCAGAGAGAAGAGCAGGATCATACGGAAGAGTGCCTCATTCACTTGGATCGGGGGCAACCTGTTCAAGCTTGGCCCTGATCAGATCTTAAGGCGTTGTGTAAGGGAGGAGGAAGTCTTTGATATCCTCCTAACCTGTCATGACGGACCTTGTGGAGGACATTTTGCAGCCAAAAGGACTGCCTTCAAAATCCTGCAGGCAGGCTACTATTGGCCCACGCTTCATCAAGATGTCAGAAGGTATATCAGCCAATGTGACCGATGCCAAAGAATGGGGAAACTGACTCCAAGGGATGAAATGCCTCTCCAACTTGAAGTGACTCTTGAGCCATTTGAGAAGTGGGGTATGGATTTTGTGGGTCCAATCAACCCTCCTTCAAGGCAAAGGTCTTACATCATTGTGTGCATAGACTACCTGACAAAGTGGGCAGGAACCAAGGCAATCAAAGCAGCGACAAAAGCAAAGGTGGCCGAGTTCTTAAGAGAGAACATCTTCTATAAATTTGGCTACCCAAGAGAGCTAGTCACTGATCAAGGAAGCCAGTTCACCTCCAACTTAATTGAAGACCTACTTGCTCATCACAAAATCAAGCATAGGACTTCCACCCCCTATCATCCTCAAGCAAATGGGCAGGTGGAAGTCACCAATAGAGCATTGGAAGGGATCTTGACTAAGGTGGTGAGCAGCAGCAGGAAAGATTGGGAAGATCACCTGGTTGAGGCCACGTGGGCTTACAACACCACTTGGAAGACCACAACCGGCTTCACACCTTATGAGCTGGTCTATGGGAAGAGAGCTTTGCTGTCAATTGAGTTCGAATACAACACCTTGAGGATGGCAGCTCAGCTGGACCTGGATCTTAGCCATGCCCAACAAGAAAGGTTATTTCAGCTGAATGGATTGGACGAGCACCGAATGCAGGCCCTTCTCCACTCAGAAGTGGTTCAACTTCAGAGGAAGGTGTGGCCTGACCAACACCTAAATGACAAGCAATTTCAGCCGGGAGATTGGGCGCTGTTGTATGATTCCAGGCATAAGGATTTCAAGGGGAAGTTGAGAACCAGATGGTTGGGACCATATGCAGTGGAAAAATGTAATGACAATGGATCTGCTCTTATTCGGACCATTGATAAGGAGGCCATCCCTATGCTTGTCAATGGGCATCGACTAAAGATCTACAGAAAACCTCTTTCAAGGCAAGAATTCATCCAAACTGTGGGGAAATTAGTGCTGGTCATAGAGAAGGGTTCTGCCTCTGTTTTGGGCATACCCTAAAGATCTTAAAAAAAATAAAATAAAATAAAAAAATAATAAAGATCCTTCGGTGAAAACCTTTCTGAGGCTCCCAAGGTAGATGGTAGGGGTGAAAACCTCATTGAGGCGTCCTTGCTGTCTTTCTGGAAACGTTTGAAAAAGACCCTTGAGTGAAAACCTCTCTGAGGCGCTCAAGGAAGATGGTAAGGGTGAAAACCTCATGGAGGCGCCCCTGCTATCTTTCAAAAAAAAAAAAAAAAAAAACCAAAAAAAACATGGAAAACAAGTTCAAGATGTGGCAATGCATGCAGGTATTCCATGCAGGAAAAGAGGCCCCTCAACTCAAAGACAAGGGTCCCTACTACGATACCAGGCGACCTCACCAGCACTCCCTCCAGAAACACTCATCTCTTCCAAGGTCTGGGCGTGATTTGATCACAGTTTAGCCTCCTACAGGAAGCTACAGGACTTTCTACAGGAAGTTCTGTATTTCTATAGGAAACTTCTTGTAGAAGCTTTGGACGGCCCAGAACCGACTGTGTGGGGAGATCTAACGCCCGAGGTCCGACACGGAGGCATGCAAGCTAATGTTTTCTCCATCACGCACTGCTGTCGCCTCCTTCTACCGCCCCAGTTGCCATGCAATGGAGATACCTGCACAGTCAAATCAGAACATTGAATTATCAGAAGAAGCGATTCTCAAATGGGAAAAGAGGATGCAGAGACACCATGCACTACTTGTCAAAGCCGTCCGAGGGTCCTGCGATCGTGACCATGATGCCACCGTCTCCACCGTTTCAGCATGCACCCGAGGAGGAGAAACTGCTACAGGACATCCTACAGGAATCCCGTAGCCGTTCATCCAGCTAGAGTGCACACCATCAAGGTGCCTGCAACACATAGAGCGGGCACATGCACCATCCGCAGCCAGGTAATAAGCATCGCAACCAACAGCAGTCTGCGAGGAGGAACCCCCGTGCCTGTGCACGAAGCAGCAACAAGAAAATCCAATCACCCTCGTCCTGAAACCTGAAAATAATGTCGCGGCCGCACAGGTAAGTGCCTCACCCTTTCTTCGTCAAATTACATGAACTATGCTTTGAAATGTTTGCAACTGTGGAAATGAATGGGTTGAGCAGTCGGGTAGCCATTCAACTGGCCACCACAACCAGTCAGATGGTCTAGTCAGATTTGGAAAGTGTTGGTCGTGGCAAGCAAAACGGGTAATGGACATGTGAGAAGCGTCCAATCGGGGAGAAGCGGCGATATAACGGAAATGGCGGCGGTGGATCTACAGGGAATGATGTGGCAGTAAGGGAGACTTGCAGTGAAATGAGTAGGTGACGTCGTCCAATGGTCCGGCAGGGACAGCTCACCCCCGCACCACGAGTTCGGCCGGGATTCAAATCCACCAGCTAGATCGTCACTCCACTCATTTATCACCAGCCGTTTTTCAGTCGAGTAAGCGTCCGAATTTCTCTGAAGCTCGTTACTCCAAGTCCTCGGCTCATTCAGACGTCTGGTGGTGGCACAGAAGGTGCAGAACCACTGTCGTGCTCTCCGGAACCTGTGCGCGACTTCTACAGGAAGCTGCGCTACAGGAAGCTAGCCGCTACGGAGGAAAATTGATCTATTCACGTCAAAGGTGGCGAACTGGAAAAGGTAAGCTTGAACCTGTTCCTCCCATGCAACTGGTTTGAAGGGTGGCGAAGTCGACGTCCTCAAAAATGTAAAACTACAGTTTGAGCATAAAATTGCAAGCGTCGTCTTCCTTTTGCATGAAAAGTGTCGTCGTAGTATATGTGGGGTTTTCTACAGGATTTGGTTCGTAATTAAGGCTCTGTCAAGGCTCATCTGTAGATAGCCAAGAATTCACGAATTGTGTGCGTGACAGAGGCGTAGTTCTGCGCTCTGTCCCAAAGAAATCCGAAAGGTCATCTTTTGATACGCACCCGCCACCTCCGGCTAACATAGCAGGCTTTCACCATGCCGGGTGGATTCATTAGAAAGGAACCGACAGACTCAAAGAAACTACGGGAAAACCCGGAGGTGGTAGAACTGTTCACCCGTGCGCGATGGATGTCGTTTTGCGACAAACTTCAAGGTTATGATGATGAGGTGGCAGAGGAGTTCCTGCGAGCTTTGAAGCCAAAATCAAAAACACTGGCCATTGTCAATTTCAGGGGTTTGAATCTCAGACTCACCCCACAATTCATCAGCAGGGTCACTGACCTCCCAATGGGGGTACCATGGGACAAGGAGGAAAGGAAATTAGGCCAGAAGGCTAAAAAAGAGTTCTTTCCACCGGAGGAGCAATTCTCAGAGGATAAGAACGGGGTTCGCAGAGCTAGCCTACAGCCGCTTTGGAGTGAGGTCAGCCTCCAAATCATGAAGTATATCACGTGCGAAGGACGATTCAGCATCGTATATGGGTACCATTTCTGGCTGCTCACAGAATTGAGGCACCAAATGGACCTACCTTCAGAAAACAAGCTAAGTATTCCTTACTTCCTCCTGAAGTCCATGACTGAATGTGCCACCAAATTACGAGAAGGCACGCCAGACTAGGTAGCCCATCATGGGCTCATTAAGCTCCTCGTGGAGGATGCACTCCACACCTACACAGTCCCTCTCTCATGGGAAGCCTTCCGAAATCTGACTAAGGATGGCGATATCAAAATGTTGACCGAGGAGCTCACCTCCTCCAGCAGCGAGGAGAAGGAGTCAGCACACACAGAGAAGAAAGGGAAAGGCCAAGAAACCATGGCCAAAGTAGCGAAGAAAGAACAAAATGGGATGCAAGAGAAACCTCAGGTTGCCAAAAAGGAGGGTGCCAAATCCACATTGACACCCAGAGAGAAAAGGCTACAGAGTAGGGTGGAAAGGACGGGAAAAGTCCACGTCAGTAAGGGCACCTCGAAGGCAGCCTCAACCAAGTTAAAAAGCAAAGCACCCTCAGCCAAACAGGCTAAAAAGGTGCCACCTGTTTCTACTGGAAAACCAAAAACGGCTTCTACAGGAAGCCAGAAATCAGCTGATACAGGGCCTTCTACAAGAAGCCCTGAGAAAGGAAAACCAAAAGAGAAGACAGCCGAAATTCTTGCAAGGGAGGCAGCAGCCGTGCTGGCCACCCTCAGTACACCTCCTAAGTCGAAGGAAAAGCAAAAGAGGGAGACCCCTCTGTATTTCAAAGCCAGGAGAAGTGTGAGAATCAAAATAGGCAGGCCCCAACCTCCATCCAGCAGCCCAATTACTATAGAAGATACCCCTACCTCGCCAAGGGAGAGGTCCCCCTCAAAAATATCAGTCACTTATGAGCGGGGGAGCCCAAAGACAACTACTTGGAAGGAGAGGATGGAAAGGTTGGCTTCAAAAGCCCGGCTACAGGATCCTGAGGCCGCTCTACAGGAAACCTTAGCCTGGCTTAAGGAGACAGAGAGGATGGAGGGAGAGGCACCCTCATCACCACTTAGGGAAGACAAAGTAGAGCCACCGAGGGAAGAAGAGAAAGAGCATATTCCCGAACCCAGTCCCCAGCCAAGCTTGAGCTCGTATTATCAATTTTTGGAGGCTGGGAAAATTATTCCACAAAAACTCATCGTGCCGCTTTTCTTTGCATTGGAGGAAGAAAGAGTGAGGACCCACACGTGGATGAAAATAGCTAAATCAAGAGGAGTGGCAGATATAGGCCCCTTGGAGGAACAACTCAAGGAGGTGAGAAAAGAATTAGCTATGGCCAAACATGTGGCAAACTGCCAGCGGGTATTCCTACAGGAAGAGAACGAGAAACTTAGACTGCAGCTACAGGAACTGAAGAAGGACAAGGGCACATCCTCAGGGGACACTACAACAGAACATCAAGGCAGAGAAGGACTGCAAGTTGGTCTTGGGGAGCCAACCTCGCATCTACAGGAAAGGGAACTGTAGGCACAAATCGAGATACAAGCTCTCAAACAGTAGTTGCAGCAAAAAGAGGCACAACTGGCTTGCATGGCCAGTTGGGCCATGGATGCTCTACAATGTAGACAGCCGGCCAAATCCTATGGCCTGTACCTATGAGACCAGTGGTTGCAATTTCAGATTAATGCATTGGCACAGAGGGGTATCTCCCAACTCCAAGACCCCCAGCAGTTCACAGCGTTATGTAATAGCAATTCATCATAGGATAAGGCCAAAGTCTCGGAGTTCTATCTCCATAATTTGGCCCTTCCAAATATGACTATATGGGATCCCAACATAGTTGTAGGGGATATGCAATTGATGGCATTTGCCTCATGGTTGAACCATGAAGAAAAGAGGGCAGCAGAGGTCAAAGAGGTCATGGACCGAGAATTACATGAGCCACTGCTAATTAGAGCAGAGCCAGGGGATCCCACTGCATTGATATCGGCCCACCAACACTTAGCCACCAACCCTCAAACTTTATTGAAATACATGGATCAACAGGCACAGCCCATAGCACATTTCGAGGATATGGAGCGACTGTTAGGGGACAACTGTGTTCATGCTTGCACCCGCCGAAGGAGCACATTGTCCCACAGCCTTAAAATCAGAGAATACCATACTCTAACTCGAATGAGGGAAGCTCTAGCATGGGTGCCCCTCTACAAAAAGTCCATACAGAACCTCCAAGCCAGCTGGATTGGTCTCAAGCTAAGCCCACCTTTGCTGTTAGGATTGATGGAAGGCAGCACAGAAAAAGAAGAGCATAAGCAGTGGGAAGAGGTGGAAAGGAAGGCTGGGTTCCATGCCAGTGAGGAGGAGACCACTTCAAAAGCCTGGGATGTGAGGGCGGCGGTGAAAGTAATGAAGGACGAGGAGCTGGATTAGTTGCTCAGGGATGAGCAATCATTTTAGCTGGGGGGTGATGATGAGCCCCAAATTTGGTAACATTTTGGGCTCATTTGGCCTAACTACCTTTACTCAATCCTTGATTTTTCATAACTTATGCATAATTTTTTGTTATGTTTATGTCATTTGTACGAATAAGGGCAGTCACTATTCCTAGGTGGCTAACACGTGCTCATTTCAGGTTTTTTGACACATGATTGGAACAAAACCGAGCAGATAAAGACCAGGAGACAACCAAGATGGGGTTGAGGATTCGTAGGAGGGTTGTCCAGCATTAAAAGGCCTTCCTCGGGATCTGTTACACTAAAAAATGTCACCATGACTATTTACAGTTAGTATGGCTCAATCAACAGCCATGCTACCCTCTTAGGCAAGTCTTATGCCTCTGCTCTCCATGTCAAACTCCAAAAAAGAGAGAAAGTCTTGTATAAATGTATTTATCTCTGGGGACGCAAGTTCTCTCAACCTTACCTGCGGGGACGCTCCCAATGTTCACAAAAGCTGCATCCAAAGACGCTCTGTATGTAAAGGGATAGGTGCGTCCCCCTGTAAAGGTTAGAATGCGCAAGTTTCATCTTTAAAAAGTTACTTGTGGTCATTTCTAGAGCATTCTAGAAGGTTGTTCGACGTGTATTGGGCGCCTCCAGATAGTTCATGCACTCCTATCAAAGAGGAACTTATCCCATCAATAAGGGAGCTATCCCACCCAAAGAGGGGATTATCCCATTGATGGTGGACCTGATTAACCTCCTCTTGAGCACTATAAATACAGGCATTGGGCCAGAAGGAGGAGAGGTTGAAAGCTATACATTTCTAAGGGTAAATGCTGCAGGAATTAGGACTCCCATTTAGAAGCTTGTGAGGAGAGATTGCCATCTTTGCTTGTTCTATTTGGAAGTGGGTGAGCTTTGTCAAAGTAGAGGAAGACTCTTGTGGACCCTGGAAGGAGCTTGCACAACACCAAGGCTCAGGTTGTAATGGTTCCTTTTGATTACCTTTAATGCAAATTGGTCCATTCTTCTCAATAACTTGTTGTTTATGGGTTATTTCATGTACTCCTTGGTCTATATGTTGAATATGCTTTGTTTTGTGTTATAATCAGGTGCTATTTAATTGTTTGACTGTTGGTGATTGCAGGTTTTGGAGAAAAGGAGGAACTCATCCAGATCAACAAAGCTTGGACTTCTACAACAGCGTTTGGACAAAGGTAAGAACGAAACACTTGATTTCTCATATCACAATGTATGTTTAGAGAAGGATAGTTCTAGTTTGTCTTGTTTGTCATTAGAATGTCTTAGACTTCTAGGAAGGTCGTTTGTGTCCGCACTTTTGACTGATTCCGTGTGACAAATTGGCGACTCCACTGGGGATTCCATTAATGTGAAAAGTCTTTTCCTTTGTATGAACTTTGCTCTTATTTGTCTTGTTTGTCACTAGAGAGTCTTAGGCTCCTAGGGAGGTTGGTTGTGTCCGCACAATCGACTCTTTCCGCCTGACAGGATCTTCACCCCCAACTCCAAGCTCTAACAGCCACCACAACCGGATTGGAAGGCAGCCAAACGGATTTTGAGGAAGCAGCAGTTCACTCCTAGTTTGGTCAGCCTAGACCCACTAATTTAGGGGGCCAGCTTGTGGCCTCGTGATGTATAAATGCTAAGGCTTTAGCCTTTGAAAAGGACTTTTGAAACATTGTTGCACATTCTGCACTACGAGCTACTAGCTTGGTTTTGCTCTTTTGTAGCCAATTATTGGCATGCTATTTGACTTATGATTATTATGGAAAGCGGTCCTATTTGATCTCAGTCCTGAGTTTTTAAGAGCCATAGCTCTCGGGGTTGGGCCCAATCTGAGAGCCTAAGGCCTCCTTCTTTTGTATTGTTATCTTTCCTTTCAGCATTATGTTTTTTTTCTTTACATGCATTTGAAACACAGTTTGCTGAGTTAGATTTCTTGGTGTGGTTAAGTAGGTCATTGTTATAAGACAGAGTTGCTTCAGTTGTTTAGAATAGAGTGAAGAGATTGGAGTTGATAAAAGTTCTAGAAAAGGGTTGCCTGCACACTCATTTTCACCTCTTTCTAGGGGCTGGAATTGCAGACAGTGCTACCCACCAAAAACATTGGTTTACAAATTCATGCAATCTGTGGTGCAATATTTTCGTTTGTAGAAGTTGACCATGTGTTCAGACCTCCTGGAATGTTTCTTTGCTTTAGTACCATACATGGTTTTCCTTAAGAATAACGTTGTTGTTCATTGGTTCCATTAAACAGTTAGGAATGTTTCGATTATATGCAGGACGTGGATGATTTGATTCAGTTTGCACTGTGCAGTGCTACTCCCTCACCTTCTCATCCTTCTAAGCCTTGCCCAGGCCAACTACTCATCTCCCAATTAGACCCCTTGTCTCTCAACTACTCTACTGCCCACGTTATCCTACCTTTTCGGCCTTCCATTCCCTCTACTCTCCTCCAGACAAACTAGCTTAGCACACCCCCTCATCATCTCATCTCTCGGTCACTAAGGCATTACAAACCCCTCTCCTACCTCCCTATCCACCCATGCAGCCTCTTCCACTCACCCATCACCCAAAGTCCGATTGTAGAACATCCTGTAGGAATTACTGAACATCCTGTAGAAATTCTGAAGCATCCTGTAGAACCCCTGCAGACTTCCTATAGAAGCTCATAAACGCGGTCTCTTGGTAGCCAAACTGTGTGAAACTCTCTGGAAGGGTGTTAGGGACCCTTAGACCCTCTCTGAACTTTCCCGACCTTTTTCAAGCCTTTCTCCTCCTTGATCCACCTCTGCACAGTAAAAAGCTAGTTAAAAGCACATGCATGATAATTCTAATAATTGAAACAAAAATACAAAAGATGTTTTCTTCAGAAAGAGGTAGTCTAGACACATGCATTTCACCTTCATAGAAGTAATGGCATCTCTTTCAGTAGTTTTCATTCCCATCTTTGCATCAGTAAGACTAGCTGGTAGAATTAGGGTTTGCTAGGGTTTGCGTTTCTTGTTGGCTTTCAATTCCTTTCTGCAAATAGATTAGCTTCTTTTGAGATTAGCTTTCGTCCATCAGTTAAAAAGCTTCTTCTAAGAGCTCATAGAAGTTGGCTTGAGCCCCTAGCGGACTTGTGCCAGCTGACCAAGTGACACCTGCGACAAGAGCTAGTACTTGTGCATACAGCACCGTCGCTTCCAAGTTTGTTACGAACTACCGGGTTGATAAAATTAAAGAAGGAAGTTCCAGGAGTTGTAGCATTATTGCTACAATACTGGAGCCCACCACATTTCCTTGTGGGAAATAGTTATATGAAAATTCTAATACAAATTCATTTTCTAATGCGAACTCATAAAGTTTCAATGAAGAAAAATAAGCACGTTATCAAAGACCAAAGATGTCGGAACACCAAACCTAGTTATAATCTTCTTCTTCAAAAAGTGGAAGACTTCCTAGTCGTTAACTTGTCTTAAAGTAACTACTTCTATCCACTAAGTAAAAAATTTTCGTTGTTAGAATATATTTGTGTTGCTTTGACAAATGTGGAAATGTTTCTCCGCTAACATCTAGTGTCCAGTGTTGTAATCCTTGACTGATGCTGGTAGCAATGGGGTAGTTGAATTCTAATCTTGGTTGGCACATCTTTGACAAGATAGGAAATTGCGAGCATAAGGATGAGCATCTTTGAACAAGTTGGGCCAATAATAACCATGCCTCATTTCTTTATACATAGTTGTTTCACCCACATAACGACCACCTACTAGTCTATCTTGTAGTTATTTTAGTACCTTCTCTTTGTCTTGAGGCTCAAGGCATCTTAGTAAGACAATTTTTTGGTTCTTTCTAAAAATAACTCCATGAACAAGCTGATAGGATAGAGCTTTGAGGCATATTTCCCTATTTTATTTATTTGATAAATGTGTGGGAAAGGTGTTGCACTCTAATAATTATCGTATGTTTGAATACCATGGTACTCTATATTTGGTATGAGGTACTTGTTCAACATTATACATTTCTATTTTTGGCTCCCACCCTAAAATATATTCATCGAGAGCATCTCTCGCTTCAGCTAAAAGTTGAAAAAGGCCATGACCCTTAATGGTATGAACTGGTTTAAACTCCATATCATATTCTTGTAAGCAAGTCATCCAATTTTCCCTCTTCTCACCCAGCTCCTATTGCACAAAGAGTGTTTTGACCCCTGGATGAGGCACAAAAATGATCATGTGAGCTTTAAGAAGATAGGGCCCAAAATATTGTATTTCCTTATACATTGCATAAGCCTATTTATCAATGGCAGCATAATTAAGATCTGACCACTATAATTCATAACTCATGAAAGAAATAGGTTGTTTGTTTCCTTCAACATCCTTCTGAGTTAGTATGACCCCAATAGATGAATCCAAAGAAAATGTGTAAAGCAACAAATCTTTTCCATAATCACAACTAAATAATGCAGAGGTGTTAGCAATATTTATTTTTTTTAGCTAAATCATCCCTTTCCCTTTTGTCCTATTTCTAAGTGATATATTTCTTAATCACCTCCCGCAGAGGTTTAACTATATGAACTTTCACTGGAAAATAATCTTTCCTAAGAAATATTGTATAGCTTTGTTATTCACTGGGAACGAGATTTGAGTAATAGCTTTGACGCTTTAGGGGTCAACTCTAATTCTACTCTTTACAATGATGTGTCCTTAGAGAGTTCCTTCTACCAAAGATGATTTTCTTATGATTGAGAGAAATTCCATATTTATGACACCACTCAAATATTTTCTTTAGATGGCATACATGATCTGATCTTCTTCTGTAAAACACACTTACATCATCCAAATAAAAAACTACACTTTGGCCAATCAGGCCACGGAAAGTGATGTCCATCACTCTTTGAAAAGGAGTGCCAACATTTATATGCCCAAATGGCATACACTTAAAAGAAAATGTTCCCCACTCAGTCCTAAACGTAGTTTTGGGAAGATCCATTTGCGCCAATAACACTTTATTGTAGCCAAAATAACCGTCTAGCAATGAGAACATTTGAGACCCAAATATCGTTTAGAGGATATATTTGATGGATGGCACCAACTAATTATCTTTATTTGATGCCCATTTTGAGGTTACGAAAGTGTTAGGTCCCCATAATAATAGTGTATCCCACTTATGGTTATTGTTAGTGTAGCCCCCTATTATTACTGTTATGCCCCATATAATCCCACTATTTTTATTATTGTTATGTAGGCTCCAATTATATTGCGACCACTTAGACTCCTATATATACCAAGGATATCTTTCCATTTTTATCATCCAAGAATTGTTCATTTATGTAAGGTAAAGGAGGTTTACCCCTTGAAGAGGATGATTTTTAAGTCGTTGATATATATTTTCTTCTACTTTGTGAACTGGTGTTATGAAACCAACTCAAGAAAAGATAGAAAAGATAGATCAACGCCTTAGAATTCAGCCTCTTCGAGGGGGCAACCTCCTTTACATTACATAAATGAACAATTCTTGGATGATACAAATGAAAAGACCTCCTTTCTATATATAGGGGTCTAAGGGGTCATAACATAATCAGAGCTGACATAACAATAATAATGTAAGGGCACAATAATAACAATAGTGGGCTTCTATGGGGCACAATAGTAACAATATGGGCACTACATGGGTACATAAATATAATAAGTGGGTTATACTAATAACAATAAGGGGTTACACTAGTAGTATAGGGGCCTAACATGGCCCTCTCCTTCAAAAAGTGTTGTCCTCAACGCTTGAGTAGTTCTTGATGCTTCTGTATAAAATTCTTGTCCTCCCATGTGGAATATTCAGCGGGTAAGTTCTTCCACTTGATGAGATACTCTGAAATTGATCGATTTCATAACTGTCGGGTTCTTGTTTCTATGACTGCTCCAGGTTCCAATATTATTTTTCCTTCCTCTTCAATTTCTGGGAATATTGTTTGAATTGGGATCTTTTGCAACTTTTGAATAAGTGGCCATACTTCTTCTTCCTTCTTCCATTCATCCCTTGCTTCGTTTATCCAATCTGGTTGGATAATATAAATAGCACAAAACAATGCTTCCACATCCTCATCATTGAAGAGTCTTCCCATTTGGTAAGGTTGCCATTTTTTAAGTGCATGTAGTATTGCCAACATTTCCTTCTCATAAATAGCTTGCTTGAGATGTAGCAGTAAAAATAACCAATCACCTACATCAAAACATTTTTCACTACGATGTTGATCTACCTGTTGTTTCGTTTGATTTTTCACCGAAGTGGCGTTATCCTTTAAAAGTTGGAGAACTTGTTGTTGATGCTCGATGTGATCTTTCACTGCTTGAACCTTTTTCTTCTTGATATGTCCTTCTATCTCTAGAGGTTGAGGAGTGGTAATTTCTTCCAATCCTTTACAAGATATGGTCGGATTCATTTCTTGATGCTTGATGTGATCTTTCACTTCTTGAACATTTTTCTTCTTGATATGTCCTTCTATATTGATAGTTTGAGGAGTGGTAATTTCAAACAATGAATTACAAGAAATGGTTGGATTCATTTCTTCTTTCTCGATGTGATCTTTCATTTCTTGCACCTTTTTCTTCTTGATATGTCCTTCTATCTTGAGAGTTTGAGGAGTGGTAATTCTTGCCAATGCTTTACAAGATATGGTATGATTCGTTTCTTCTTTCTCTGTGGTGGGGTCCTGGCGTATATCTTCTTCTTTTGATGTTTCTTGATCATTTTCTTCCTCCTCTTCATATTCTATGTAAAATAATTTCTTCTCAGCACACTTATTACCTTTAGTGCATTTGCTATCACAATTGTAACAAAGCCCTTTTTCTCTTTTTTCTTCGAATTGTTGTGGTGTAACTCTTGTAGGTTGTGGAAGGCTAGGAGAAACAACACTTCCATCTTTATAGTTGTGAGGGGTACGCTTCCTGGTTTCCATAATTTTGCTTTCTACTATGTCACAAATCCCTTTTACTCTTTCCAATTGTTGTGGTGTTGCTCTAAAGAAGGTGTTTCTCTTTGTATCCTCATAATGTGTTATCATTTCCTCCGTGAAAATTGACCACGTAACAAGTTGTTTACGAGAACAAAGCCCTTTGTACCATAAAAATTGATCTGGTTCTAAATATGAAGATGCAATACATACCTTTTGTAACAGTTGTACACCATGTAGATCAAAATATTGCTCCATCTGAAGTATCCAATTTACCGGATCCTTGCCATCAAACTTCCTCATCTTGCTTTTTCTTGATTTTAGGAGCTCAACCTTGACACGACTGTAACTTTGTACTTTTGGATCTTTAAGTTCTGAAATTGCAACTTGTAGTAGCCTTCTGTGTCCTCTTTCCAATGCCACTAGTCTGATCCAAATTGGATTCTCCAAGGAAGAGTTATGCACAATCTCCCGCAATGACCTGATTGTGGACTAGTTCAGTAGAGCGAACTTGTATGAAGTGCCACGTGTCACTGTTTCAAGATTTGACTCCAACAAATATATAAACGAAAACTACAGTCTGTCCTCTTTCTGTACCTTCTTGCGAAATTTCAATCCGATGCTCAGAAAGAAAGTTATGATGATTTTCCCCAGGTCAACTGTTTTGAATGTAATTCAGGAGTCTGCAAAAAGACCAACTTCCTCAGATCATATCTCCGTAAATATCGCGCTAAAATCTCTGAAATTTGGACCCAAGGTTTAGCGCCATTTTTTCTCAAATGGGTTTCTCTTGCAACTTCTGAAACATCACAGAAAAAACGTTATCGCAAAAATTCCACGATGACCTGTTTGGAGCAGCGAAACCCTAGAATCCAAAGCTCTGATACCAAATGTTATGAAACCAGCTCAAGAAAAGATAGAAAAGATAGATCAACGCCTTAGAATTCAGCCTCTTCGAGGGGGCAACCTCCTTTACATTACATAAATGAACAATTCTTGGATGATACAAATGAAAAGACCTCCTTTCTATATATAGGAGTCTAAGGGGTCATAACATAATCAGAGCCGACATAACAATAATAATGTAAGGGCACAATAATAACAATAGTGGACTTCTATGGGGCACAATAGTAACAATATGGGCACTACATGGGTACATAAATATAATAAGTGGGTTATACTAATAACAATAAGGGGTTACACTAGTAGTATAGGGGCCTAATAACTGGTTACATAACATTTGGTATCAAAGCGTTAGATTTAGGGTTTCACTTCACCAAATAGGCCATCTTGGAATTTTCGCAATAAAATTTTATATACGACGCTTCTAAAGCTTAAATTGCGACCATTTGGAGCCAAAATTTTGATGAACGTTGTGTACAAATTTCAAATATTGGTTAACTATATCTTGAGAGATATGATCTGAGGAAGTTAGAGTTTTTGTAGGCTCTAGAATTCAGTCTCAAATAGGTGACCTAGGGAAAATCGTCATAACTTTCTCTCTAGGCATTGGACTTGAATTTAATCAAAATTCACTGAAATCATGTAGGCTATAGGTTTCCATGTATCATTTTCAGAGCCAGAGGTAGAAACAATGACACGTGGCATTTTGTACAAGATTGCTCTGCTTAACTAATCTGTAATCAAGTCATCATGGGAGATTGGACATAACTCTTTCTTAAAGACTCCAATATCAGTATGACTTGTGGGATTGGAAATAAAACTCAAAGGGTTACAACAAGATGAAATTTCATACCTTGGAGACCCCAAATTACATAGCTACAATAGATTCAATATTGTTCTCCTACAAAACAAGAAAAAAGTGTGTATATTTTTAAAATTTGCATGTTTTGTTTGAAAAATTAGTTTGAAGTGATTCAAGGGGCATAGTGAAGAATAAGTATCACTGTTTGATTAAAAAATGACTAAAATAAAGAAAATGGAAACACCTAGTAAGAAACTAGAAATATCTACTATGACGCATGAAGACAAGGAATAAATGCAACATGACA
This sequence comes from Pinus tabuliformis, assembly GCA_031772625.1. Classification (NCBI taxonomy): domain Eukaryota; kingdom Viridiplantae; phylum Streptophyta; class Pinopsida; order Pinales; family Pinaceae; genus Pinus; species Pinus tabuliformis. Next base: position 10,841,537 of record CM062813.1, on the reverse strand, counting down.
TTATGAGACAAAATGCAACAAATTTCACTCTCGCAAAGAATAACCAAAAATGAAATGGAAGCTAAGATGGATGGTTTGAATAATGGTTTCAAATTAGACATGGAACGTTTGAAGGATGGATTAAAAGCATACATGGAAGGTTTGAAGCATGGATTAAAATCATACATGGACGCTTAGATGGAAGGTTTGAAGGAAGGTTTGAGACAGTTACTACAAAAAATGCTTCCTAATGGAGAGAAGGTATTAGATGAAACTCATGATGAGAACAAAATAAATGTTAATCATGATTTCAAAGACTCTAACTTTGGATTGAAGACCCACCATATTCCAAAGATCAATATGAGGAAGTTTGATGGCAAGGATCCGGTAACATGGATACTATAGACGGAGCAATATCTTGATCTCAATAATGTGCAAAACACACAAAAGGTACACATTTCATATTTATATTTAGAACCCAATTAGTTTGTATGGTATCGATGGATTTTTTCTCATAAACCACTTTTCACTTGGTTTTTTTTACGGAATAAATGATAACACATTATGAGGATACAAATAGAAACACTTTCTTTAGAGAATTGATATTTATAAAAAAAAGGGTTCTATGTCAGAGCATACTTATGACTTACAAAAATTGAATATAAGGGTAAATGATATTCCAAAGGAGCATAGGATTGATGTCTTCATAGGGACTTTAAAGGATAACATCCAACATGAGGTTCACCCTTCGGACCCTGATTCATTGGAGAAAGCATCCAGGGTGGCAAGAAAAATTTAAAGAAAAATTACAACAACAAGGAAGTCTATCACTCACATCTATAAAGATGGAAATGTTTTTTATCCTAGCCTTCCACAACCTACAAGCTTAAAGCCACAATAATTGGAATAAAAAGGAGTAAAAGGGCTTTGTTATAGTTGTGATAGAAAATGAAATAAAGGTCATAAGTGCTCTAAGAATAATGTGTTTTACATAGATTGTGAAGAGGAGGAAGAAAAGGAATAAGAAACATCAAGGAGATGATATACATGAGGAACCAACCCCAGAGAAAGAAGAAATGAGTCCGATCATATCTTGTAAATGCATTCAAAGGAATTACCACTCCTCAAAATCTCAATATATAAGGATATATAAAGAAGAAAAAGGTAATATTGTTGATTGATTCTAGTACCCATAATTTTAATCATTTTAAGATAGCCAAGGAATTGAATTCCTTCATATATCCAACACTAGTGTGTGAAGTGATTGTTGCAAATGGAGGAACTATAAATTCCTCTCAAAAGTGCCACAATATGAAGCTAACCATGGGGGAATATGTATTGAATAGTCCAATTCTTTCCATTCCAATGGGTGGTGTTGATGTTGTACTAGGAGTCTAATGGTTACAATCTTTGGGGATGAAAACTTTTAATTTTCAATCACTTTTATGCAAATATTTTTGGGAGGAAAGGAAGTTGAATTAAAGGGTATCATAGGGAAACCAGGAAACATAATCAGTTCTAATGTCATGAAAATTCTTTTATAGAAAGAACAATGGGGCGTAATTTCACAATTATGCTCACTAGAGTTTCAAACATCGAAATCATGTATTTCTCTAGATATCCAAAAAGTCTTGGACAATCATTCCAAGGTATTAGAGACTCCCAAAGGCCTCCGACCTATTCGTGATCATGATCATGCTATTCATTTGATTCCAGGAAGTGTTCCTCCAAAAGTCAGGGCTTAAATATATACTTATGCCCAAAAGAGTGGAATTGAATGTATGGTTGCAAAAATGTTAGAGGTTGGTATTATTCAACTTAGTCAAAGCTAGTTATTTTCTCCAGTAGTATTGGTGCACAATAAGGAGAGATCATGTGTGTCTAGATTATAGGGATCTCAACAAGCTCACTATTGAAGATAAATTTCCCATTCCTGTCATTGATGAATTGTTGGATGAATTACAGGGAGAAATTTACTTCACCAAGATGGATCTTTGATCAGGATATCATCAAATTATAATGAATACTAAAGACATTCTAAAAAAACATTCGGAACTCAGGAAGGTCATTATGAATTTTTGGTCATGCCTTTTGGGCTTAATAATGCACTTTCCACATTTCAAGGTTTGATGAATTCAATTTTCAAACCCTTCCCTTGAGAATTTATGATAGTATTTTTTGATGATATACTAATCTACAGCAAGTCTTGGAAGGTTCATGTTCAACATGTTGACATGGTGCTCAAACTATTGGAGGAAAAACAATTATATGCCAAAATATCCAAATGTTTCTTTGGAGTATAGGAGGTCGAATATATGGGTCATATTTTTTCTCATCAGGGTGTTAAGGTAGACCATAAAAATATTAAATCCACTAAGGAATGGAAAATCCCCAAAACTTGAAAGAATCTCCGAGGATTTCTTGGGTAAACAAGGTATTTTTGCAAGTTTGTTAAGAATTATGGTAGAATAGAAACACCTCTAATAGCATTACTGAATAAATATGTATTTTTGTGGACTGCATAAGCAATTAAGGCCTTTGAACATCTTTAAGAGGCAATGTACCAAGCACCAGTATTAGCTATGACAGACTTCATAAAAAAAAAATGCAATGTGATGCCTCATGAAATGGAATTGGTTTTGTTTTAATGCAATAAGGAAGACCCGTTTCTTTTGAAAGTCGTCCAATTAAGGGAAAGTATTTACACAAACCTATTTATGAGAAGGAAATGTTGGAAATACTACATGCACTAAATAAATAGCGACCTTACCTAATGGGAAGACACTTCAAGGTAACAACAGATAAGGATGGTATTAAATACTTTTTGGAACAAATTTTATATTCAAAAGAGCAGCAAAAATGGGTTGCAAAGATGTGGCTTTGAAAACATCTACAAAAAAGGGAAGCAAAATGTTGTTGTAGATGCACTCTCGAGAAATTATGAGGATGTGAAAGAATTTCTCTATTCCATTTCTATTATGCAACCTAGTTGGATAAATGAACCAAGGGATGAATGGAAAAAATAAAAAGAGGTGTGGACACTCATTCAAAATTTGCAACAAGATCCCAATACATCTAATACATTTATCATGGAAAATGATTCATTACAGCACAAATATATCTTTGTAATAATTTGCAATTCAAACAAAGGATTCATTTGGAATTGCACACCTCCCCCTTAGGAGGGCATTCAATATTTTTAAAAACTAACCACAAGGACGATAAGAATTTTTTTTTGGATGGCCTTAAATCTGATAATTAGAAGTTTGTGGCAGAATGTTTGGTTCGCCAAACAAATAAAGTTGTCACAATTAAGTCCCCAAGTTTGTTACAACCTTTAGCCATTCCAAGTTAGCGTTGGGAGGAGGTCTTTGTTAGTGCCTAAATCTACCTCAGGCTGAGAAAGGTAGGATCTAGGGTAACATCAAACCACGCTTAACCTGGTAGCTAGCCCTACCAGGTTGGGAGAGGGCTCTCTCCTTTTCACTCTCAGCAAAATATGATCAATATGAATACTGATCTTAGGCTAGGTATATGTGAAAAAGAGTTTGATTGAATTTAAAGATGTTTTGTTGGCTCTAATGAAAAGGCAGTTCTTGGGTGTAGGGAATGAGGCTCAGTCTTGCAGAGATCTCAATGGGGCAAGGTAGGCAGTTGATTTTGGCACTTCAAATCAAATGAGATGGAGGGATTAGACAGGTGAGGAGTTGAAGAGGGAAAGAGGAGCCATGGATCCTCTCCAAACAACTGAAAACATCAAGAAACTAAAGCAAACCTCAAGTAGAGCACTGCAATTTCAATGGATTCTACTTTCACTCTTATTTGATTTAGTTAGAAAGAAACAAGATAGATAATGTCATACATAGCACATAAGTAAATTCACAGTTACAAAGAAAATCACCATACCAAAACAAAATGCCACAGGAATCACAAAGAGTGCTGCAAACCCTGGTCTCAATTCCTCAGCCAAAATGCTGATATGGCTGTACAATGAAGCTCCTTGCTTTCTCTAGAGTCCAACCATGATAATGACTAAAAAACCATATAATATATACAAAACATAGCTCATCCTAGCCTCTAGGGGTCGAGATCACATGATTAGGAGCTGTTCCAACTAATTCTAAACTGAGAACTAGAAAGCAGGCAGTGGAACAACTTGCCTCTAGAAACTAGGGAACTGATTCATTCAGTTTCAAACAACTTTTTGATAGATCAATCTATCTCCATAAGTGAAAATTAAACATATTTACATCATGATCCATCCATTTACATTAAATTACATCACAAATTTGACATTAAGAAGGTGAAAATGTCAAACTGGAAAAAGCTAGGCAAAAAATAGAGTATACATGGTCAAATTGGCAAAATTTTCCCTACGCACTGCGCGTGATTTCTCTATGCGTAGCGCCTGTTTGGAGCCACTTTTGAAGGCCTTCTCGGTGTCCAAATTCACTTCGAGTGTGCTTGTTGGAAAGTTCAACCTATCTGACTTCCAACCCAAGTGGAATGTTTCAATTTGGCCTCCATTTTCCCCTCCAAAATTTAGTTCACCCAACACTACTTCCTGTGTGTCAAAATAGGGGCAGTAAGGTCATTTTTTGAGTGTTTTTTACCTTTTTGAGGGCTCAAAACCTGTCAAAATTTCCTGGCCATTGGTAGGAAAGCATATTTTTCCATGCCAAATCCAAAAATGCTAAGTTTTTGTCATTTGGAGGCTCCTATCAAAAGCAAGCGCCAGGTGGCGCGGCGCATAGAGCAGAAAAACTTGTTTTTTGAGCAAAAAATTCCAAAAATGCAAAAAGTGCCCCAAAATTTTTGAAATTTGGGCTAAGTCTCCTCCATCAAGAGCTATGTTGCGCAAATGAAGCCTGAGCCAAGATCTAAAGTCTATCATGCTCCTTTCACCTCTTTGATGCCCTCTTCAGCTTTGCCTTTAAGCTCCTGATTCTCACCTTGCAGACTTTATTTCTCGCCATGTAATGATAATCCATATGCCTCAACAACGTCTTCTCCCTGTTGGCCTTCTCTAGCATCCTTTACCAAGTGCAAGTTTGTTCTCTCAAGCCAAGATTCCCAGTCATGTTCAATCTCTTGCTTATACCCATGATCACTTTGTCTTTCCTTTATTTTCCTTTGGTTTTGAAAAATGTGGTTGTATATGGATGGCTTTGTGGATAACAGTGTGAAAATATGGTGGAGGAATGAAATGGGTAGAGTGTATGGAAGAGAGTGTAAAAATGTATGTGTGGACAGAGTTTAGGGATGAGAGTAAGAGTTTTAGGGATGTGAGTAGGGTTTCGGGATATGGATAAGGTTTGGGGAGTGTAGCGTTTGGGAAATTATATTTGGAGAATGGGATTAAAGGGAAAATGTATGAGGGGAGTGGGATAAAGGGGATAGGGTATACAACCATAAGAAAACTAGGGTTTCACACTAGAAGCTAGGGTTTAGGATAATGGGAATTGGGGATAGGGGTGAATGAATTTAGAGATATGGGGGATAGTGAAATGGGTTAAAGAAACTAGAAAACAAGTGAGGGAATAAAAGATGAGGGAGTGATGGCAACAAAAACAAATTTACAAACCCTAAGCAATCATGTTTTGAACAAAAATTGTAAGGAGGTACGGTTTTGAAATTTTTTCACTAAATCATCATAAACATCTTAAGGCACACTTTCGTTGACATTTTGAGAGTTGTTAACTTACTTTGGATGAATTTGTGGTGAAAATGGCTTGCAGCTCTATGCGCCGCGCCACAAACCCAATGCGCCGTGCCCCAAACCCAATGCATAGCGCCACCAAACCCAATTCATAGCGCTTTTTGTAGCAGACTTTTGGAGGCCTTTCTGGTGTCCAAATTTGACGCAGGATATCTCTTTAGAAATCTTATGGAGTATACTTTCCGACCCAACTATAATTTTTCAATTTGGAGTTCATTTTCCCTATCAAAAATCAAATCTCCAAATATTGGTAAAAATGTGCCAAATGAAGCTGCCTCAAGGCAGCGTGCTGTTGCAGTCAACTTTTGGAGGTATTTCAAGATAGATCCTTGGAAAGCTCCTTATATCTAGTTATCATTTGACTCAGAAAGCAAGCCATTTGGCCAACCACGATAGGAGAAAACTTGATTTTCCCAAGGTCACTTGAAAGGTACATCAATTCTCCTGAGGCAACTGTATTTTTGACATTTCTCTAAAACCATGACACCTGTGTAAAACCTGAAGGAGGTTTTTCTTCCTTGGCCTATTCTGGACAAAATACTCTCTCATTTTTCCCAAATTCATATTTTCTTTCTCAGAAAGATCATTGAAGTAAAACCTATCCCGATGTGTGAAGCAAGGGATTTGTCGAAATGAAGCGAGATGAAGGGGATAAGGGGCTTCTAAATTCTTGAGAAAATTTTGGGAAGTAGAGAGGGATGTTAGGAAGGGGAAAGTGGAATTTCAAAGATTGAGTGAGGGGAAGGGGTCCAAAAGGGAAAAACACAGGTCTAGACTAGAAAATTGCCAGGTTGTAGCAAGAAACTAGGGTTTGTGCAAAAATGAGTAATTTGAGGGATATCAGTGATGGGAAGTGTTTAATAAGGTACAATAAGGATAGGGGAAGGTGTATGAACATCAGGATACAAGTTTTGCTGATGATTTGACCATCCAAGAAAAATTACCTTCAAAACCCTAGGAGAGGGAAATGAACCTTACCTAGGTGCAACTAAAGCATGAGCAAGGTATAAAATGACCCATTGGAACCTCACATGATGATGAAAACCCTCTCAATGATGGTAAACGTAGTTGAATGGTGACATGGACCGACATTTGGGCAACTTTGACAGGAGTAAAAGCAAACACTAGACCTAATTCCTAGTGACCAAAACATCAAGAGTTTGATTGAATTTAATGATCCTTTCACTTCAAATCGAATGAGATGGAGGGATTAGATAGGTGAGGCGTTCAAGAGGACAAGAGGAGCCATGGATCCTCTCCAAACAGCTAAAAACATCAAGAAACTAAAGCAAACCTCAAGTAGAGCACTGCAATTTCAATGGATTCTACTTTCACTCTTGTTTGATTTAGTTAGGAAGAAACAAGATAGATAATGTCATACATAACACATAAGTAAATTCACAATTACAAATAAAATAATTGTACCAAAACAAAATTCCACAGGGATCCCAAAGGGTGTTGCAAACCCTGGTTTCAATTCCTTAGCCAAAACGCTGATATGGGTGTACAATCAAGCTCCTTGCTTTCTCTAGAGTCCAACCATGCTAATGACTGAAAAACAACATAATATAGACAAACCATAGCTCACAATAGCCTTTAGGGGTCAAGCTCACATGTATAGGAGTTGTTCCAACTAATTCTAAATTGAGAATTAGAAATCAGGTAGTGGAACAGCTTGCCTCTAGAAACTAGGGAACTGATTCATTCATTTTCAAACAACTTTTTAACAGATGAATCTACCTCCATAAGTGAAAAGTAAACATATTTACATCATGATCCATCCATTTGCATTAAATTACATCACAAATTTGACATTAAGAAGTTGAAAAGGTAAAACTAGCAAAAGCTAGGTGAAAAACAGAGTATACTTGGTCAAACTGGCAAAACTTTCCCTATGCACCGTGCCTGATTTCTCTATGCATAGCACCTATTTGGAGCCACTTTTGAAGGCCTTCCTAGTTTCAAAATTCACTCCAAGTGTATTTGTTGAAAAGTTCTACCTATCTACTTTCCAACCCAAGTGGAATTTTTCAATTTGGTTTCCATTTGCTCCTCCAAAATTCAGTTCTCCCAGCACTACTTCCTGTGTGTCAAAATAGGGGCAATAAGGTCATTTTTTGAGTGTTTTTGACCTTTTTGAGGGCTCAAAACCTGTCAAAGTTTCTTGGACATTTTGACAGGTTTATCATGATCCTTTCACCTCCTTGATGCCCTCTTCAGCTTTGCCTTTAAGCTCCTGATTCTCGCCTTGCAGACTTTGTTTCTTGCCATGTAATGATAATCCATATGCCTCATCAATGTCTTCTCCCTGTTGGCCTTCTACAACATCCTTTCCCAAGTGCAAGTTTGTTCTCTCAAGCCAAGATTCCCAATCATGTTCCATCTCTTGCTTATACCCAAGATCACTATGTCTTTCCATTGTTTTCCTTTGGTTTTGAAAAATGTGGTTGTATATGGATGGTTTTGTGGATAACATTGTGAAAATATGGTGGAGGAATGAAATGGGTAGAGTGTATGGAAGAGAGTGTAAAAATGTATGTGTGAACAAAGTTTAGGGATGGGAGTAAGAGTTTTAGGGATGTGAGTAGGGTTTAGGGATATGGATAGGGTTTGGGGAGTGTAGCATTTAGGAAATTATATGTGGAGAATGGGATTAAAGGGAAATTGTATGAGGGGTGTGGGATTAAGGGGATAGGGTATACAACCATTAGTTTAATGAAGAAAACTAGGGTTTCACCCTAGAAGCTAGGATTTAGGATAACGGGAATTGGGGATAGGGGTGAATGAATTTAGGGATATGGGGGATAGTGAAATGGGTTAACGAAACTAGAAAATAAGTGAGGGAATAAAAGGTGAGGGAGTGATAGCAACAAAAACAAATTTTCAAACCCTAAGAAATCATGTTTTGAACAAAAATTGCGAGGTACGGTTTTGAAATTTTTTCACTAAATCATCATAAACATCTTAAGACACACTTTCATTGGCATTTGGAGAGTTTTTAACTTACTTTGGACAGGAGGAAACCAAGAAAATTGAGAATATGGATGAATTTGTGGTGAAAATGGCTTGCAGCTCTATGCGTCGCGCCACAAACCCAATGCGTCGTGCCCCAAACCCAATGTGTCGCGCTACCAAACCCAATGCGTAGTGCTTTTTCAGGAGACTTTGGAGGCCTTCCTGGTGTCCAAATTAGGTTTAGGATAGCTCTTTGGAAATATTATTGAGTCTAAATTCCAACCCAACTAGAATTTTTCAATTTGGAGTTCATTTTCCCTATCAGAAATCAAGTATCCCAAGATTGGTCAAAATGTGCCAAATGAGGCTGCCTCAAGGTGGAGTGCTGTTGCAATCAACTTTTGAAGGTCTTAATCAACTCCAAATTGAGCTCATTACAGCTCATTGGAAAGATCCTTGTGTCTAGTTATCATTTGAATCATCAAGAAAGTCATTTGGCCAACCAAGATAGGAGAGAACTTGGTTTTCCCAAGGTCACGTCAGAGGTACATCAATTCTACTTAGGCAACTGTATTTTTGACATTTCTCTAAAACCATGACACCTGTGTAAAAAGTGAAGGAGATTTTTCTTCCTTGTCCTATTATGGAAAACAACCTCTCTCAATGTTCCAAAATTAATCATTTCTTGCTCAGAAATATCATTGACGTAAAACCTATCCCGATGTGTGGAACAGGGGATTTGTCGAAATGAAGCAAAATGAAGGGGATAAGGGGCTTCTAAATTCCTGAAAAAAATTTGGGGAGTAGGGAGGGATGTTAGGAAGCAGTGAAAAGTGGAATTTCAAAGATTTAGTGAGAGGAAGGGGTCCAAAAGAGCAAAACACAGGTCTAGCCTAGAAAATTGCCAAGTTGTAGCAAGAAACTAGGGTTTGTGCGAAAATGAGGAATTTGAGGGATATCAGTGATGGGAAGTGTTTAATAAGGTACATTAGGGATAGCGGAAGGTGTATGAACATCAGGATACAAGTTTTGCTGATGATTTGACCATCCAAGAGAAATTACCTTCAAAACCCTAAGAGAGGGAAATGAACCTTACCTAGGTGCAACTAAAGCATGAGCAAGGTATAAAATGACCCATTGGAACCTGACATGATAATTACAACCCTATCAATGATGGTAAACTTACCTGAATGGTGACATGGACCGACATTTGGACAACTTTGACAGGAGTAAAAGCAAACCCTAGACCTAATTCCTAGTGACCAAATTTTGCTTGAAGACTCACTGAAATGACAAAATTTGACCTTGACACCTTAAAATCACATTGTAAGAGAATGTTTGATCACTGGAGGAAGGCTTCAAAGACTGAAACTAACATTGGCTCCAATGTGGATGGTAGCTCCTTAGAGGTGCCAAGAACGGTAGATCTTTGGGAGAGCAGACCAGTGCCTTATCCATTGGGCAATGGAGTCAAAGACTCAAGCTAAAATGTATGACTGAAAAATGACGACTTGATGAAACAAACTGACTCTCACTCAACTAAAAATTGACTCAATACTTAAACACAACCGACAAGCTACAAATGATGCTCAAAATAGAGCTTATTCATCAAAACCTACTCTAACAATTCCATTCATCACCTGATCGAGTGAAATGAAATAACTAATGCAACCAAGTAAGTATTCCAGCTACTGTTTGAATTCTCCACAAGTGCTTGTTTATGAAAAACAAGAGAGAACTACTGAAAGGCAACTCCCATGAAAACTTGTGAACAGATCTGTTGAATATTATAGATTCTCTATCTGCCTCTAAAGCACTGCATAACGATCTCGAAATTCATGTAAACTGGGACTTAGATCATCCAATGGATTACTTCTCTTCTCCTCATACCATGAATACAAACTTTGTTTTGAGCTTTGTGATGAGACTCCTGCTAAAAATGACAAAGAAACCAGCTACCGAATCAAATTTATATCAGCACACATTTCAAGCTCACATGTAGTCAATGGAGAAGCACTTGGATTGCAGACATCGTCCAACACATCAGCTATTGGATCATGAAAAACTTGAAAAGACTGCTGCAACCCATTTTCTATTGGTTTCAATGAGATTCCATGATTTCCTATAGGCTGCTCATTTGAAGATATACTATGCAAATTTCCCTTCAAAAACTAAAATGATTCAAAACAAAATGGTATGGAATCATCTTGTATCATTTGATCATATGGTCTAGCTTCCATGTCTTCATCTGCAACTTGACAATCAATGGGATTCGGGGGCTACAACTCTAGATATGACAAGTCTTGAACAAGGATTTCATTGTCCTCAAGATGATCCAAATCAAAACTTGTCAACAATTGATTTCTGAGTGCATGAATGTTGTCCCTAATGAACTTAAATGAAGCAAAACAAAAAGGCGAAGATCTTTCACTTACTTCAAAATTTGCTACACTTTGCTCGTCACTGTCATAGCTGATATGCATCGATTGATCACTGTATTCGAGCTACTATAAGTGAACTTGCTCCTCCCACAAACTAACTGCTGATTTGTCTGCAAGATTAGCTTCTGTTTGGAGAACATAATCATCATCATTCTGATCAAACTGAGGCAAATCATCAGTATAAAACACATCATCAAGAATACATGTCATATCAACGGATCTCTCTTCTCCAAGATGATCTACAAAACAATCATTATTAGATCTATGACAACTGGGATAAGAAAGAAGATGTTTTGTATCAGCAACTTGTTTTTCTTCAATCAGTAAGCCATGGGCTTGAACACTATACTCATTCCTTGTGGTGATCCTTTGCATCATCTCTTCCACTGCACTTACCAAAATGTCGAGCTTTACCTCTAAAGATGTCGATTCCTCTGGATCTATGTTTTTCATCTCTTCTTCCTTCAACGTTTCCCTTCGGATCAACAAATGAGCCTCTACATCTATTGCACTGTTCTGCATCTCTTCAAGTGTTGCAAGATTCCTTTCTCTCAGCTGAAACTCCATTTCCAGATCAAAGGCACCTGGGTAGTGCAAGAGAGCGAATCCAGGAGAAGGTCTTACATTAACCGGCATCGAATAATAAACTTGGTTAAATCTGGCAGAAAGTTGTTGTACTATCTCCCCTTGGCAATCTTTTCAGCTGGTTATACTCTCCTATAATCAAGAAAGGGTTTTGTCTTACCACCCATCTGTCGAGGAAAACTTTGACAAACTGCTGGAAATCTGAGATGCTCACATCAGGTAGGGTTTTGAACCAACTCTTGACTTTGCCTTGCAAAGAAAGAGAAAAAAACCTAATACTAACATCTTCTTCATCAACTTCAAAAAGGTCAAGAAAGGACTCAAAATTCAATACATGTCTCTTAGCAGTGATATTGTCGCGTTCACCATCAAATCTTGGTAGATATAAGTCGAGATTTTTAGGGAAAGCATGGGATATAGGAGGTAAAATCAGAAGCTTGTATCGATCTGGAATTTTACAAGGTGTAGGAGTAAATACAGAAGGTATAGAATCAGTCTTGGTCTCTTGGGGCTCATCAGTTTTAAGATGATCATCACAAGATTCAGAAGAAAGGTCTTGATCAAGCTCAAAGGCATGCAAATCTTTGGTATTCACAATCCTCAAAGGGAAAGAATCAACTGCAAGCCTGGGATCTTTTCTCAAGCATAGTATACTTTGCAAAGCCTTCTTGACATTCTTGGGAAAAGATAAGATATAATTTAGAACAAAGAAAAAAATGTCTTGGATGAAATTCCAACTTGAATACCTGATCTTTCCATATTCTCCTTTCATGTTTCTGCTGGTCAAGTTCATCCTCCAGTGGAGTCCTTGGATCTGATCTTGAAACTGATTTGGAATCACTAGGCGAATGATTTCAGCCTTTTCGGTGTCTGATTGTTGTCCACCATCAACAATCAGATCTAATCTTGATACATGTTACTGGGGCAATTTGCAAGTCAGATGTTCAGCTTATAAGACTAGACCAGAGATTGACTAAAGCATCTTTTATCTACTTATGCACTCGTAAAGCAATGTGCAGTTCGAAGGCTTCCTGGCATAACTTGAGGCTCCGTCTATAGTTTATAAAGCAAGAACACTAACAAACAAATAAGCTTTCTTCCCCAGTATGGTCTCCACTATGTTAGTGCCTAAATCTACCTCAGGTTCAGAAAGGTAGGATCTAGGGTAACATTAAACCACACTTAACCTAGTAGCTAGCCCTACCAAGTCGGGAGAGGGCTCTATCCTTGTCACTCTTAGAAAAATATGATAAATTAGGGCTTTATATGACTAATATGAATACTGATCTTAGGCTAGTTATATGTGCGAAAGAGTTTGATTGAATTTAATGATGTTTTGTTGGCTCTAATGAAAAGGCAGATCTTGGGTGCAGGGAATGAGGCTCAGTCTTCCAGAGATCTCAATGGGGCAAGGTAGGCAACTGATTTTGGCACTTCAAATCGAATGATATGGAGGGATTAGATAGGTGAGGCGTTCAAGAGGACAAGAGGAGCCATGGATCCTCTCCAAACAGCTAAAAACATCAAGAAACTAAAGCAAACCTCAAGTAGAGCACTGCAATTTCAATGGATTCTACTTTCACTCTTGTTTGATTTAGTTAGGAAGAAAAAAGATAGATAATGTCATACATAACACATAAGTAAATTCACAATTACAAATAAAAGAACTGTACCAAAACAAAATGCCACAAGGATCCCAAAGAGTGCTGCAAACCCTGGTTTCAATTCCTTAGCCAAAACGCTGATATGGGTGTACAATCAAGCTCCTTGTTTTCTCTAGAGTCCAACCATGCTAATGACTGAAAAACCACATAATATAGACAAACCATAGCTCATAATAGCCTTTAGGGGTCAAGCTCACATGTTTAGGAGCTGTTCCAACTAATTCTAAATTGAGAATTAGAAATCAGGTAGTGGAACAGCTTGCCTCTAGAAACTAGGGAATTGATTCATTCAGTTTCAAACAACTTTTTGATAGATGAATCTACCTCCATAAGTGAAAAGTAAACATATTTACATCATGATACATCCATTTGAATTCAATTACATCACAAATTTGACATTAAGAAGTTGAAAAGGTCAAACTAGCAAAAGCTAGGTGAAAAACAGAGTATACTTGGTCAAACTGGCAAAATTTTCCCTATGCACCGCGCCTGATTTCTCTATGCATAGCACCTATTTGGAGCCACTTTTGAAGGCCTTCCTAGTTTCAAAGTTCACTCCAGGTGTCTTTGTTGAAAAGGTCTACCTATCTACTTTCCAACCCAAGTGGAATTTTTCAATTTGGTTTCCATTTGCTCCTCCAAAATTCAGTTCTCCCAACACTACTTCCTGTGTGTCAAAATAGGGGCAGTAAGGTCATTTTTTGAGTGTTTTTGACCTTTTTGAGGGCTCAAAACCTATCAAAATTTCTTGGCCATTGGTAGGCAAGCATATTTTTCCATGCCAAATCCAAAAATGCTGAGTTTTTGTCATTTGGAGGCTCCTATCAAAAGCAAGCGCCAGGTGGCGCGGCGCATAGAGCAGAAAAACCTGTTTTTTGAGCAAAAAATTCCAAAAATGCAAAAAGTGCCCCAAATTTTTTGAAATTTTAGCTGAGTCTCCTCCATCAAGAGCTATGTTGGGCCAAGGAAGCCTCACCCAAGATCTGAAGTCTATCATGATCCTTTCACCTCCTTGATGCCCTCTTCAGCTTTGCCTTTAAGCTCCTGATTCTCGCCTTGCAGACTTTGTTTCTCACCATGTAATGATAAGCCATATGCCTCATCAATGTCTTCTCCCTGTTGGCCTTCTCCAGCATCCTTTCCCAAGTGCAAGTTTGTTCTCTCAAGCCAAGATTCCCAATCATGTTCAATCTCTTGCTTATACCCAAGATCACTGTGTCTTTCCATTGTTTTCCTTTGGTTTTGAAAAATGTGGTTGTATATGGATGGTTTTGTGGATAACAATGTGAAAATATGGTGGAGGAATGAAATGGGTAGAGTGTATGGAAGAGAGTGTAAAAATGTATGTGTGAATAGAGTTTAGGGATGGGAGTAAGAGTTTTAAGGATGTGAGTAGGGTTTAGGGATATGGATAGGGTTTGGGGAGTGTAGAATTTGGGAAATTATATGTGGAGAATGGGATTAAAGGGAAATTGTATGAGGGGTGTGGGATTAAGGGGATAGGGTATACAACCATTAGTGCAATGAAGAAAACTAGGGTTTCACCTTAGAAGCTAGGGTTTAAGATAATGGGAATTGGGGATAGGGGTGAATGAATTTAGGGATATGGGGGATAGTGAAATGGGTTAAAGAAACTAGAAAATAATTGAGGGAATAAAAGGTGAGGGATTGATGGCAAAAAAAACAAATTTTCAAACCCTAAGCAATCATGTTTTGAACAAAAATTGCAAGGAGGTACGGTTTTGAAATGTTTTCACTAAATCATCATAAACATCTTAAGACACACTTTCATTGGCATTAGGAGAGTTTTTGACTTACTTTGGACAGGAGGAAACCAAGAAAATTGAGAATATGGATGAACTTGTGGTGAAAATGTCTTGCAGCTCTATGCGTCGCACCACAAACCCAATGCGTCGTGCCCCAAACCCAATGTGTCGCGCTACCAAACCCAGTGCATAGTGCTTTTTGCAGGAGACTTTGGAGGCCTTCCTGGTGTCCAAATTAGGTTTAGGATAGCTCTTTTGAAAGAGTATTGAGTCTAATTTCCAACCCAACTAGAATTTTTCAATTTGTAGTTCATTTTCCCTATCAGAAATCAAGTATCCCAAGACTGGTCAAAATGTGCCAAATGAGGCTGTCTCAAGGTGGAGTGCTCTTGCAGTGAACTTTTGAAGGTCTTACTCAACTCCAAATTGAGCTCATTATAGCTCATTGGAAAGATCCTTGTGTCTATTTATCATTTGAATCATCAAGAAAGTTATTTGGCCAACCAAGGTAGGAGAGAACTTGATTTTCCCAAGGTCACTTCAGAGGTACATCAATTCTCCTTAGGCAACTGTATTTTTGACATTTCTCTAAAACCATGACACCTATGTAAAAAGTGAAGGAGGTTTTTCTTCCTTGTCCTATTATGGAAAAAAAAATCTCTCAATGTTCCAAAATTAATCATTTCTTTCTCAGAAATATCATTGACGTAAAACCTATCCCGATGCGTGGAACAGGGGATTTGTCGAAATGAAGCAAAATGAAGGGGATAAGGGGTTTCTAAATTCCTGAAAAAAAATTGGGGAGTATGGAGGGATGTTAGGAAGTAGCGAAAAGTGGAATTTCAAAGATTTAGTGAGGGGAAGGGGTCCAAAAGAGCAAAACACAGATCTAGCCTAGAAAATTGCCAAGTTGTAGCAAGAAACTAGGGTTTGTGTGAAAATGAGGAATTTGAAGGATATCAGTGATGGGAAGTGTTTAATAAGGTACATTAGGGATAGGGGAAGGTGTATGAACATCACGATACAATTTTTGCTGATGATTTGACCATCGAAGAG
Organism: Pinus tabuliformis; assembly: GCA_031772625.1. Lineage (NCBI taxonomy): Eukaryota > Viridiplantae > Streptophyta > Pinopsida > Pinales > Pinaceae > Pinus > Pinus tabuliformis. The sequence goes on along the minus strand of CM062813.1, from coordinate 10,825,372 downwards.
AAATTACCTTCAAAACCCTAGGAGAGGGAAATGAACCTTACCTAGTTGCAACTAAAGCATGAGCAAGGTATAAAATGACCCATTGGAACCTGACATGATGATGAAAACCCTCTCAATGATGGTAAACTTAGCTGAATGGTGACATGGACCGACATTTGGACAACATTGACAGGAGTAAAAGCAAACCCTAGACCTAATTCCTAGTGACCAAATTTTGCTTGAAGACTCACTGAAATGACAAAATTTGACCTTGACACCTTAAAATCACTTTGTAAGAGAATGTTTGATCACTGGAGGAAGGCTTCAAAGATTGACACTAATAGTCTCAATGGATTTTATCATAGGTTTACCCAAGTTTGAAGAAGAGTGTCATCACGGTAATAGTTGATAGACTTCCCAAGTATGAACACTTTTTTGCATTATCTCGTCCTTTTAAAGCCAGTATGCTTTCTACTACATTTTTGGAAACAATTAAAAAGCTACATGGAAGCCCAAAGATTATTGTAAGCGGTAGAGATCATTTTCACTGGAAATTTTTGGATTGAATTATTTTCATGCATTGGTACTCAATTAGTTCATAGTTCATCTTATCATCCTCAACCTGACACGAAAACTAAGATAGTGAACAAAATTTTGGAAGGATATCTTCATTGGTTTATATGTGTTAATCAAACACAATGGGTCAAGTGGTTACCTCTGGTTGAATGGTGGTAAAACACTTCCTTCCATACTGCAACAAAAATGACCCCATTTATGGCACTTTATGGATATCATCTAGTGTCCATCACATCATATTTAAGAGAAAATTATATGGTTCAAGCAGTGGAAGAGCACATCGAGCGTCAAAAATAATTTCTCCAACTCTTAAAGGATAACCTCACTTTGGCATTGAATCGAATGAAACAACAAGAAGATCGACATCACAGTGAAATAATTTTTGATGTAGCCGACTGGTTACTTTTACTGTTACAACCATATAAACAAATCTCCCCTAGGAAAGATAAAAAGGATAATGAATTATCTCCCAAGTATTATAGTCCTTACAAGGTGTTACAAAAGATTGGTACTATGGCATATAAATTGGGGCTACATGCATCTTCCCTAGTACACCTAGTTTTCCATGTTTCATGCTTAAAGAAGGTGATCGGTGACAAGCTTCCATTTCAAACAATATTGCCAAAACTTTATGATGAAGGAAAAATCATATTGGAGCTACCTGACAACTATGGAATCGATCAATTTTACAGTATCACATGAACTGGAAGAGCTTACTTGCTAAAGATTCCACGTGGGAGGATGAAAATTTTAAATAGAAGAGTCCAAAACTACTAAAGTGTTAAGGAAAATACTATTTTGAAGGACAGGGGCATGTTAGGTCCCTATAATACCACTGTATCCCCCTTATTATTATTGTTAGTTTAGCCCCCTATTGTTATTGTTGTGCCCATGTAGCCCCAATATTGTTATTATTGTGCCCCATATAAGCCCACTATTGTTATTATTGTTATGTAGGCTCTGATTATAATGTGACCCCTTAGACTTTTATATATACCAAGGTGGTCTTGTCATTTGTATCATCCAAGAATTTTTCATTTATGTAATGTAAAGTAGGTTTCCCCCTCAACGAGAATAATGTTTAAGTCATTGATCTATATTTTCTTCTATTTTGTGAGTTGGTTGCATAACAAAAATTCAACACATAACCTTATCTCACCGGACTTCTTTCTGGCTAGGGCCAAATTCGAAACCCAAATGGAATGTCTAACCTTATAAATGATATGGGAATCCAACAACTTTCGGAATTATTTTTTAATCAGGGGTTATAGCATTGGATGAACCTTCCATAGCTTCTGCTAAAAAGGTTTTAAACCCATTCTTTAATGGGAATGTCATGTTCTATTACATGAGTATCATATGTCTTCAAATCTTTGTATGTAATACACATCACGGTACTTCTTGAATAAGTGAATGAATGTTCATTATTCTTGTGGAGAAAAAAATGTACTAAGGTTTACATAATTCGTCTCTTCTTGAGTTCCCAAATTGACTTGTTCAAATGATAGCTTCAAGCTTTGAGTCTTAGTATTGATTGGTCCTTTGAACTAGTTTTGAAGGTCATATAAGATTTCTAGGGACACCACACCTTTAGCCATAGTATTTAATTTCCTTGAATTAGATTCCTCCTGCAGAGCCTTGTCGTAATCATCCTCTTCAATGGAATCATCCTTGACCATGTCTGCATTAGCCATAAAATGTAGTATCTATTGGTAATCATTGAAAACATAAAAATTATTGACGTTATCAAGCACAAAAGTTTTATATATAATCTATATAGAAAGCACATTTCTCAATCATGACATTCTAGTGGTTGGATTAGCTAATGCATATGTTGCAGTATTTGTAAGCCTAGGAACAAAAATGGTATTAAAAGATTTAAAATAATTAATGAATCGACATACCTCCTGCTGGTAATTTTTAAGGTTTGGTGAAACACAATGGGTAGACTTGTACTAGATGAGTGACCACATCTCAGTCACTAATAACCTTGAGCGGATTTAACTTCAGGTCAATGCATTTCTATAGTCTAAGCACAAGTGCTTCATATTTAATAGTATTATTTGTACACTAGAACTGCTAGGATGTACTTCTTGTTGTATGGGTCTATGAGCATGAAATAAACTCCAAAGCCATCCAATGTTCTTGAACCATCAAAGTAGACAGTCCATTTAATAGTAACCGCTAAATTGATTCCTATATTATTATTAGCATTATGTACATCTATAATACAGGATTCATTAGCACCAATTCAAGTACAAGGAAGGAGCTCCAACTCTGTATCAAATGGGACGGGTGATGGTTGTGCTTAATAACACCCACAATTAGTTTCAAAAAAATTATTTCAAAAAGTCAAATTAGAAGATAAACTAGGTTCATTATGACCCTCAAGTGGTGTTATGGTATATTTCTTGTACGATTCACTTTCTACTCGAATCAAGTTGTTCCTAACCTTATATTGAAGTCATAAGTATGACTAATCCATGGAAAGATACCCTTGTAATTTAATAGAGCAATCTAAACTCAAGTGTACGCCAAAGGTTTTAGGGATGTCCACACTTACAATGTTTATACATTGGTGTACTTGGTGGTCAGATGGTAATCGAATAATAAAATTCTTGAGTTCACCAATAGCTTGGAAAAGAGATCTATGCAGTTGAATGATTTATGCATTGGTTTTATTGAATTTAGAATTAACTGTCTTAGTAACGAATGTATTATGTTCACAGATGCACCAGCATCGACTAAACAATTATGGACATTATAATTAAATATTTTGAAAGTTAACAAAAATAGGGGGAGTCGGTTGTTAGCATCTAAATTTACAACGTTAACTATAGATTCGAGAGTGAAAGAAGACTTACTAGACACCTTTTGAGAAGTAGAATCTTTTTCCCCTGATGAAGGTTGTGACAAGGCTTGGAAAAGTAGTTCTCATTGGCCTGCTATCTTCATGAGATCAAATATGGAGATGTTTGCGCAAGATCTCTTCAAATATTCAATAATATTATAACCATTCACTTCAATTTTAGCTGTAGTGCTTAAGTATCCATAGGTGTAGCTTTATTTGACACTTCCGAAGTGATGGGCTTTCGTTTTCTACTCGTGGAAGTGTTCTTACAAGAAATAACATTTGGAAACTTATTTTGTGAGTTCTGAGTAGGGTTGGTTGGTGGTGAGACCCTTCTTAACAGTTTCTCCTTCAATTTTTATCTTGTCACCTCCTGTTCATAAATGGGCCCTTGGCTCCTCAAACTATATCGACCATTATGTTTCTAATCAGGGGCTTCACTTTATAGAAGTGTTTCAAAACACTTTTTGTCATCATTGAGAATACAATCAAAAACATTAACTGCATTCCCTATACATGTACTTTCTTCATTCACTGCAATTTCATTTATTTATTCCATCTTCTTAAACTGCTCATTTGCTAGTAAGGTATCAACAATGTTTGCTTCTAGAGAATTCATGTCGTTCTTTCACTTTGGGCATGTTTTCTTTGAATGTCATTCTCGATGGAAGGAAAAATAGTTATCCATGCCCATACTTTCAATATTCAACACAACATTGGAACTCTGGGAAGATTTAGTAGGTTGGTTTTTGTTATTGTTATTCCTTATGAATGGGAAATACTTGGGAGGCTTGCTACTGGGAGAAGTTTCATTTGTCCTTCTCTTTAATTCTGAAACTTCGCTATTGATTTCTTTCAATATCTGGTCAAGCTATCGATATCTATAGAATCCTTTTCTATAGTCTTACTTGAAGAAGGCTGAGACCTCTTTCCGATCCCCTTGGAATATTTAGATTGATCAACATGTGTAATAACTCCAATGCCATGCAAGTCTTTCTCCATGGAAATTTATTCTTCAAAGTTTAGAGTCAATGTCTCCTTTGCAACTCATTTAATAGAAGAGGAAATGTTTATGGGAAAATAAGTTGTATATTAATCAATATTAATTGAATCCTAAGGTTGCGTATCTGGGGGAAACTTGTTCAATATACAGATAAACATTTGATTGAAACCCCTCACCATCCCCTTCCCCCCATATTACTATTTCCGACCTATTTTAATAACTTGGGGGGAGTCTTGTCATCGACAAAATTCTCCAAAACAAACTCTTAAAGACCCTCCATCCATGGATTGAATTCAGGGGCAAACTATGGTACCATGTTGCTTCTCTACCTTCTAATGTAAAAGGAAAAATACTATAAGCAGAATCATCATACCGTAGCTCTAACATCTGTAGATGCATGCAGAAGTCATTGATATGATCTTTTGCCTTAGTCTTCTCATCGGGATCAAACTTTGTTTACATATTTTTCGGATGTCTGGGAGTTCTAAAAATGTTATCCAAAAGAGAAAGTGGTCCTTCGGCCATCCAATCCAAGTTCTGATCAGACATGTCTTCATCTCCTTGCCCCTCCTCCTTTTCTGAATTTGATGAGCCTTCTCCTTCACCATCCAAACCATCATTAAACTCAAAATTAGCTCCCGGTTATGCTTCGCCAGAAAGAACAATATTTTCCTCGTATTCTTTCTGAATGGGTGGAAGTGTCTCTTATTAACTATGTCTTTTGAAGACTCTGCTAACTCCCTAAGAGTGATGAAAACCAAATTTTCCACCGACACAACCAACACACCAGTGCGAGTTATTTATTTTTTCTTAGGATAGTGAGGAAGATTATGAACAATAGGGAGTAAACTGATAGATTTCATGAATCAACGGGTGATAGGTCGAATCCCCCATACTTGTTCATAGGTAACCTCATAGGCCAACTCCATACGAAGTTGATAACACCCTCATATTTCAAAAATAGGAGTTAGGATAGTGCTCAGGATATTACTTCCTTGTCCAAAAGATGAATGATTGGGATGTGTAGAGCTATGAACCATAAAAAGAAAAAATCCCTTTATCTAGTGCCATAATGTTGATAGTGTTTCATACCGCCAACATGCAGGGTATCTCCCTAATATTTGGTGTAGGAGTCCCATCTGGAAATACAACCTGCCTTCTATTTACTTAAAGGTTCTTCTTAGCTTAAGCAATTACCATGAGAGAGAAGATAACATGTCCTTTTGAATGAGCAAGAGAGGGTGCCTTATGAATTTTCAGTTGTAGATGTATCAAGGTTCTTTCACTGAAGAGGGGAGAAAGTGAGCCTCTAAAAGATAAGTAATAGTAATAATTTAATGGAGATACACACACATAAATAAGAGAGAATCGTCAGACATCAAGCGAAGTAGTTCACATAGATGCAAGGATCGTTAAAATCATTACAACACAATTTGAACCAGTTAGGCACCAAAGTCACGGAAATTGTTCAATTACATTAGTACATGTGAAAGCCAACATGAATCATAAACATTACAAGAGTAGTACTAAAATATTCACAATGAATGCATGAAAATGTGTTGGCCAAATGGCTTATAGTATTGAGCGAAAGTTCCAAGATACATAAGTACATTGAACATCACTTGCTCTAATAGTGTATTGTTAGAGCCACTACTTTCTCCCCAAAAGTACTATCTCTATTTCTATAATGCCTTGTGGGAGAAGCCAAGGTTAAAATTCCTTTCCTTGAGTGATGAGGATATTTTTATAACTTGAGTCATGACTTTCCATATCCTCATGACTCTTGACTTTCCAATTTTTAATGACCATTGTACTTCTAGAACCCTTGGACTTCCAAATTACTTTTGGAATTACATATGACTCTTGGAATTACATGTATTTTGAACTTCTATACATTGAAATTTTTGCCATACATGACTCATGAACTTCCACTTATTTGTATTTACAATAATTACATGATTACATCATAACTTCCACATCATCACATGATGAGACAGGACAAGTCACTATTATTGATCGCTGGGACTTATAGTGACTGATGACATGGACTTTTTTCAATAGGTCACATGGTTGTCACTCGTGTATTTTCTCTTTTATCCAGCTTCTAATCATTGATGTCTTCTCCCTCCAAGGGTTCTTTCATCTCATGGAGTCTTTGTGTGTGTTTCGATCGTCCAGGCTTCAATGTGTTCTTTGTTCTCAAATGCTTCCTTTGACTTCCCTAATTCCCCAATTTTCTTCATACATCCTTTCCATGTTGTTCTTGAAACACTTGCAATTACAATCACTCATGTCAAGCAAACATTAGCCTAAAAAATATCCTATTCTAACATGTTTCATGAAAATTTTCTATTGATGTCTTAACGGTGCACTCAAGAGAAGCAAGGAAAACTTTTGAGTGAAAGGGCACACTTCGAAAGGTTTAAGGGCTGATTAGATAAATATTTAAGGCTTCATGATGTAGTCATGTGCTCAATAGGAGAGAGATAAACTCAAGGGAGGGCATAGGGAACATATCCTAAGGACGAAGGATGGGGCTTCAAGCTTCCCAATTGCATTGTTCGCTCAAGGGATACAACAAGGGCACACTGATGAAGGTTGAAGGGATGAGACTTCGGATCTTCGTGGAGTTCTCAAGTGTTGAAGGAGGCCAAGGAGGGAAGAGGGTGCATTGCTAAAGGTTGAAAGGATCAGACTTTAGGTCTTCACAGTGTGCTCATGTGCTCAAGGAGGGTGGACTTCTTCAAGTCAAAGGAGTGCACTCAAATGAAGACTTAATTCTTTAGGCTGCAATTCATACCAAGGAAGGGGAATGATGCTTAGGAGTTCACTATGTGATATTGGAGGTCACGCGACACACTTCCAAAAAACAAAGGATTCCTGATCAAGACTTAAGAGTGCATATTTTCACTCTTTTCCTTAACGGGTTCACTTGCTGAAAACAATGAGTTTAGACATGAAATCATGTGCGACACATGCCCACTCATTAGTAAAAAATAGATAGACTTGAACAATGATAAATAGACATCAAAACTCCAGTTTACATACACTCCCCAAGTAAAATAAACAAAGTGTGTTCGACTATGACAAAAAGTGTCGTTTTACAACAAACAAAGATGTTATGACCATGATGTGTATTAGAGATGTTAAAATTAGTGTGAAGACACTTAATAATGATCAAGAACACTTGAAATGTACTTAATGACTTGAAATGACACTTGATGACCAAGGAAACACTTGATGTGACAGATGAGTAGGCTCCAAAATTTTAGTGTACTTAAATTTTTCAAGGGCATTGTAGTAGTGACAACACTTGGTAAATGAAAAGATCCTTACTCTAGTCAACATACATTTTGACTTGGAATTGAAATGCTCATACATCAACAAGGAGTCTTCAAAATAAATCTATTAATAATAGGGTTGTTTTTTAATGCTACCTTTCCAATACAAAGACTTCGACTTATTTATTTGTCTCTTTTATATTATATCAAAATCACAACTGACATTTAAATAATCAACAACTTCCAACGATTTCAGAGCTTCGACCTGCATAAACATGCTACAATCTGCCATCCCTTTTGAGCATATCTAAGCTAGGAAATGGTCCAGTAAAATGTTGAGATACCAATTCCATCAAATATCACACCATATTGATTCCTTATTTTTTAAAATATATGAAGATTTGGTGTCACCAATTCCATGATTTCAACTGTTCTCAACCCTTAAAATTTCATGTTCACACATGATTGTTTAAACACGCTCTTGGTTTCAGTAATCAAAAATTCTAGTTTGGGCTTATCATCATATAAAAAGGATGATTTTATGGCATAATGTCCAAGTGACATCACGATGATTTGTCATTAGGGGACTTTCTAAGTTATAACTAAAAATGTTGTTACTACTTGCACATCAATTATAAATTAGAGTTTGATTGTTATAAAACAATTACGCATAAAATTATGTTGCCATATTATAACCTTCACAAATCTAACCTATAATATTTGCCTAGAAACTAATCTACACTTTATATTGCATAGTTGTGAAAATTTCACCTTATCAAAATATTCAAAATAGAGCTAAATCTCTATCATGCTTTGTTGGGTCCCCATAATACTAGTGATTAACCCATTACTATTGTAGTTATACCCCTTATTAATATTGTTGTGCCCCTATTGCCCCCATATTGTTATTACTGTGCCCCATAGAATCCCTCTATTTTTATTTTTGTGGCTTTATATTATTATTGTTAGGTCGGCTGGATTATATTGTGACTCCTTAGACTCCTATATATAGAAAGGAGGTTTTGTCATTTGAATCATCCAAGAATTGTTCATTTATGTAATGTAAAGGAGGTTTCCCCCTCGAAGAGGCTGAATTCTAAGGCGTTGATCTATCTTTTCTATCTTTTCTTGAGCTGGTTTCATAACATTTGGTATCAGAGCTTTGGATTCTAGGGTTTCGCTGCTCCAAACAGGTCATCGTGGCATTTTCGCTATAACTTTTTGTTTGCGATGTTTCAGATGTTACAAAAAAACCCATTTGAGAAGAAATCGCGCTGAAGCTCGGAGCTGAATTTTAGATCTCTTCGCGCTATATTTGCGGAGATATGATCTGAGGAAGTTTGTCTTTTTGAAGACTCCTGAATTACATTCCAAACAGGTGAGCTGGGGAAAATCGTCATAACTTTCTTTCTGAGCATCGAATTGAAATTTCACAAGAAGGTATCGAAAGAGGATGGACTGTAGTTTTGTTGTATATATCGTTTAGAGTCAAAGGTCGGAACAATGACACGTGGCACTTCATACAAGTTCGCTCTACTGAACTAGTCTACAATCAGGTCACTGCAGGAGATTGTGCATAACTCTTTCTTGGAGACTCCAATTTGGATCAGACTAGTGGCATTAGGAAGAGGACACATAAGGCTACCACAGGTCATAATTTCAGAAATGGATGATTCGAAATTACAGATATACATCAGATTCAATATCAGGCTTCTACAAAGTGAAAAAACGTGTGTAGTTTTTTTTAAATTTTTGCGTAAGCTTCGTTTGAAGGAATTCAAAGGGCATAGTAAAGCATTATTATCGGTAATTGATTCACCGAGGAAAGAAAATGAAAACACCTAGTAAGCAAACTGAAAGCTCTAGCATGACTTATGAAGAAGAGGAAGAAATGCAACATGATATAGCAAAAATACGAGACCAAGTGCAACAAGTGTCACTTGCACAAAAAGGAACAAAATCTAAGATGGATGGTTTAAAGAAAGATGTAGAAGCTAATACGGATGGTTTAAAGAAAGGCATAGAAGCTAAGATGGACGATTTGAAGATAGATTTGAAGACAGACATGGAAGAATTGAAGAAGTTGCTACAAGAAAGGGTCACTAATGGTGAAAGGGTAGTAAAGGAAACTCATGATGAGAACAAAAGAAATGTTAATCATGATTCCATAGACTCTAATGTTGGATCAAAGACCCACCATATTCCAAAAATCGATATGAGGAAGTTTGATGGCAAGGATCCCGCAACATGGATATTACAGATGGAGCAATTCTTCGATCTCATGTGCAAAACACACAAAAGGTACGTATGGAAACTTTATATTTGGAACCAAATCAGTTTGTATGGTATCAATGGCTTTGCTCTCGTAAACAATTTATCACTTGGGCAATTTTTACGGAAGAATTGATAGCACATTATGAGGATACAAAAAGCAACACTTTTTTTAGCCAATTGATAAGTCTCAAACAAAAGGGTTCAATAATGGAGCACATTGAGGAGTTCCAAAAATTGAACATAAGGGTAAAAGATATTCCAGAGGAGCATAGGATTGATGTGTTCATAGGGTCTTTAAAGGATAATATCCAACATGATGTTCGCCTTTGGGAACCTGATTCATTAGAGAAGGCATTCAGGTTAGCAAGAAAAATGGAAAGCAAAATTATGGCAACCAGGAAGCATACCACTCACAACTATAAAGATGGAAGTGTTGTTGCCCATAGTCTTCCACAACCTATAAGGTTGACACCACAAAAATTGGAAGAAAAAAGAGCAAAAGGGCTTTGTTACAGTTGTGATAGCAAATACACTAAAGGTCATAAGTGTGCTGAGAAGAAATTATTCTACATAGATTGTGAAGAGGAAGAAGAAAAGGAGCAAGAAAGGTCAAAAGAAGAGGATATACTCCAGGAACAAAGCCTAGATGAAGAACAAATAAATCCGACCATATCTTGTAATGCATTGGCAGGAATTACCACTCCTCAAACCATCAAGATAGAAGGACAAATCAAGAAGAAAAAGGTAATAGTGTTGATTGATTCAGGAAGCACCCACAATTTTATTCATTGTAAGGTAGCAAAAGAATTGAATTGCTTCCTATATCCAGCACCAGAGTGTCAAGTGATGATTGCAAATGGAGGAACAATAAATTGCTCTGGAAAGTGCCATAATATCAAGCTATCCATGGGAGAATATGTATTGACTAGCCCAATGCTTTCCATTCCAATGGGAGGTGCTGATGTTGTACTAGGAGTCCAATGGCTACAATCCTTGGGTACAATAGCTTTTAATTTTCAAGAACTTTTCATCAAATTTTCTATGGAAGGAAAGGAAGTTGAATTAAGGGGTATTGCAGGGAAACCAGGAAAGATAATCAGCTCTAATGGTATGACAAAGCTTCTAAAAAAGGAGCAAAGAGGTGTAATTGCACAATTATGTTCGCTAGATGTTTCCACATCGGAATCATCTATTTCTCCAGATCTCCAAAAAGTCTTGGACAATCATTCCAAGGTATTTGAGACTCCCAAAGGTCTCCCACCTATGCGTGATCATGATCATGCTATTCATCTGATTCCAGGAAGTGTTCCTCCAAACATCAGGCCGTACAGATATCCCTATGTCCAAAAGAGTGAAATTGAACGTATGGTTGCAGAAATGCTAGAGGCTGGTATAATTCAACCGAGTCAAAGTTCTTTCTCTGCTCCAGTAGTATTGGTGCACAAGAAGGATGGATCATGGCGCATGTGTCCGGATTATAGGGAGCTCAACAAGCTCACTATTAAAGATAAGTTCCCCATTCCTGTCATTGATGAATTACTGGATGAATTGCATGGATCAATTTACTTCACCAAGTTGGATCTTCGTTCAGGATATCATCAAATCAGAATGAAGATTGAAGACATTCCAAAAACAGCATTTAGAACTCATGAGGGTCATTATGAATTTTTGGTCATGCCTTTTGGCCTTACCAATGCACCTTCAACATTTCAAGGTTTGATGAATTCAATTTTCAAACCATTCCTTAGAAAATTTGTGTTAGTATTTTTTGATGATATACTAATCTACAGAAAGTCTTGGAAGGATCATGTTGAACATGTTGACAGGGTGCTACAACTATTGGAGGAGAAACAATTATATGCAAAAAGATCCAAATGTTTCTTTGGAGTCCAGGAGGTGGAATATTTGGGTCATATTGTATCTCATGAAGGAGTTAAGGTAGACCCTAGCAAAATTAAAGCCATTAAGGAATGGAAAATCCCCACATCCATAAAGCATCTGCGAGGATTTCTCGGGTTGACAGGGTATTATCGCAAGTTTGTTAAGAATTATGGGAGAATAGCAGCACCTCTAACAACATTATTGAAGAAAGATGCATTTTCATGGACTCTGGAAGCAACAAAGGCCTTTGAACATCTTAAAGAGGCAATGTGCCAAGCACTGGTCTTAGCTACACCGGACTTCACAAAAACCTTTATTGTGGAATGTGATGCTTCAGGAAATGGAATTGGTGCTGTTCTAATGCAAGATGAAAGACCCATTGCTTTTGAAAGTCGTCCAATCAAGGGAAAGTTTTTAAGCAAAGCTATTTATGAGAAGGAAATGTTGGCAATACTCCATGCACTTAAGAAATGGCGACCCTACCTAATGGGAAGACACTTCAAGGTAAAAACGGATCATGATAGCCTTAAATACTTTTTAGAACAAAGATTATCCTCTGAAGAGCAACAAAAGTGGGTCACAAAGATGTTGGGTTATGACTTTGAAATCATCTACAAAAAAGGGAAGCAAAATGTGGTGGCAGATGCACTCTCAAGAAAGGATGAGGATGTGGAAGCATTGTTGTGCGCCATTTCTATTATCCAACCAGATTGGATAAATGAAGCAAGGGAGGAATGGAAGAATGACGAAGAAGTGTGGGCACTTATTCGAAAGTTACAACAAGATTCCAGTACGTTTGATACATTTAGCTGGCAAAATGATTCATTATGGTACAAAGATCGCTTATACCTCTGTAAGAATTCCCAGCTAAAACAAAAGATTCTTATGGAATTGCACACTTCTCCCTTAGGAGGGCACTCAGGATTTTTAAAAACTTACCACAGGGTTAAGAAGGAATTTTTTTGGGATGGCCTTAAATCAGATATTCAAAAGTTTGTGGCGGAATGTTTGGTTTGCCAACAAAATAAAGTTGAAACAATTAAGACACCGGGTCTATTACAACCTTTATCCATTCCAAGCCAACGTTGGGAGGAGGTTTCAATGGATTTTATCACAGGTTTACCCAAGTCTGAGGGAAAGAGTGTCATCATGGTGGTAGTTGACAGACTTACCAAGTATGCACACTTTTGTGCATTATCACATCCATTTAAAGCCAGTACAGTTTCTACTGCATTTATGGAAACAATTCAAAAGCTACATGGAAACCCAAAGATTATTGTAAGTGACAGAGATCCCATTTTCACTGGAAATTTTTGGACAAAATTATTTTCTTGTCTTGGTACTCAGTTAGCTCATAGCTCATCTTATCATCCTCAATCTGATGGGCAAACTGAGATAGTAAACAAATGTTTGGAAGGATATCTTCGTTGCTTTGTATCTGATAAACAGACACAATGGGTCAAATGGTTGCCTCTGGCTGAATGGTGGTATAACACTTCCTTCCATACAGCAACAAAAATGACCCCATTTATGGCACTTTATGGGTATCAACCACCATCCATCACATCATATTTAAGAGAAAATTCTAAGGTTCAGGCAGTGGAACATCACATCGAACATCAACAACAAGTCCTCCAACTCTTAAAGGATAACCTCGTGTTGGCACAGAATAGAATGAAACAACAGGCAGATCAACATCGCAGTGAAAGAAGTTTTGATGTAGGTGATTGGGTATTCCTACGGCTACAACCATATAAGCAAATGTCCCTCAAGCAAGCTAAGAAGGATAATAAATTATCACCAAAGTATTATGGTCCGTACAAGGTGTTGCAAAAGATTGGTACTATGGCATACAAATTGGAGCTTCCTGCAGCTTCTCGATTGCACCCAGTTTTCCATGTTTCATGTTTAAAGAAGGTTATAGGCGACAAGCTCCCAATTCAAACAATATTGCCAGAACTTGATGAGGAAGGAAAAATTATATTGGAACCGGAAGCAGTCACAGAAACAAGAACTCGACAGCTACGAAATCGATCAATTTCAGAGTATCTTATCAAGTGGAAGAACTTATCCACTGAAGATTCCACATGGGAGGATGAGAATTTTATGCAGAAGTATCCAGAACTACTCAAGCATTGAGGACAACACTTTTTGAAGGAGAGGGGCATGTTGGGTCCCTATAATACTAGTGATTACCCCATTACTATTGTAGTTATACCCCTTATTAATATTGTTGTGCCCCTATTGCCCCCATATTGTTATTACTGTGCCGCATAAAATCCCTCTATTGTTATTTTTGTGGCTTTATATTATTATTGTTAGGTCGGCTGGATTATATTGTGACTCCTTAGACTCCTATATATAGAAAGGAGGTTTTTTCATTTGAATCATCCAAGAATTGTTCATTTATGTAATGTAAAGGAGGTTGCCCCCTCGAAGAGGCTGAATTCTAAGGCGTTGATCTATCTTTTCTATCTTTTCTTGAGCTGGTTTCATAACATTTGGTATCGGAGCTTTGGATTCTAGGGTTTTGCTGCTCCAAACAGGTCATCGTGGCATTTTCTCTATAACTTTTTTTTGCGATGTTTCAGAAGTTACAAAAAAAATGCATTTGAGAAGAAATCGCGCTGAACATCGGGTGTGAATTTCAGATCTTTTCGCGCTATATTTGCGGAGATATGATCTGAGGAAGTTGGTCTTTTGAAGACTGCTGAATTACATTCCAAACAGGTGAGCTGGGGAAAATCGTCATAACTTTCTTTCTGAGCATCGGATTGAAATTTCATAAGAAGGTATTGAAAGACGACAGACTGCAGTTTTGTTGTATATATTTTTCAGAGTCAAAGGTCGAAACAATGACACGTGGCACTTCATACAAGTTCGCTCTACTGAACTAGTCTACAATCAGGTCAGTGCAGGAGATTGTGCATAACTCTTTCTTGGAGAATCCAATTTGGATCAGACTAGTGGCATTAGAAAGAGGACACAGAAGGCTACTACAGGTCACAATTTCAGAACTGGATGATTCGAAATTACAGAGATACATCAGATTCAATATCAGGATTCTACAAAGCGAAAAAATGTGTGTAGTTTTTTTTAAATTTTTGCGTAAGCTTGGTTTGAAGGAATTCAAAGGGCATAGTAAAGCATTATTATCGGTAATTGATGCCCCGAGGAAAGAAAATGAAAACACCTAGTAAGCAACCTGAAAGCTCTAGCATGACTTATGAAGAAGAGGAAGAAATGCAACATGATATAGCAAAATTACGAGACCAAGTTTAACAAGTGTCACTTGCACAAAAAGGAACATAATCTAAGATGGATGGTTTAAAGAAAGATGTAGAAGCTAAGATGGATTGTTTAAAGAAAGGCATAGAAGCTAAGATGGACGATTTGAAGATAGATTTGAAGACAGACATGGAAGAATTAAAGAAGTTGCTACAAGAAAGGGTCACTAATGGTGAAAGGGTAGTAAAGGAAACTCATGATGAGAACAAAAGAAATGTTAATCATGATTCCATAGACTCTAATGTTGGATCAAAGACCCACCATATTCCAAAAATCGATATGAGGAAGTTTGATGGCAAGGATCCCGCAACATGGATATTATAGATGGAGCAATTCTTCGATCTCAATAATGTGCAAAACATACAAAAGGTACGTATGGCAACTTTATATTTGGGACCAAATCAGTTTGTATGGTATCAATGGCTTTGCTCTCGTAAACAATTTATCACTTGGGCAATTATTACGGAAGTATTGATAGCACATTATGAGGATACAAAAAGCAACACTTTTTTAGCCAATGGATAAGTCTCAAACAAAAGGGTTCAATAATGGAGCACATTGAGGAGTTCCAAAAATTGAACATAAGGGTAAAAGATATTCCAAAGCAGCATAGGATTGATGTGTTCATAGGGTCTTTAAAGGATAATATCCAACATGATGTTCGCCTTTGGGAACCTGATTCATTACAGAAGGCATTCATGTTAGCAAGAAAAATGGAAAGCAAAATTATGGCAACCAGGAAGCATACCACTCACAACTATAAAGACGGAAGTGTTGTTGCCCCTAGTCTTCCACAACCTATAAGGTTGACACCACAACAATTGGAAGAAAAAAGAGCAAAAGGTCTTTGTTACAGTTGTGATAGCAAATACACTAAAGGTCATAAGTGTGCTGATAAGAAATTATTCTACATAGATTATGAAGAGGAAGAAGAAAAGGAGCAAGAAAGGTGAAAAGAAGAGGATATACTCCAGGAAGAAAGCCTAGATGAAGAAAAAATAAATCCGAACATATCTTGTAATGCATTGGCGGGAATTACCACTCCTCAAACCATCAAGATAGAAGGACAAATCAAGAAGAAAAAGGTAATAGTGTTGATTGATTCAGGAAGCACCCACAATTTTATTCATTGTAAGGTAGCAAAAGAATTGAATTGCTTCCTATATCTAGCACCAGAGTGTCAAGTGATGATTTCAAATGGAGGAACAATAAATTGCTCTGGAAAGTGCCATAATGTCAAGCTATCCATGGGAGAATATGTATTGACTAGCCCAATGCTTTCCATTCCAATGGGAGGTGCTGATGTTGTACTAGGAGTCCAATGGCTACAATCCTTGGATACAATATCTTTTAATTTTCAAGAACTTTTCATGAAATTTTCTATGGAAGGAAAGGAAGTTGAATTAAGGGGTATTGCAGGGAAACCAGGAAATATAATCAGCTCTAATGGTATGACAAAGCTTCTAAAAGAGGAGCAAAGAGGTGTAATTGCACAATTATGTTCGCTAGATGTTTCCACATTGGAATCATCTATTTCTCCAGATCTCCAAAAAGTCTTGGACAAGCATTCCAAGGTATTTGAGACTCCCAAAGGTCTCCCACCTATGCGTGATCATGATCATGCTATTCATCTGATTCCAGGAAGTGTTCCTCCAAACATAAGGCCGTACAGATATCCCTATGTCCAAAAGAGTGAAATTGAATGTATGGTTGAAGAAATGCTAGAGGCTGGTATAATTCAACCTAGTCAAATTTCTTTCTCTGCTCCAGTAGTATTGGTGCACAAGAAGGATGGAGCATGGTGCATGTGTCCGGATTATAGGGAGCTCAACAAGCTCACTATTAAAGATAAGTTCCCCATTCTTGTCATTGATGAATTACTGGATGAATTCCATGGATCAATTTACTTCACCAAGTTGGATCTTCATTCAGGATATCATCAAATCAGAATGAAGATTGAAGACATTCCAAAAACAGCATTTAGAACTCATGAGGGTCATTATGAATTTGTGGTCATGCCTTTTGGCCTTACCAATGCACCTTCAACATTTCAAGGTTTGATGAATTCAATTTTCAAACAATTCCTTAGAAAATTTGTGTTAGTATTTTTTGATGATATACTAATCTATAGCAAGTCTTGGAAGGATCATGTTGAACATGTTGACAAGGTGCTACAACTATTGGAGGAGAGCCAATTATATGCAAAAAGATCCAAATGTTTCTTTGGAGTCCAGGAGGTGGAATATCTGGGTCATATTGTATCTCATGAAGGAGTTAAGGTAGACCCTAGCAAAATTAAAGCCATTAAGGAATGGAAAATCCCCACATCCATAAAGCATCTGCGAGGATTTCCTGGGTCGACAGGGTATTATCACAAGTTTGTTAAGAATTATGGGAGAATACCAGCACCTCTAACAAAATTATTGAAGAAAGATGCATTTTCATGGACTCCAGAAGCAACAAAGGCCTTTGAACATTTCAGGGTTAAGAAGGAATTTTTTTTGGGATGGCCTTAAATCAGATATTCAAAAGTTTGTGGCGAAATGTTTGGTTTTCCAACAAAATAAAGTTGAAACAATTAAGACACCGGGTCTATTACAACCTTTATCCATTCCAAGCCAACATTGGGAGGAGGTTTCAATGGATTTTATCATAGGTTTACCCAAGTCTGAGGGAAAGAGTGTCATCATGGTGGTAGTTGACAGACTTACCAAGTATGCACACTTTTGTGCATTATCACATCCATTTAAAGCCAGTATAGTTTCTACTGCATTTATGGAAACAATTCAAAAGCTACATGGAAACCCAAAGATTATTGTAAGTGACAGAGATCCCATTTTCACTGGAAATTTTTGGACAGAATTATTTTCTTGTCTTGGTACTCAGTTAGCTCATAGCTCATCTTATCATCCTCAATCTGATGGGAGAACTGAGATAGTAAACAAATGTTTCGAAGGATATCTTCGTTGCTTTGTATCTGATAAACAGACACAATGGGTCAAATGGTTGCCTGTGGCTGAATGGTGGTATAACACTTCCTTCCATACAGCAACAAAAATGACCCCATTTATGGCACTTTATGGGTATCAACCACCATCCATCACATCATATTTAAGAGAAAATTCTAAGGTTCAAGCAGTGGAACATAACATTGATCATCAACAACAAGTCCTCAAACTCTTAAAGGATAACCTCATGTTGGCACAGAATAGAATGAAACAACAGGTAGATCAACATCGCAGTGAAAGAAGTTTTTATGTAGGTGATTGGGTATTCCTACGGCTACAACCATATAAGCAAATGTCTCTCGAGCAAGCTAAGAAGGATAATAAATTATCACCAAAGTATTATGGTCCGTACAAGGTGTTGCAAAAGATTGGTACTATGGCATACAAATTGGAGCTTCCTGCAGCTTCTCGATTGCACCCAGTTTTCCATGTTTCATGTTTAAAGAAGGTTATAACCGACAAGCTCCCAGTTCAAACAATATTGCCAGAACTTGACGAGGAAGGAAAAATTATATTGGAACCGGAAGCAGTCACAGAAACAAGAACTCGACAGCTATGAAATCGATGAATTTCAGAGTATCTTATCAAGTGGAAGAACTTATCCGCTGAAGATTCCACATGGGAGGATGAGAATTTTATGCAGAAGTATCAAGAACTACTCAAGCATTGAGGACAACACTTTTTTGAAGGAGAGGGGCATGTTGGGTCCCCATAATACTAGTGATTACCCCATTACTATTGTATTTAAACCCCTTATTAATATTGTTGTGCCCCTATTTCCCCCATATTGTTATTACTGTGCCCCATGGAATCCCTCTATTATTCTTTTTGTGGCTTTATATTATTATTGTTAGGTCAGCTGGATTATATTGTGACTCCTTAGGCTCCTATATATAGAAAGGAGGTTTTGTCATTTGAATCATCCAAGAATTGTTCATTTATGTAATGTAAAGGAGGTTTCCCCCTCGAAGAGGTTGAATTCTAAGGCATTGATCTATCTTTTCTATCTTTTCTTGAGCTGGTTTCATAACATGCTTGCTCATTTCCTCAGAACCCAACCACATCTTATGTTACAAAAATTGATTATGTGGAATATATGTATACATTGTCCAACAACTAGTCATAGGTGTAAGATATATATGTCTGAAAGACTCAAGGAGTAAGGCTACTGAATTGAGAAGTACTCATGTTGATATGGTTGGCAATATTTTTTTATGGAAGGTCAAGATGGTTCATTGTCTCTAGTCAAAATCCAAACTATACTTCTTGGTCCTGTCAATTCAAAAAGAAAGGATTGGAAGCATGTTTGGACTTGTTTCTAGAAGTTTCATTGGCCATTATTATTTTGTAACCAATTTCCATTATTCTTTATTTTCCCATGAGATTTAAGAGCTTGTTTCATAGAGAATCAAAGAGGACTTTAAAGCTATGGAGACTTTCATTTTATTTTATTTTAAGAAAATATTTTTTTTATACAAAATAAAAGTGAAGAATGTACATCCTCATAACTCAAAAAATTTTCAAATGTTGAGCATGGTGACTGGGTCAATTTTCTTATATTAAAGAAATATATTCAAAATGTGTAGGAATGATTAAGATCATTGCCATGGAGGTTCGAAAAATATAAATCAAAATTGGGTAACTTTTGAGATTAACATTGATCAAGACGAAATCATTGACCACAAATATCTATAGAGTTGTCAAGGTCATCATTGGCCACAAATATCTAAAGAGTTGTCAAGGTCATCATTGGCCACAAATATCTATAGGGCTATCAAAGTCATCTATGAGGACAAAACGAAATTTCATGATCACACCCATAACTAAGAATGGAAATTTAGATATGATGATATCTATATCTGCTATATATCTAAACATTACTCCAACATCTAAACTATAAACATCGGATTTTAGTGCTCTTGAAAATATTAAAAAGATAACACCATAGCCTTTAAAATTCAACAATCATAAATAAATCATTTGTGTTCAAACTATAGTAAAATATTTTTGAGATCCAATACTGACCAGGACCCCTCGATGATGGGAAGGGCCTCTTTGATGATGAATCTTTGTCAACATTTTGATCCCTAGAGATATGTTGGAATGACAACCAAATAAATCCTATTAATTTACTTTCTACATCTTATCAAAAACATCACATAATAATAAACTCTCCATTCTAAAGTTCACATTCAGCTAATTGATTTTTACCAAGGAGTCACCACACACTTATAAACTTGTGATCACCTGCTTGAATGCAAACCTAAAAGATAATATAATATTAACTTGATCAACTATTTAAACATGTCCTATTCTATGATATGGTAATCACTTTGCAAAGGTTGCTAAAGATTTGACTGAATTGTTATATCCTAAATAAAAACATTTGTTGTTGTATAACATATAAAGAAAACTCTCAAGCATATTTTATGTTAAAGTAATCGTCGATAGATAGACAATATACTTCTTTTTAATTTAAAAATAATAATCTTTATGTTTAGTCCTGTCGAAGTCACAAGTTCAAACCTCATGGAGAGGGGCTAAGGAATGGAAACCACTATGCAGGGATTAAACTTCCCAAGGTGCATCCAAGCTTGACCAAATCCTCACACAATCTTGTTGATAAGCATCCCATGGTGGGTGGAATTTTCTTGTTCTAAGCAATAAGTAGGTTGGCCTCGGCCTAAGCTCAATCTAGTTACCAAAAAAACAAAGGATTTGGTTCAATTTTTTTCCAAATGCACTTTAATATAATATTTGTTCTATTAGAAATAAAAACAAAAAAAATAGTTATTTAGTTTTTCATAATGATCTGCCCAAATATTTTATTCCTTTAGTGTACCTTTGTGCCTTTAGGGGCAATTTCTAGTTTTTAAACTTTATGTTAGTTTATTAAATCCATTATTAGTTATTCACTATTTATTACTAATTTAAATTAAATTTTCAATAATTTGGTTAAAAGATATTTTGTTATATTATATGCTTATTTTTATCATATTCTTTCTATGAATAGGTATATGTTAATATATTTTCTTCAATTTAGTATTATTGAATATTATATTACGCTTATTATCCTATATATGTATATATTGTAACTGAAGGAAATAGTAATAGGATTCAATTGCCATTAATTATCTAGATGAACCCATGTGCACCCAAATGCTCAGTGTAGAAGGCTAGTTAAGGGGAATATGAACATCAAATAACATACTTCAGAAAGACTTTATATTGCTAGTATTGCAAATCAAACTTCCCTTTAAAGACTAATGTTCATTATTAGTCTTTGGCTTGGCAAGAATCTAATAATTGATTTGCAATTTTAACTTTGAATTATGAAAACCTACTATTAAACTTTAGAAATAAAAAAAAACTTTTTATTGTAAATAAAAAAATTAATTTATAAACACTTGAATGCACAAAAAGTTTTATATCTTATTTTATGGATATTATCATGTGTCCAGTCTCACCTATAAATTATTTTCCATAACTCAGAGAGGTCGTGCCTTCACACCATAGAATGACATGTACATTACATCATAATGAACAACAGTTCATTCAATAATATTATATGCAACTATCCATATCCATTATGTAGCATAAGTTCTATGCAACTACCAAGTATAGTTATCTCAATGCTATTGAGACTGCATTGAATGAAATGATTATATTGCAAAGTTGTTTACCAGGTGGACACCCATGAATCTTGAAGCCCATAGGCTTCTACCTGTAGGATGTTTGACTAGCTATGGACAACATTGACTTTCTATCAAAATGAAGAAGCTGTGAACCCTAAAAATTCGAAACAATCCATTTCAGCAAAACATTCCTTCATCATGTTGGAAAATGTAACTAGCTTAGGTCTTCATAATTGTCATCATACTCATGTCAATATGCATATCTTATGTAATAATCAAAACAACAAAGAAAATTTATTATTTTAAAGCTTGGGTTTCATTATTCTTTTGATTGATATTCTAGTTAAAGCATGTTATTCATGTTTCTAGGGTTTTTCATGTCATATGATTTATTGTCATGAGTCAAGAGAGTCAATATCATGTATAAACGACCCATCTAGGAAAGTTGTACCATGTAAAAGAACATATTTTGAGTCAATACAGTCAAAATAAGTCTCATAGCACAAGTCACCCTCGCTAGAGACAAGTCAGCAAAAATAAGGCTATTTGACCTCCACATATGAGTATAAGTAGAATTTGTTTGGCCTAATTCAGAAATAAGTTCAATATGAAATTCTGAAGTTTGATATTGGGTGTGAAATCCAAGAAGGAAGACAAGAAAGAAAACGAGAAGATAAGTTGAAGCTAGATCGAATGAAAAATGAGTTTTTGGTCAAGGTTTTGCCCTAATTTCTCTCACATGTGCAAACATCATGAGTTACTATAGGGGTTGAAGTTGCAGACCTAGTGTAGGTCTGAAACATTGAAGATGGGGTTCTAAATTCTGAGTTTGGTGTAGTTGTAGAAGGGTTTGACTCTTGTTGACTTGGATCGACTTTTGACCAAATTGGAAGGGATTATTGGAGGGCTAAATTTGTGCTAGAGGAGGCTTTGGTATTGAGGTTTGGGTCTTCGCTTTCTAATTTGAGGGAAATTATATAAGAAGAGAAGAATTTTTTCTAGGTTTCCAATGGGGGTGATTTTTCCTTGACTTAGAGCCTAATTTCTGTGTCCATTGTCTTTATTGTTTTTTCACTTGATAACTGTTTGATGAAGAATATGTAATAAATAAATACAATAAGATAAATAAATTTCACAAAAATTATTAAGGTTAAGGAGAAATTGAATTAATAACTGCCCTATTGCATTATCCACCATCGTTCCAAAGCTAAGGTGTATAAGAGAAGGTAGTTGAAAGGATACAAAGAAGAGGTTGTTTGTCAAGGGGAATCATTTGTAGGAGGGACTAAAGGATAGAAGAAGAATACTTATTGATGTAGAAGGAGGGATACTAAATTGAAGAAGACCCATCATCAACCTCTCATTGAAGAAATAATAAAGTTCTCATTGAAATTTCTCTAGTATACTTCAACAGGGAGAAGAAGGAAGAAGCGAGGAGTTTTGGGATTGTCATTCACTATTTGAAGTTGTTGAAGGCATCATCATTAAAGGCATGCTAGAATATATCAATCTAGGGAATCTTTGAAGTCTCTTGGAGGTTTTGAAAACTTCAAGATAGTTCGAGACATAATCAAGAAGGAGGAATATTGGTTAAAAAAGTAAGTATCATATTGTATTCTATGTCTCAATCTATAGATAACACATCCACATTTTGCAAGGAAAGTAACAAGATTGTTGGATCAAAAAACTTCTTAGCATGGAAGAAAATGATTGACTTGGCACTCACAGAGAATGAATTCATGGAGTATATCCTTGGAGAAGTAGTTGTATTAGAAAAAGAGAATACTCAAGAGTTAGAAAAGTACAAAAAGGGAGAAGTACGGGTACAATGGATCAATGTTGAATTCATTAAAAATCATATTGTTCCCTTTGTTATTTATTTTGTAACACCCTCCTCCCACATCTACCCAAGTAACTAGCCAACCAAGGAAAACATGTTACGAGAGGCTACTATGATTGGATTTAACCTCCTATGTGACCTTAAGGAAGTGGAATCGATGAAAACTGAACATATATACCTTCCACATAAGCTACATGACTCCAAGGAACCATCCCAACCACTCAAATGGCTAGCCCCTATGTCCCAAGGAGGTTTTAAACCACTTGACCCCCAAACACTCCCATGATATGGACCCGACAACATCTAGGAGGCTCTGGACGCTCTCATGCCAAGACATGCCACTATCCTGGGACTATTTTTCCTATTGTTGTGCTAGTGTCCCTAAGACTTGAGCTACTTTTTTAGGCCCAGAACCCAGGACACTACATAGAATTGAATGACACGTTCAGAACAGAAAGATAACTGGGAAACGATGATGGAAATGTAAATACTTGAAGAAAACCTTAACCGAACCCATACTAGCCATGCTCGACATTTCATAAAACATAACACGAATATGTAATCTACAGGTGTAAACAACATATTTAAGCATAGGGGTCTCATACTTGTCTGAGAATCACTATGAAGCATTGTTCCCTTATATCATTTGTTGCATTTCAAATATTAGGTTAGATACATTTTTCATTAATTTACAAGTAAAAACATGATAAGAGCCATACATAGCCGTTGTCATAAAAAATATGCATAACCAGCATAATAGCAACAAAATTACCAAGGAAGTCACAACCATATGATCTTGATATAAATGAGTATAATAATCATAGAAATGCAAGGAGAAATAATATCATATTAATGATGAAAATTCCAAACCCGAGATGGGACCACTATGTTCCACCCAAACATAGAATGGATAAGCCAAATCTCTCTTCAGCCATTCACGCTTGTGTTATATTTCAAGCATGAATGTGGGACTCAAACTAAAATAACCAACCAAGGCATCCCTAGTTTAAACCACCTCACCCTCATCAATAAAAACTAGGATTTAGCGTAATCCATCCTGGATCGCTAGGCCAACACAATAAACATGTAATAACAGTATTTACCATGATCTCGACGAGATCACTAGGCCAAAACAAGCATGGATACAACTGGATTCTCCACCTACACCATGAGTAATTTTCCTATCTTCTAGTCTCTCAAGATTTACTGCAATCCATAATCCAATCTAGAGATCACTAAGCAGTAAAACGAGACACTTCCCTATAGGCTTTACCATATAACCCTCCATTCACCAAAATGGATTCTTAGGCCTAATAAAGGGAAAAACCCTCTAGGATTTATGATATATCCTCCCATTCACTAGTAAGGATCCTAGGCCCACCGAGGCAACACAATCCTGGATTTACCAAAACCCACATTGTGGCACTGAGGTTACTAAGCCAGTGGCTTTACCTTGATCCATAGTATAGTTCAGGGACCACTAGGCCATGTGTTCTATCCTTTGACGATCCACCTCACTCAGCTTTGAATCCATCTGGCAATCCAGCTAAACCAAAACCATGAGAACCCCATCACAACTATCCAGAAATGCCAACGCTAGGCTGAAAACACTATCACACCTAGAAAAACCCATGCCATAATAGAAAAAAACCACATTCAAAACCATGTATGTTGAATCTAGCAAGGAAAATACACATGCAAATCGATACCTGGAAAGAATACTAATGTAGTTGCTTGATCCTTCTCTTACTTGCTTTCTCCTTCTTTCCTCTTTCCTTCTTTTCCTTTCTTGATCCCATGCCAAAATGCTCCAAGAAAACTCTAAGTTTCCAAGAGTGAGTGAGAGAGAGAATAATGGGACAGCTCCGAAACTGAACTAAAAAAAGGTTACAAACTAATCCTCATAAGCCTATTTATCAATTACGTTGTTATTTTCTTCATTTTGCATTATTTTCCTTCATTTTCCTCAAATGAAACCTGTGACCTTTCACCTTCCTTTTCTCCTAATCTCCATTATTTTCAAAAATAAATGTGCCAAAAATACCATTTTTCCTTTTCAAATCATTTTCCATTGCCTTTGCTAATTTCCTTAACCATAATAAACCAAATGAACACCCACTAAGATGTTTTTCCCAACATTCAGCGTGGAATAAGTGTCCCATCAACCATGGTTATTATTTTTGCCTTTATTAACTTTTATTAGATGGAATTTTCACCATGGTTATTACAGAACCCTCCTCCTTGGGGGACACTGTCCTTGGTGTTCAACCACACCTATACCTCAAAAATCACTGAAAATAAAACATATTTCCCATGGAGCTTTATAGCATAGCTCGATGCAGTATTTACAATGATAACCCTAATGGAAAGACAATGAACATGAAAACATAACAACACAATATCATAATGACATGACACCCATACCACGTATTGGAGCTTTATAAAATTTCTCATAGTGGTATTTACATCCATATACATATGTACATATACCAAAATATCATCAAACATGTACCCAAACATATACCAAAGACATATACCAAAACACCATACCAGAAATCCTTAACTGGAAAACAATGAAGGATACATAGCCCACATCTGATTCACCATCTCAAATGTATCTTCATAAGACTAACATGCTTCCAATGCACTTTAACCTGCTTGATTACTCAATTTTGGTGCATGAGAACCCTTTTCTATAATATACACTGAGGCTCTGGCTAAAATTCTCCATCTAGTTCCACCTGCAATACAGACCAGTCAATCACATGATCAACATGTTTAACATACTTCCTAAGCAATGACACATGGAAAACATCATGGAAATTCATTTTCAAAGGTAGTGAAAGTTAATAGGCCACTAGCTCAATCCTTTCAATAATAATAAAGGGTTCATAAAATTGTGGTGCTAGCTTGCCACATGATCCAATCCATAAGGAGCTCTTCCTTGGTTTGATGGGCAAGTATACCTGTTCCACAACCTGGAACTCCTTGAACAACCTTCTCCCATATGCATAGCTCTTCTACATATCCTGTGATGCTTTCAAATTCTTCTTGATTACCTGCATTTCCTATTCCATTTCCGCCAACATGTCCAGTCCAATCAACACCATGTTCACTGGATCTCTCCAATTGATGGGAGTATTGAAACTTTGCCCACATAATTCCTCAAAAGACTCATATTCAAAGATTCTTGATATGAATTTATATAAGTGAACTCTACCAGTGGAATATACTCTTCCCACTTTCATTGTTGATGCATCACATACATCCTCAACATGTTCTCCAATATCTTGTTGACCCTCGTCTTTCCATCTTTGTTCGAATGATAAGTGGTACTAAAGACCAACTCTGTAACCAAACCTACAAACAACTCCTTCCAAAACTTGGAAGTGAACTTTGCATCCCTGTATGACATAATGTTCATTGGAACTCCATGCAATCTGATCACATCTCTGATGAATACTTGTGCTACATTGCTAGCTGTGAATGTAGACCTCACTGCAATGAAGTGTGCAACCTTTGTGAACCTGTCCACAACAACCATGATAGAATCATGTTGTCTCACGATCCTCAGAAAACCAGTCATAAAGTCCATGGAAATGACTTCCCATTTCCATTCTAGAACCGCAATCAATTGTAGCAGTCCACCTGGATGCTTACATTCTACCTTCACACACTAAAAATCAAATCACCTAGCCACAAACTCTACTACATCCTTCTTCAGGTTCGGCCAATAATAAAATTTCTTCATTGGGGTCAATGTCGTTTGGTACCCAGGGTGACCTAAATATGGTTTCACATTAAACTCCCTCAAGATCACCTTGTTGAGCTCACTACTGTCTGACACATATATCTTGTTCCTAAATCTAACTAATCCATCTATTGTAAGACAATAGTCCACATCCAGTGAACCTGCACCTGTACCACTACCTGTACTTGTACCTTTACTACTACCTATACCTATACTACTACATGTACCTGTACCTATACTTGTACCTGTACCTGTACCTAAACTCTGGTGCAACCTCTCCACAATCTCCATATACCTGACATCCTGCTTCCCTTCCTGCAAGATCATATCCTGTAAGTCTGTCCCATAGGAGCTCATAGCTTCTAAGTGATTTACATGTACCCACATGTTAAGAGAATCTGCCACCATGTTCTCCTTTCCTTTGATGTACCTGATCTCAAAGTCAAACTCACTGATCATGGCCAAACATCTAGCCTATCAGGATTTTAGATTCGGTTGGTCAAACAAGTACCTCAACCCAATGTGATCACTCATTAGTACAAACCTCAAGTCATGAATATAGTGCCTCCACATCTTCAATGCATGTATGATCGCTGCTAACTCAAGATCATTTGTTGGGCATTTTTTCTCTTTCTCATTTGTTTTCATGACTCATAGCATAATAAATGTCCATTCTGCATAAGAACCCCACCAAGTCCTCTCTTGCAAGCATCTGTGCATACTACAAATTTCTTGTCTAGATCTATAATTTTTAACACTGGAGCATGTGTCAACAACTGCTTAAGCTACTCAAAACTAGCCTCACACTCCTCTGTCCATTCAAACTTCTTACCTTTCCTCTGCAATGATGTAATAGGATAAGAAATCTGTGAGAGGTTCCTGATGAACCTCCTGTAATAGTCTGCAAACCCCATGAAGGATCTCACCTCATCTACATTTATAGGAGCTACCCACTCCCTGATGGTCCTTATATTTCATGGATCTACTATAATGCCCTCCTTGGAGACAACATGTCCCAAGTAGTGTACCTCAGTCTGAAAGAAAATGCACTTACTAAGCTTAGCATGAAACTGGTCCTCTCTCAACAACCTCAACACTACTACTAAATGCTTAGCATGCTCTTCTTCTTTTGACGTTTCTTCATCCTTTTCTTCCTCCTCTTCACAATCTATGTAAAATAATTTCTTCTCAGCACACTTATGACCTTTAATGTATTTGCTATCACAATTGTAACAATTCCCTGTTGCTCTTTTATCTTCCAATTTTTTGGTGTCAACCTTGTAGGTTGTGGAAGGCTACGAGAAACAACACTTCCATCTTTATAGTTGTGAGGGGTAGACTTCCTTGTTTCCATAATTTTGTTTTCCACTTTTCTTTCCAACCTGTATGCCTTCTCCAATGAATTAGGTTCCCAAAGTTGAACCTCATGTTGAATGTTATCCTTTAAAGTCCCTATGGAGACATCAATCCTCTACTTCTCTGGAATATCGTTTTCCCTTATATTCAATTTTTGAAAGTCCTCAATGTGCTCTACCATTGAACACTTTTGTTTGAGATTTTTCAATTGGCTAAAGAAGGTGTTGCTCTTTGTATCCTCATAATGTTCTATCATTTCCTCTACGAAAATTGACACATTGAGCTGCTTTGTAGCCAAATTTATGGCAAGAGAAACATTGGCCATTGAAGAAACTTCTGCGATTATCAACTCTACTTGCCAAATGATTGTTGTTTCTATTGTCATCCATTCTTGAGGCAAATTGAGAAGATTTTACCTGTGGCTAGTTGTAGCTTTTTTTCATCCTTAAGGTGGATTGCCCCTGATTTACCTGGTAGTCTTTGTTTATTCTTGATGTAATTCGTCCTTGTTGTACCTGGTGATCTCCATTGGGCTTTTGATCATTCCTTCTTGCTACATTGAGATAACTCTTTGAGGTGGATGCTTGAGATGTTTCTCCATTATACCCTAGACTTGTTTTGATTAGTGGAGAACATTGTACATTGATAATCTCATCCAGAGTTTCAGATCCTTTAACAAATTTAAGATTAAGAGCCTTTGTTTTCTCAATTTCTTTTCTAAGGCCAACAATTTCACATTCTAACTTCTCAAGAAATTTTTCTTTTTCATCAAGTTGGAATTGCAGAGTATCAATGATCACATTCTTTTCTTCTAAACATGTTTTGAGTCTAGAAATCTCTTCATAAAAGCCATCCACATCTATAGCATCCATGTAATCATCATCTTAGAAAGCCATTAAAAGTTTATAGTCATTACCTCGTTCATCTTCATCACTATTTGAAAGTCCATCACTGTCTTCATGAGTGTAATAGCTTTTCTTATTTGCATTCTGTTTCTTGTTCCATCTAACAGGTTCCTTCCCCTTGTCAATCTTATCCTTATGAGGACATTTTGCAGCATAGTGACCTACTCTTCCACAAGCAAAACATTTGAAAGGTAACTTACCTCTGAATCTTCCAGTACCCCGTTGAAGATTTCTGACAAAATTTGATTCTTCTTCTTCTCCTGACTCATAGTACTCTCCTTTGCCTGAAGCCTTGAAGGCAACTTCTCTTCTATTTGATGGACCTCCTTTCCTCATTTCATAAGCAGTTAGAATTCCGTGCAGCTGTGACATTTTAAGGTTTTGTAGATTCTCTTTTTCTTCTATTGCAGAAAATTTAGATTCAAACCTAGGGGACAAAGATCTTAGAACTTTTTCAACCACAACAGCCTCTTTTATTTCTTCATCCAAATTTTTCATACAATTAATAATCTCATCTACACGAAGAAAATAGTTAGCCACACTTTCATCATTGTACATTCTGAGATTTTCATACTGAATTCTGAGGGTTTGAAGTTTTGCTCGTTTTACCTGATCATCTCCTTCATAGCTCAGAACAATCTTGTCCCATATTTCTTTTGCGGATTTATACTGCATAACCTTGACAAATTCTGATTGAGATAGACATCCTAATAGAGTATTGACCGCCTTTGCATTTGTTTCATATTTCTTCTTCTCAGCCGGATCTGTAGGAGTTGTTGATGGAAAAGTATACCCTGTATCTATGATGTCCCAGACTTCTGTACCCAGAGATTGAAGATAGGCAGTAACTCTTACCTTCCAATATACGAAGTTTGTCCCATCAAAAATTGGTGGCCTAATTGATGCTTCCCTCTCGTAGTTTCTCATGATGATAGATCTTCCTTCAAGCGATCAAGCTTCTTCAGAAGGACCTGCTCTGATACCAATTGTTGGAAATAATACTGAGAGGGGGGGTGAATCAGTATTATCAAATTCTTTTCAATATACCATCCAGATTTATACTTTAAATTATTCTTCAGATATTGATGATTAACTTGTATGTCAGTACCATATAATAATGAACAAGAACAATGAAAAACAGATAGTCACACCAAAGAACACCAGATATAAGGTGGAAACCCAATGTGGGTGAAAACCACCTGCTGCAATATGTCTCTATCTTCTTTCAATTAGAAACTTCTTTTACAATGATTTTGTACTGGTGCAGTCCTTTACCAGTATGCAGGCTGCAACCTGCAAAGAGCTACAACTCTCTCTCGTTTTCCAGTCTCTCCTGGAAGGGAGCTACAACCCCCTACTTCTTTTCTTCCAAGGACCACTTTTCAGAAATTTTCAAACTGGATCCATGTACATCAAATAATCATCAAGTACATGTGAATCACCCAATCAAGTTTTTCAATCAACCAATGAATCAACCAATAACTTCTCAGAATGCAGTAACCAGATCAGCAATACCAGTAATCTAAACCCAAAACTCTTCAGCAATAGATAAAAGACAGCCAACAAATGTTTCAAGAAAGGTCCGCAACTTCACCAATAGAGGCATGCGACTATCCGCAGTTCTTATGTGTCTAAACTGCGCAGATCCGCACTCAGTCCTTCTTCTGCTCTGTGCACCTCCGTAGCTACTCCTTCTGCTTCCTTGCGTACCTCTACTCAGATTCGCACCTGTATTGACTGACAGCGTACTTTTGCACCTTGTTCTTCTGTTCCCCTGCGTACCTCCGCACTGTGCCTTCGTCTGAGCTGCATACCTCGCACTGCACCTTATGCTGCGCTGCGGATCCCCACACTGTGCCTTCTGCTGTGACCCCTGCACCTGTCCTATGGATCGCCTGCGGACCTCTGAATAGGGCCAAATTAACAGTCCACCAATGTGCCACAGATAGTCAGATCCACAGATCTGATCATGCGCCCGAGAGATCACGACCTCTTAATAGATTCGCCTTCAATTTCACCTTGATTTAGATCTAGCCTTTAAAACTGATTACCCAAAGTTTCAGATCTTAAGATATTCAATTTTCACAAGTGATCAGCCAAGTGATCTCCTTTCCTTTTTATAGGCAAGCCCTTATTCACACCATGGGACAAAACCATCGAAAACCAATACAAGGGATCCAAACCGGGGTTCAATACTTTAGATCCTATACCACGGACCAAAACCATAGGATCATGATCGACGGGCTAAATACCAAGGGCCGAACATAAGAAACCCCACATGTGCACGCTTCTCTGCATTGGAGTGAGTGAACTGGGGGACCGCACCTTCTGAACGGAGCACCTACGGGTATGACGGCACTTCTTGGTCGGTGTACCTGCAGGTCCACACCTTTTCAATGGGGCACCTGCGAACCCCTTATTTTCCATCATTTTGAGAGCCTGAATAGAGTTTTGCCACTTGAGTGAGTTGCCATCAAGTACAACACCTGTGCCATAGCGCCAAACCAAAATCATAATGCCAACAATACATATGTTGTGTTAATCCATATTGATTTTGAAAATGAGATAGCCTACCCTAAACTTCACTAAGGTATGTTTGATCATGTTTATGTTTAGTTTATCTGACAAGGTATGTTTGCAGGAAGTCAAAAATAAATATGACAAGTAAAATGGTGTGCTATAGTTCACATGATTCTCCCTATCATTAGATGAACAACATGGCGATGAGTACTCCCTTCACATAGAAGATACATTGAGAAGTTAGAAAGTAGAGATCAAAAGTTGTAAGGAAGATAATGACATGATCCTTCAATCACAAGAAAGAATTTCCAGGGCACAGGAAAAGCAAGAAGAGGTCAATATAGTCATCATTCAGAGTCTATCATATTTTTAGAGATAGGGACTACTTATGATCAATCATGGATAGGAGGAAATGACCAATGGAGCATATGGTATCAGGTCTCAATTAGGATACAGGTTTGACATAGATGACACAATCAAAGATGGTAGGTTAATCGATACACCTGAAAGGTGGGAGTAATGACTATGGGTTTTATTCTAGTTTTGGTTGAGAGAGACATCATTGTCAACAACATCACCATCCATATAAGAGGAGTGAGAAGAAGTATTCACGAGAGGATTTCAAGAAAGAAAATCATCCTACACTTGATGAAGAAATGAAGAAGTCATATGATGTGGAATCTTGGTTAGTTGGGTTGAATAATTTTTTTAGATTGCATGATTATTCAAAAAATGTGAAAGTTGGGATAGTTACTTTCAGTCTTAAAATGAAACCATACATTTTGTGCGAAGATGTAAACAATGTCAGAGGAATTTTAGAAGAGAAGATGACTAGGAGTGAGTTTGAGAGACTTCTTAGGAAGTAGTATCTATCTGAAAGGTACTATGATGACAGGGAAAACAAGTTCTATGAGTTGAAGATGGGATCTATGACCGATTAGGAGTCTACTAGCATATTTTTTGATTTATTGATATATGTGTCTTATCTTAAGGAGGAGAAAGAAAATATTCATAGATTCATCAATGGGTTACCAGTGTCATTCAAAGATAGGATTGAGTTTGATGAGCCTAGATCAGTGGAGGAAAACATCAAAAAGTTGAAGCATTGTAATGAGAAATGGAAGTCCAAGACTAAGTATAAGTAGGATTGCAAAGGTAATGAGAAGAATAAAGGAAAATTTACTAAGAAGATAGGAAAACCTAAGGATATAGATGACAAGGAGAATGCATCACCATACAAGAAATTCAATGCAGTTGATAAAGGCCAAGGATTTCAGTCTAAAGAGAAGAATAAGGGTGATGCCAAGAATCCTTTGCATTATTTCCCTTGTGGCAAGGATCATTGCAGGAGAGATTTTCCACAACATCAGGGTGGTATACCACAGATTTACAATGCTAAGGAGGCACATATAGTTGGGAATGTCGGAAAAATTATTCCTTAGATTTATGCAACATTGGATAATATGCAGGTTGATCATCACGAATCTATTACCAAGATGGAGGTAAGCTTTGTGATCAAGTTTTTTATATTTTGATTAACCGTGGATCTAATCATAGTTATATCAGTCCTGACTTGGTGGATAAGTTTTTCTTAAATAAATAAGTGCATGAAAAGTCTTGGTTGGTGCAGTTGGTTATAGGTACCAAGAAACGAATTCATCATTGGGTAAGATCTTGTGCATTTGAGTTGAACAATGTGTCTAAAACAATCCATCTAAACGTTGTTCGGTATGGATTGGTTGTAAATTCACAGGACTAAAGTAGATTGCTATGATATGGTTATTACGTCGTTTAATGATGATGGAGAGAAGAAAATATTGCAAGGTAAGAAGAATCCTACATCAGTGAGAATGTTTATAGCTATGCAAGCCAAACACACTATGAGGAAAAGATATGTATTTTTTTCATTTCATATTTCTAGTGATAAAGGGAAGGATTTTGAGAATGTTGAAGTCTTAAACAGGTACCCAGTTTTGCAGCAATTTCAGGATGTATTTCCAAAAGATATTTTAGATTTACCACCTCATAGGGAAGTGGATTTTTTTATTGAGTTAATTTCTGGAGGAGCATGAGCATCAAAGTCACCTTAAAGGATGAGCACTCTATAATTAGTGGAATTGAAGTTGCATCCTAAGGAAATTATTGATAAAGGAAACATTAGGTCAAATGTGTTGCCTTGGGGTGCACCAGTACTATTCGTGATCTGAAAATGAAAATCGATCATCCTCAGACACTTTGCAAGATAAATTTGGGTCTTAAAAAATTAACTTAGTTTGAAACTTTTCCAACTATGAATAGTTAATTTTCAATGAACTAAAAGATGAAACAAAATCATATGTAGTCCAACACGATAAAAATGAACAACTATGTGATAACGGAGTTCACTCCTCTTGGGCTATGTATCGGAGCCCTGATCTAATGGCTAGGTCACTTTATTCATCCCAACAACAAAAATAGCACATTACAAATCTTTGACTCATAGCGTAAGCCTCCTTCTAGAGTGGCACGTGTTTCTCCTACAAAGAAAGGTTCTCCTTTAGAAAAATCTCACTCTCAAGTGGACTCCCTTTAGCATAGAAATGATAGAAACAAAAGAAAAAATATTCACTCTGAATGTGGCAATAGGTCCTTGTACTCATTTTGAGATTAAAAAACACAAAAACAATTGCTTCATAATGAAGTCTTAACATGGTCTTTTCTCACAACAAAACTGAGAATAGACTGAAAATGGATACTATAATGAAGAAAAAACTGATGCATATGTTTACAAGAGATTTTTCGGCGAAAATCACAACATCTATCATTTGTCGACGCGTTTCAAACCAACTAGTGTGGTTCATCGTCAGGACAAGTTGAAGAATCAAAACCAACTATGCATGTTAAAAAGCTCGAGCAGAG
This sequence comes from Pinus tabuliformis, assembly GCA_031772625.1. Lineage (NCBI taxonomy): Eukaryota > Viridiplantae > Streptophyta > Pinopsida > Pinales > Pinaceae > Pinus > Pinus tabuliformis. Next base: position 10,790,326 of record CM062813.1, on the reverse strand, counting down.
CCTCCAACGGCTAAATTTGACAAGAGACCAGGGTCAACAAATCAGTTATTAATAATTAAAAGGAAAATAATTAAAATAAGGGACCTTACCTCTAAATAAATAAATTATATGTATAAATTAATTAAATTTAATTGAATGTAATTTAATAGTTAGTTAAATTATATGTATAAATTAATTAAATTTAATTGGATGTTAATTTAATAGTTAGTTAAAGGATATTAAATTTCATAAAAAATAAATATAATAATAAGGCATACAACTAACTATATATAGAGTTATAACTAACTAATAAAATTATATGTATTTATAAGTTAAGCTAAAAAAACATAAAACTAAATAAATAAAATAAAAATAAATATATATCTATATCTATATCTATATCTATATCTATATATATATATATATAAATAAAAATAAAATAAAAATTAAAAAACTAAATAAATAAATAAATAATAAATAATAAAAAAATAAAAATAAATAAAATAAAACTATTTAAGGCCAAAAAAAAATAATAAAAAAATTGCGGGGTGTTAGTGTCAGTATTTGCAGCCTTCCTCCAGTGATCAAACATCCTCTTGCAAAGTAATTTTAAGGTGTCAAGGTAAAATTTTGTCATTTCAATGAGTCTTCAAGTAAAATTTGGTCATTAGGTATTAGGTCTAGGGTTTGCTTTTACTCCTTTCAAAGTTGTCCAAATGTCAGTCCATCTCACTATTCAGCTAAGTGTACCATCATTCAGAGGGTTTTCATCATCATGTCAAGTTCCACTGGGTCATTTTACACCTTGTTCATGCTTCAGTTGTGCCTAGGTAAGGTTCATTTCCCTCTCTTAGGGTTTTGAAGGCAATTTCTCTTGGATGGTAAAATCATCAGCAAAACTTGCATCCTAATGTTCATACACCTTCCTCTATCTTAATGTACCTTATTAAACACTTCCCATCACTGAGATCCCCCAAATTCCTCATTTTTCCACAAACCCTAGTTTCTTGCTATAACTTGACAATTTTCTAGGTTGGGCCTGTGTTCAGCCCTTTTGGACCCCTTCCCCTCACTCAATATTTGAAATTCCACTTTCCCCTACTTTCTAACATCCCTCCCTACTTTCCAAAATTTTGTCAAGAATTTAGAAGCCACTTATCCCCTTCATTTCACTTCATTTCGACAAATCCCCTGTTCCACACATCGGGATAGGTTTTACTCCAACGATGTTTCTGAGCAATAAAAGATGAATTTGGGAAAATTGAGAGATTTTTTGGTCCAAAATAGGCCAAGAAAGAAAAACCTCCTTCACTTTTTACACAGGTGTCATGGTTTCAGAGAAATGTCAAAAATACAGTTGCCTCGGGAGAATTGGTGCACCTCTGAAGTGACCTTGGGAAAATCAAGTTTTCTCCTAGCTTGGTTGCCGAAATGAATTTCTTGATGAGTCCAATGATAACTATACACAAATATATTTCCAATGAGCTATAATGAGCTCAATTTGCAGTTGAGGAAGACCTTCAAAAGTTGACTGCAAGAGCACTCTGCCTTTAGGCAGCCTCATTTTTCAGATTTTGACCAGTCTTGGGATATTTGATTTTTTATAGAGAAAATGAACCCCAAATTGAAAAATTATAGTTGGGTTGGAAATCAGACTCAAATACCTTTCCAACTAGCTATTCTAGGCCCAATTTGGACACCGGGAAGGCCTCCAAAAGTCTCTTGCAAAAGCACGACGCTTTGGGCAGGTGGTGCGGCGCATTGGGCTGCAATTTCCAGTGCAAATTTAAACTGGCGTGGCGCATAGAGAAGGTGTGGCGCGTTGGGTTTGATGCTCGGAGCATATAGCCAGCAAGCCCAAAAACCTCAAAAATTTGCTCCAAAATTGCCCAATATGCTTGGATCATCATTTGTACAAGTAGGTTGAGCTTCTCTCATAGCTTTTCATCCAAATTTGATGGTTGTTTGATGGTATTTGTTGCATGGTGAATTTTTAAAGAAAACAAACCCTAGCTCTCTCTCAAAAACAATAGTATTAGGGTTTTGTGTTAATTTTTTGTGGCTGCCAAGTTATCCCCTTACCTCAATCACTCCCTACTCCATTTTCCCTTGATTTCCCTATTCCCCAAATTCACTAATCCCCTCTCCCCATTCCCAAAGCCCAAACTCAAACTCCCAAACTACTCCCTAACCCCTATTCCCTTGATTAAACCCTATCCCATTAGTCCCTAAATCCCTCACTATTTGTTCTTCCCCCTATAGTTGTATCACTCTTCCCCTTGGTGGCAAAAGTCAAAACACACCATCAAGACAGTTCAACACATCACAGCTCACCTATTTCCCATCAAGGCAGCTCCAAGATAGTTCATCCACTAGCAGAGATGGCAGCTGATCCATCATAAGATCATGAAGAAGAGACATAAAATGACTCTCCCACAGAGGTACATGCACCAGGAGGCCTCATGGAGGTGGCAAACATATTTGAGAATCGCCAAGCTACCCAAAGGAGGACGGTGGAGCTCACTTCACTTGAGCAAGGGGTTTGTGCCAATCGGGAGTCATGGCTTGAAAAAGCTAACATCCACTTATAGAGACTGTTGGACAAGGCCAACAAGGACAAAGACATGATTAGGTACATGAAAAACCATTATTGGGCATGAACTCATGTTTGCAAAGTGAAGATCAAAATCCTGAAGGAAAGACTAAGGAGAGCAATAAAACGACACAAAAGGCATGATAGGCTCCTAATCTTGGCTAAGGCTTCCTTGGCTAATAATGATGCTCAATGATGGACCTTCAATCCAAATTTCAGCAAATTTGGAGAAAATTTTGTCAATTTTGAATTTTTTGGCTTCAAAACAGATTTTCCTGCCCAATGCGTAGCACCACTTGGCGCGCGCTTATAATTCGGAGATCCTCTGGAGGAAAACTTGGCATTTCTAGATTTTTTATGAAAATTTATGCATGCTCATGAATTACCTAAGGATTTCATCAAGTTTTGGGTTGCTTAAAGGGTCAAAAACACACAAAAAATGACCTCTCTGCCACCTTTTGCACCCACAGGAAGCAGTCTTGGGCGATTGAAGTTTTGGAGGGGCAAATGACATCCAAATCCAGAAATTCGACTTGAGTTGGAAATTCGATGGGCAGGGCTTTCCAATGAGCTATCTTGAGCTCAATTTGGCCTTCAGGACGACCCTCAAAAGCAGCCTCAAAGTTGTGCTACGCATACAGGTTTCAAGCGCGGTGCATAGGGAAATTTGGCCTTTTTTTCACTTAGCAGCTTAGAATTTCGTCCAGTTTTGACTAGTTTCTCTTTTTCATGTAACTCTCTACTTATCTTGATGTAAACTCATGACTTTGATGTAATTTTGGCACATTTTTACTCATCCATGTAGATTCATTCACTAAAAAGTGAAAAGATAGTGAATGAATCAGTTTCCTTTTATATAGAGGCAAGTTGTTTCATTACCTATTTTTCAGTTCCTTGTTTATATATGGTTGAAATAGCTCCTAGAATGATGAGCTCGACCCCTAGAGGCATGGGAAGGAGTTAGGCTTGTCTATATCATGTAATTTCTCAGTCATTTTCAGTGTTGGACACTTGGGATTGCTTGGCACTCCAATCTACATCTGATTTCTGCATTTTTGGCAAAGGAAAGACCAGGGTTTGCAGCACTTTTTGGGAGCCTTGTGGCTCTGTGTTTTGATGGTGTTCTTCTCTATGTAATTTTTGAGTTCACTGATATTTATGTGTACCATTTCCTTTCTCTTTTTCTTCTGAAATTAAACAAATGAGTGAAAAAGGTTGAATCCATTAGCTTGTTGTGCTTCGCCTTATAGTTTTGTTTAATTTTCAATGTTTTCATCAATTTGAAGAGGATTCTTGATACCCTCTCGCCCTCTTCAGCTTCTCACCAGTCTGAGCCCTCCATCTTTACAAATCGAAGCATCAAAATGACTGCATTTCTTGCCCCAATCAGAACTCTGCAAAACTGGCCTTCATCCTCGGACCCAAATTTGCCTTTCCCTTGATTCCAACAAAACCCCCAAAAAATCAAATCAAATCCTTGCACTTCATACCTAGCCTAAAATCAAAAGATATGTCAGTCATATGAATCCCCCATAGATCATAATTTGATGAGATTGACCCGGAGAGAGCCCTCTCCTGTCCTCGTAGGGTTAGCTACGAGGCTGAGTGTGGTTTGATGTTGGCCCTGGATCCTACCTTTTCAGCCCCAGGTAGATTTAGGCACTAACATGGGGAATAGAACTAATTATTATAAACATTTAACAGATTAAAAACGAGGGAGGGGAAGAGGCAGAACAGAAGAAGCGACTAGGAAGAGAGAGCAGGGACCCAACACCTACTGATTTTCCAGCCATCCTCTCTTTAGAGATTGCTCGACCTCTTTTCAATCTCAAGAGATTCCCTAAATTTCCGATGATGGAACTACGAAACTCTAGCAATGACACTAGTCTCCTCAATACGAACATGATGATTGGTTTTTTCCGCATGCTCAGCTAAAGCAGAAGACTTTGATCTCCTATGCTTAAGGTCAATTGCGTGTTCACTAATCCTTTGATTGATGGAGTGACCCATCTCACCCATATATGGGGTCCCACAGGAACAACGGATAATATATACCCCTTTCATATCTTTAGGGTCGATAGGATCCTTTGCTGATCTGAGGGACATACGAATGGTGTTAAGGGGCCTAAAGGTTACAGGGACACTATGCATCTTGAGAATTCTTGCAACCTTATTAGTGGTCCCTTGAACAAATGGAAGATGGACACCTGGAATCCGCTCCTTCAGTTCCCTTTTAGCAAGAGAATTCTTAGCGGCTTTTAGGAAAGCCTTCTCTCCCATGTATCTACTATAAACATTCTCAACAAAGACATCAAGGAGATGGGATTTTTCTCTCTCAAAACTCTTTTATCTAAGATCCTTAGGTCTCGAGTAGCAAGGGTATTGAGAACCCCCATCTTCTGAGCTGGGAAATGGTGGGAACTGGTATGAAGATATTGCTCTGTATGCATTTTCTTTCTAAAAACATGGTGGGAGAGGGAACCATCACTATTCTTATAAATTAGAATATCAAGGAAAGGGAGGCATCCATTAACTTCCTTCTCTTTAGTGAACTTAATGGCCGAGGATTGATTGTTAAGATGGTCAAAGAAGAGATCTAATTCCTCTTGGCGATGAGACCAGATAACATTGGTGTCATCCACATACCTTTTCCAAAACTTAGGCAGGAGACAGTATGAGTTAAGAGCCTTGGACTCAAAATCTTCCATGAAAAGATTAGCAACGACTGGGGATAGGGGTGAGCCCATCGCAACCCCACAGGTCTGCTCAAAGAACTCTCCTTCAAAACTAAAAAAGGTGGAGGTGAGGAAGATCTCAACTAACTGAGCGGTGTCAAGATCTATTAAGCGGTTGATAACCTCCAAGGCCTCATTAATAGGGATGCAAGTGTACAAGGAAACAACATCAAAACTAACAAGAATGTCCCCGGGGTCAATCTTAATGTCCTTGATTTCGTTAATAAAGGAAGCAGAGTCTTTTACGAAGGACTCTGTACGACCAACCAAGGGCTTAAGCCTCAACGCAAGAAATTTAGCAAGAAGGTAGGTAGGACCTCCAATGGTGTTGACAATGGGCTTTAATGGAGCTCCCTCTTTGTGAACCTTGGGGAGACCATAGATCCTGTGACTGATAGGGTTGCTCTCAATGAGTTTATGGTGCAGGGAACTCACCGAGCTAATGGATTTAATGGCAAGAGCCACATTCCTAGCAAGCTTCTTTAATGGGTTTTTGGAAAGCTTCTTATAGCTACCACTCTGGAAGGTTGGAAAACCCTTATCTTGGTCCTTTCCATGCTCCGAAAGGTCTCCATATTGCCTCAAAAATGCATGAAATAGTATTTGTCTACAACACAAATATTTTTCTCTGCAATTTCTTCAACATAGAAAACTCAAATAAAAAATAATATTTCCATTGAGTTTTGAACACCCAAAACCCCCATGTAGGCTCTTCTTGGGCTCATAAATATTGAAAAATGTTCAAGTTAGGCCTCCTAGAACATTTATCTCCTATATGTCTTATAAAATGAAAAGACTAGATAATCAGGCAATGGGATCATCCCTTTTGTCAAACTATTAGGCGATAGTTTCGCTCATGACTGGTGTTGATTCTGCTAGGTTCCTATACCAATAGGAGTCATAATTTTTGAATGGCTGAGGTCAAATTTGTAATGTGTACATAACTTACTTTCTGCAAATGTTTTCCATATTCAAAAAAAATAAAATTAATTAAAAATGTAAAGAGTGTATGTCCTAAAAGAAAAATCAAAGGACAAATAGAATAAAAGAGGTAAAAAAAGATGAAAAAATGAACCCCAAGAAAAGAAAAGACCATGAAAGTGTGCAAGTCAAAATTCCACTACTATTTACTTTTGATGCAGAATAAAAGATTGTGTGCAGCTTGTTATCCTTGCCACAATCCATGAATCTTCAAAACGTCTAAACTTGACTATTTCATGTTTTTAGTTTCATGTTTATAGACAAAGAACAAAATCTAACCAAACTGTTTAATCTTGGCAGATAAGTAGATAGGTAGAGTAAATAAAAGGAGCTCAACTGTTTAATCTAAGCCCTTGGATGTAATAAGGTTAGACTTAGATAGATTACTTTTGTAAAAGAAAAGAAAAGTTTTGATAAAGGGTTTGCCAACTTAAGTGCACCCTAATAAAGAGAAGTAAAAATGGTAGGATGAGTAGATGGGTAAGTAGAATAATGGTTGCAGAATTGTGATGATTGATTAGATAAGATCATATTATTCACCTTCATCATCAAAGTTCTAAGTATGGATGAAAATTGAGCATTTATCAAAGTACACAAAGTCAATTGATTAACCTCCCTCATTCATTACATTTTCCACTTAACTAATTTCCAAGAAAAGTCTTAAAGTGCCTAAAATCTTAAGTTAAAGGGGCTCAGAGCATTTCTATGACTTTTGGAGGGACCAGACCCTCAACCCAATAACTTATAGGTCCTAAGTACTAAAAGTCTCCTCATGAACATTCACCCCCTTCAAATTCACTCATATTCCCAAATAAATCCCTTCCCTTATGAAAAACATCAATTTCCTAGGGAAACTCACTTTCCCCTAATAAACCCCTTTTTCTAAGGATAAAACCTTAGAAAAATTAATCACCGCATGAAAAGACCCCTTTCCTCTAAAAACCCAAAAACACTTTAAAGCCTAAGTATCATGTGTTTACAAAAAATAAAATAAACAAAATACATTATACATCGCATTTTGTGTATTCTCTGCCACCATCATATTAATTTCTAACTTTATTTGTATTAAATCCCAAAAAAGCAATAAACCCTTCCCCTATAGTTATAAACAAAAATCCTTATATTAATATTCCACCCCAAAAGTTTGAAAAATAAACTTTATTACTCCCCTAACCCGATAAAAAGATTAATTAACCGATCTGAGGTTAATTAATAACTAATTCCACCAATGAAATCACCCCTGATGCCCTTAATCTGCCTTTAAACCTTCATTTAATCTAACCAGCCACCGTTTAAACTCCATCAAGCCCCTCCATTAAACCTCATGAAAAAACCCCGCCCCAATCACTATGCGATCTGCCCCATTTGATTCGACGGTTGACGATCATTCGGGTAGCCTCTGAAGCTGACCTTTACCCCCTTGGTATGGGTAGTTTCACTTTTGGCTCTACTGCTACGTTGCGCCTGATAAATGGCATCAGGCGACCTCCACACGAAACCACCCCATCCAAAAAGCATTCCGATCAAAACCCACTTACCACCTCCCACTAGACGACAAAAACGTCTCATCTCCCACTAAAATCCAATTGTACCTGTCCCCTGTGTACCCACCAAAATAGTTGACCTTACCAATAAAAGTAAAAAAATCATTGTTTGTTGTTTTATCATGAAAAAAATGCCTAGACCTCCATGCAAGTGATAGAGTACATGCAACTGTCAACCCACTTCCAACTGCCAACCTGCTAAAGCTATCGAAACTTCCAGTCCACCCTTCAGTCACCTACACCTCCCGCACCTGTACTCAGTTTTCCATCGACCCATTCAGGGAAAAAACCAGGTATTTATCCAAATTCACCAAGAAACCCTGTCTCATTCCTAAAAACTGTTACTCAATTGCTTTAATTATTAAGAAATTAAGTGGAAAAATTTTCCAGCAACCTCAAACCACTCTCAATTGAACCAATTTTCCACCAACTTAACTAAAAACCCTTTTCCCCATTCTTGAATCCACAAGAACCAAGGATGGTTGCTCAAGTTGCAATGAATGTCTGACCAATTACCACTCCACAGACTATCATTCCTACAGTCTCTATAGCAGTGCCCTCTACATTGGCTGCTTCCTTAGCACCAACAGTTCCACCTACTATAGCCATGCCAATCACAGGTACATCTACAAGTGCAAGTACATCTACAAAGAAGACAACAAAATTAGTGAAAGCCATGGAAGAAATGACTATCCAGGCTATAGAGCTTAGAAGGCTTAAAGAAAAATTCTCAAGCTTGGAAACTGACTGCAAGCTTGCACAAATACAACAAAAGGAAGAAGCTCAGAAGAGTCAAAGAATGGGTGAAAGGATAAAATTCCTTGAAAAAGACTTGACCTTACAACAGCCACTAGGACAAATAAAGGAGATGCTCTGGTCCAACATCATTGACTCTGTCAATGATGTTTGGCCATCAATTCAAATAATTTTTTAGCAGACTGAACTGGTGAAAGTGGCCAACGAAGAAATTCAAAAGACAAGAGGAGATCTGGGAGGCAAGCTTGAGGAGGCCAACCAACTAATAAATCTCTTGAACAACAAGAATAGAAATCAGCTAGATGAACTAGGCATAGAAGATAGGATAGGGACCATTATACAAAACAAGAAGTTTCTTACTAAAAGGAACCTTATGCTCAATCTTGAGAAGAAATGCAAAAGCATGCAAGTTGGTATTGACAGGTTCATGAAAAATTTTGGAATTTTGAGAGAAAAAGGCCTCCCCAGTCCTATGGTTATCCATGACAGGCTTATGACCCAAGAGGACTACGTTGAAAGACTAAATAATTTGGCCAACGACCAAGCTAGCACTTCAGGGGTTAAAGCTCTGCCCATAGGAAAAGTATTGTATGACAATTTGGAAAATTTGTTCTTCCTGGAGCATGAGGTAAAGCACCTATTTGTCAACAAGCCAAATTTTGCCAAGTACACCGAAGCTGATGAGACATATAGAAAGATGCTGAAGATAAAATTACCTGAAGATGAATGGTGGGTAAAATTAACAGATTTACTATAAAGTTACTGTAGTAAATCTGATGGCAGCAGGATAAAACAGGTGAAACAAGGTCAAAGTGTAGCAGGTAAAGAGTATCAGTAGGTTAAAGACATAAAGTGATTCCAGCACACAGATATCAATCAACTGAAAGAGCCAAATTTGAACCACAACAACCAGCACAATATTAATAAAAGGGACAGCAAGAAGCAATTTTCCATCTGTCTCTATCTTCATGCTTGAAGATATTTTTGACTTCCTAGAATAATTCTCAAACTGTTATGAGATATTTTGTAATATTTTTTGTATAAATACTTGACATTTCGAAGTAATTTGTGTGGATTCAAAGACATTTATATAGACATTTCATATCAAGTTAAGGAGCCATTGTAATCGACACTAGATTGGCTTGCTGGATCATGGAATAAAGTTAAAGACATTTCACAGGATTCTTGTGCACACTGGAAATCAAATAAGTATTATCTCTTCATGTTTATTACTGTTTTCTCTTCATGTTATAAATATTCACGTGTCTCTATGAAATCTGAATGGTAAACAAGGAATGATATTTCAGAATTAGCTTTAATGCTCTCTGTCTTGACTGTTTAAATTCTCGCTATTTTTTGCTAAACTATCTTAGTCTGGGAATTATTAATTGCTCCCTTACTTCCGTAGTTTCCCCCCTTTAGGTCCATAGTAAAGGATTCTTAGTTTCCCTTTGCTACTGATCTCCTTCTATTCTTCATCTTGATCTCGGTTTAAGGGTTCTTCATTGCCCTTTCACCCTGGTTAGGACTACCTCATTCATTTGAACCTACAGATTTGCTTTTTGTTGTGCTAGCCTACCCTATGAACTCCTCCTTTAATAATTGATTTGATCTAGTTAAGCCACTCTCTGATTGACTCCATAGCCCAATGGCTTGAAGGCCTGCTCTGTCCATATCTTCCCAGAATTCCACCACCTAATCAAAATCAAAAACTTATGAGCATTAAGAACTAGCCTAAAATCCCACCCAAAACAAAGTTAAATTATAAAGAGAGAGCCCTCTCTGGAATTAGGTTGTCTACAACCTGAGTCTAAAAGATTAGGTTTGCGGTTACCTCGGATTATTCCTTCTTTTGATAACTTCTAGGGAAGACTTCTAAGTGATAACATAGTGGCGACCATACTGGGGAATCAAACCCTCAGTCTTAATAAACCTTTGAGAAATTTCAAATTTTTATTTTCAAGCCTCTTAAAGGGTTTATTAGAAGTTATTTATAAAATTTCATAAAAAGAAACAACTACAAAAAGCTTGAAATCTGGCTTCAAGGAGAACTCATTATACAAGGGCCAACCCTGATCCAAATCCTCCCCCTGTATTTGACAATCCCAACCTTATTTTGAGAATAGCCAGAAGACAAGAAAGTTCAGTAAGCCCAAGACCTTTGATCAAAGTAGATTCTTGTCCTGATGAGTGGCTCTTTTTAGAAGACCTCCCTTTTGACGAGTCATTTGACCTCTCCCTATTCAGAACCAAGTCTGAAAGTGCACTTGATGACCTAGTTCTAGATCCAAAATTCATTAAAGAGCTTGAGGTCCAAAAGGAAAACCAGTCAATCGATCAGTACCTTCTAAATTCCCCTCAGTCATCCCTTACTACTGTTAGGATCCCTAAACCTTCTAAAAAAACTTCAACTTCCTTTAGTTCACCATCCTTTCCTCATATTTTTGAAGTTCATTCCACACCTCCATTCATACCTTCACTTCCCCATCAGCCTATCACTACCCAACAAACACCTATCACCCCCAGTTCCCCATCAACCTCTGTACCACCCCTGGGAACCCAAACTCCAGTTCTCAGTCCTACCCAACTCAAAGCTATGGCAAACAGATATGCCCCTCTTGTGATGCCTGCTCCACAAGGTGCCATGCCCCAAGACTACCAGAGTAAAATTGTCCTATTTGATGGCACTGGATCTTACACAGCACAGCAACACATAGGAAAAATGATAGATTATTTCGAACTGCATGAAATTGACATAGGAGATGTCCAAATGAGAATTTTTGCCCAAAATCTAGCTAGATAAGTGAGAACATGGTTTAGATCTCTGCCTAATAACAATATAGATAGTTTAGAAGTTTTTTACCAGCAATTTTTAAATAGGTGGGAGAAGAAAAAGAACCCTCTTCAAATTCTTTCTGAATATGAAAACATCAATAGGGGACCAAATGAAACCATTCAGGACTATTGTACTAGATTTAACAATGTATATAACGCAATACCACTTGACCTTAGACCTCCACCTAGCTTAGCCCTGATAAAGTTTCCAGATGGGTTTGACACTGACATGGCTTTCCAACTGAGAGAAAGGAATCCAACAACCCTAGAAGATATGCAGAGTGTAGCAGTTAGTGTAGAAGCTAATCTGCTAGCAAAAAGAGCTAGGGTTAGAAATGAAAGGAGAGCACCCTTGAAAGATGAAACTTCACCCTTTGATAAAAAAATGGATGCTTTAGCCAAAGGAATGGAAAAATTGATGGATAGGATAGAAAAAATTGAAAGGAAACCTCACTGGGATAACCAACAAGCACCTCCAGTGAGAAATCCAAACTTTAGGAAGAACCAAAACCAAAATACAGGTAAAAATGGGCCTAGTCAGAATATTAGACCACCTTTCCAAGAGAACTATGCTGAAACTTCCCATCCAAAAGACCCTGAGAAAGAAACCCAAATTAACTTAATGGGTTTAGATGATGAGGAAACTGTCTTTCTGAATCAAGATGATCAGGAATTACACATGCTTCAGCAGGTCTAGACCCAAACTGGAGAATCATTTCACTACAAGCATGGGTATGATTTTGTTATCTTCAAAGTGCATAAACAATGCAATTTGAGGAGCAAAAGGAACACTGATGCTCCAGACCAAAACAAGAAAGTAGTACCTAATCAGCCTAAGAAAGTTAAAGCAACTCCAGTTGCAAAAACTCTCAAAATCCTTTCTAGATAAAATAAAAACCCTCCCAGTCCCACCATTTAAGATGTAAGCAATGACCAACCTTCTAACGAGCAACCTTCCACTTTAGTTCCCTCCAAGGAAACAGTGGAACAATCGCTAGAAATTGTATCAGAAAATCTAATAAAAAGGACTCCAAACACTTGAAAAGAAGAACATACTACTCCAAACCCTGTTGTTAAGATTTCAAGTGTTCAAATAGACAAATCCCCTTTGCCTTTCAATTTGGGAGCAGAGGTGGCCAAACTAAAAATCTCAGTTCCTTTAACAGAACTGATCAAGCATGAAACTTACAAATCTCAAATAAGCAAATCTTTAAACTTCATTGAGAATGAAGACTCTATTAACTTATTTGATGATTAGCCTGAGTTAATTTTTGGTCCCGATGTTAATGGAAAACTAGTGGAAGGAGGGATACCACCGTTCTACATTAGCCTTAACCTCCACGATAAAATCCTACATAATGCCATCCTAAACTTTGGGGCTTCACACAATCTTATGCCTAAATCTGTTATGGAGAAGCTAAACTTGGATATCACTAGACCCTACGAGGACCTATTTTCATTTTATTCAAGCCAAGTTAAGTGCCTAGGACTTATAAAAGACCTATGTGTTTCGCTAGTGTAGTACCTACTAATACAATTATTATGGACATAGTTGTTGCTGATATACCACCTAAATATGGCATGTTGTTGTCAAGATCGTGGGGTGCCAAACTCCAGGGATATCTACAACTTGACATGTCATATGCTACCATATCAGTCTTTGGGCATCCTAAAAAACCATATAGAGAGACTCTGATGAGGTATGTATTGAGTACCCAGGAGAGACCTCAAAACTTTCCTATATATTCAATGCATTCTGATATTGATTCTTTCATTCTTTACAATGCTGAATCGAACCAAGAAAACAATTCAAACAGCATTATTTTAGAACCAAATGGAATTGTAGTAGAAAAAGAAAATCAAAGTTTCCAAATTCAAGAGATTTCAGATAATAAAGATGACCTAGATACCTTAGTCAAAGAAGATTTTGTTCCCCCTGACGGTAAGAATTATGAACATGAAATTTTGTGGCATCTTGAATTCGATGGGTTAGTAAACGAACTAGGTGTAGGAGTAGGAGTATGGATTTACAACTTAGAAAATGATCATTTAGAGGGACATGCCAACAGATTGAACTTTAAATGTAAAAACAACATGGCCGAGTACGAAGCACTTCTTTTAGGTCTCAAATTGGTCAAAAGGTTAAGAGCAATAAGAGTCTCTATTATGGGATATTCTGAGTTGGTAATAAAACAAATCAATGCTATTTGTATGACTAGGGATCCTAGGTTAGGATTTTTCAGAGGAACAGTTGTAGAAATTCTAAATACCTTTTTAGAAACCAAGCTTGTTGTTATCCCAAGAAAACACAATATGCAAGCTCATAGTCTAGCTATGTTTGCCAGTACTTGCAAGTTGCCATTTCAGCCGAACCATCAATACACTACTGAGGTTAGGCACAGACATGATATTCTTGACAACTTAAAGAACTGACAAGTATTCAACAACGATGAACAAATTAACAATTTTCTAACTTTAGATGAAGAACTTGTGACTAGAAACATAGATACTGACATAACATTAGATTTTGATTACACCGATAAAATAGAAATTAACAAAGTAGAAGATGAAAAGATAGATATATTCCATCCCACAAAGCTTACAAAATTAGATATTCAAATCCTAAAACAAATTGAAATTGATGAGGCAATCGATGCAGAATTCAAAGTCATCAATCTTCAAGACAATTTTTTGCCCAAAGGATTAACTCCTTTGGAGGACTTGTTTGACTCAAACGATGTCCCTAGAAATCCAAAAATGGAAAATTGGACATAGAGGAGTGTAACATAGGCTCTGAAGAAGATCCCAAACTAATAAAACTTTCAAAGTCTTTACCTCCTAATGAAAAAATGAAATACATAGAACTATTAAAGGAATTCCAAGATGTTTTTGCTTGGAGTTATGAGGACCTTAAGTCCTATGATACCAGCATAATATAACACACCATTTCCTTAAAAGAAAACAAGAAGCCTTTTAGACAGAAGCTTAGAAGGATTAACCCCATTCTATTGCCTTCTATCGAAAATGAAATCAAAAGAATGTATGAAGCCAAGATCATTTCACCAATTAGATTCTCTTATTGGGTTTCTAATTTGGTACCCACAAGAAAGAAAAGGGGAAAAATTACACTGTGTGTTGACCTTAGGAATCTAAATAAAGTTTCACTCAAGGATAACTACCCTCTTCCCAAAATGGATAACATATTACAGAGGGTAGTAGGTTCAACCAGAATCTCACTGTTAGATGGGTTCTCAGGTTATAACCAGATTTTAGTCCACCTAGATGACCAGGCAAAGACTGCATTCACCACTCCTTGGGGCACTTTCATGTATGTGAAGATGCCTTTTGGGTTAAAGAATGTAGGGGCCACCTTTCAAAGAGCTATGGATATAGATTTTGGTAAGGAAATCCATGACTTCCTTGTAATATACCTAGATGATATCATAGTATTCTCTAAATCAGATCAATAACACCTGGATCACCTGAGGCGGGTCTTCACCAAGTGTAGGAAGTATGGAATTTCTCTGAATCCTAAAAAATATTTATTTGGGTTGGAAGAGGGAAAATTACTAGGCCAAATAATCTCCAAAGATGGTATCCAGATCGACCCAGCAAGAATTGAAGCCATTTTATAGATACCACATCCTAGGTGCATCAGAGAACTACAAGCCTTTTTAGGTAAAATAAAATTTCTAAGAAGATTTATCTATAACTTAGCTGAACTAATTAGATTACTAAATAACATGTTAAAGAAAGATTTGACTATTAAATGGACACTTGAGGCTAAAAGGTATTTCGAAGATATAAAGCTAGCCTTAACACAAACACCAGTTCTCATCAGTCCAATGTTTGATAGGGATTTCATCATATTTTCTTTCGCCTCAGAACACACAATTGTTGCAGTCCTACTGCAGAAAAATGATCAAGGTTTTGAACAACCAATAGCCTTCTTTAGCAAAGCCCTGAGAGATGCACCTTTAAAGTATAATATAATGGAAAAGCAAGCTTTTTCTCTAGTCAAAGCCATTAAAGATTTCAGAGTTTACATCCTGTATTCTCATATAATAGCTTATGTTCCCAATGCTGTAGTCAAAGACATCCTAACACAGGATGGACCAGATGGAAAGAGAGGGAAGTGGATAGCTACCATATTAGAATATGACCTAGAAATTAAACCTACAAAATTGATCAAAGGCCAAGGTTTAGCCAAGATCATGGTTGAATGAAACTGTCAGGCCCTAGAAATAAATTTCATTGCAGAATTGGATAATGAAGAGGAGATGGCGACTCCACAAATCAGCCAGGCCTTTACTGACTCACCATGGTATGCTGACATTATATACGTTCTACAAAATCTTCAAGATCCTCCTGAGTTATCCAAGACAAAAAGTAGGTTCTTAAAAATGAAATCTTTGAAGTTTTTCATAATTGAAAATGCTTTATTTTTTAAAAATCATGAAATCATTCTTCTTAATTGTTTGTTAAAGGAAGAATCTGACAAAATATTACAATAGTTTCATGCAGGTGACTGTGGGGGACATATTTACTAGAAAACCAAAGTTGACAAGATCTTAAGAGCTGGTTTTTACTAGCCCACTCTATTTTCTAATCTAAAGAAATTTGTAACCTCATGTCACAAATGTCAGATTTTTGAAGGAAAAAGAAAACTATTACCATTACCTTTGAAACCAATATCTACCGAAGCACCATTTCAACGATGGGGTCTTGACTTCATTGGTGAAATCCACCCCCCCTCTTCTGCCCAACATAGATGGATCTTGACTACCACAAATTATTTTACAAAGTTGATAGAAGCCATACCCTCAACACAAGCTACTGCTACTATCATAATAGGTTTTATTGAGGCCAACATTCTGTCCAGATTCGGTTTCCCAACCAAAATCATCACAGACAATGCAACACCTTTCAAATAAAATAGGATTATTGATTTTTGTAACAAATATCATATAACCCTAGGTCACTCCACAACCTACTATCCCCAAGGAAATGGACTAGTAGAGTCTTCCAACACGAGCTTAGTGAATATCATCAAAAAAAATTTGGAAGATAATAAGAAAACCTAGAAGAAAAAGCTAGTAAATGCCTTGTGGGCAGATAGGCTGACCACAAAGAAATCCATTGGTACTAGTCCTTATCGGCTAATATATGGAATGAAGGTTGTTTTCCCATCTTCCTTGGGAACACCAGTGATGAAGTTTCTACAAGAAGTACAGGTTGAGCCAAATGATATTCAAAGGAGGATCAACTAGACAATTCACTTACAGCAGACCATGGAAGAAGTGTATATTAGATCCCAAATTGTGCAGGAGAGAATCAAGAAAGCTTTTGACAAAAGGACTAAGGCAGAAGATTTTTATCAAGGAGATAAAGTTTTAAAATGGGACTCAAGAAGGGAGGATAAAGGTAAACATGGGAAGTTTGACCTTCTATGGAAAGGTCCTTACATCATTTATGCTTTCAGGGGTAATAATGCTTTTCTCCTCAAAGAATTGGATGGTGCAGAAGTAGGAGGACCAGTTAATGGTTGAATGCTTAAGCACTACATAGATCCTAGTCACTGATTTCACTAAACACTTGTACATATTCTATTTTTCAAAGTTTAGTGTTGATTGGATGGTAATTTTTGGAGTTGAAGCCCGAAGAGAAGGCCCTAAGCTTCGAAAGTTTCACTGTCATAAATAGCAATAATGCAGTAAAGGAAAGGAAAAAGTTGCAGAAGTTAAATCACAGCTATTCAGAAGGCCATTGATCTACAATTTCTTGACATTTCACCAGGAAATGCCATCCCCAAGTGGAGCCATTGTTAGGTTCTTATACCAATAGGATTCATAATTTTTGAATGGTTGAGGTCAAATCTGTAATATGTACATACCTTTACTTTCTGCAAATGTTTTCCATATATATATATATATATATATATATATATATATATATATATATATATAGATATATATATATATATATTAAAAATGTAAAGAGGGTATGTCCTAAAAGAAAAATCAAAGGAAAAAAAGAATAAAAAAGGTCAAAAAAGATGAAAAAATGAACCCCAAGAAAAGAAAAGACCATGAAAGTGTGCAAGTCAAAATGCCACTACTATTTACTTTTGATGCAAAATAATAGATTGTGTGCAACTTGTTATCCTTGCCACAATCCATGAATAGTCAAAATATTTAAACTTGACTATATCATGTTTTCAATTTCATGTTTATAGACAGAGAACAAAATCTGACCAAATTGTTTAATCTTGGTAGATAAGTAGATAGGTAGAGTAAATAAAAGGAGCTCAACTGTTTAATCTGAGCCCTTGGATGTAATAAGGTTAGACTTAGATAGATTACTTTTGTAAAAGAAAAGAAAAGTTTTGATAAAGGGTTTTCCAGCTTAAGTGCACCCTAATAAAGAGAAGTAAAAATGGTAGGATGAGTAGATGGGTAAGTAGAAGAATGGTTGCAGAATTGTGATGATTGATTAGATAAGATCATATTATTCACCTTCATCATCAAAGTTCTAAGTATGGATGAAAATTGAGCATTTATCAAAACACACAAAGTCAATTGATTAACCTCCCTCATTCATTACATTTTCCACTTAACTAATTTCCAAGAAAAGTCTTAAAGTACCTAAAATCTTAAGTTAAAGGGGCTCAGAGCATTTCTCTGACTTTTGGAGGGACCAGACGCTCGGCCCAATAACTTATAGGTCCTAAGTACTAAAAGTATCCTTATGAACATTCACCACCTTCAAATTCACTCATATTCCCAAATAAATCCTTTCCCTTATGAAAAACATCAATTTCCTAGGGAAACTCACTTTCCCCTAATAAACCCCCTTTTCTAAGGATAAAACCTTAGAAAAAGTAATCACCGCATGAAAAGAGCCCTTTCCTCTAAAAACCCAAAAGCACTTTAAAGCCTAAGTGTCATGTGTTTACAAAAAAGAAAATAAACAAAATACATTATACTTAGCGTTTTGTGTATTCTCCACCACCATCATATTAATTTATGACTTTATTTCCATTAAATCCTGAAAAAAACAATAAACCCTTCCCCTATAGTTATAAACAAAAATCCTTATATTAATATTCTGCCCCAAAAGTTTGAAAAATAAACTTTATTACTCTCCTAACCTAATAAAAAGATTAATTAACCGATCTGTGACTAATTAATAATTAATTCTGCCAATGAAATCACCCCCGATGCCCTTAATCCACCTTTAAACCTTCATTTAATCTAACTCGCCGTTGTTTAAACTCCACCGGGCCCCTCCATTAAACCTCGTGACAAAACCTTGCCCCGATCACTGTGCAATCTACCCCATTTGATCCGACGGTTGACGATCATATCAGGTGGCCTCCGAAGCCCAACCTTTACTCACCTGATATGAGTGGTTTCAATTTTACCTCCGCCACTACTTGGCACATGATAAATGGCATCGGGCAACCTCCCACCGAAACTAACCCAGCCTAAAAGTGTTCCGATCAAGACCTTCTTACTGCCTCCCACTAGACAACAAAAACATCTCATCTCCCGCTAAAATCCAATTGTACCTGTCCCCCATGTACCCACCAAAACAGTTGACTTTACCAATAAAACTAAAAAACTCATTGTTTTTTGTTTTATCGTGAAAAAAACGCCCAGTCCTCCATGCAAGCGACAAAGTACGTGCAACCGTCAACCCACTTCCAACTGCCAACTTGCTAAAGCTACCAAAACTTCCAATCCACCCTTCAATCACCTACACCTCCTGCACCTGTACTCAGTCGTCCATTGACCCATTAAGGGAAAAAACCAGGTATTTATCCAAATTCACCAAGAAACCTTGTCTCATTCCTAAAAACTGTTACTCAATTTCTTGAATTATTAAGAAATTAAGTGGAAAATTTCCCAGCAACCTCAAACCACTCTGAATTGAACCAATTTTCCACCAACTTAACTGAAAACCATTTCCCCATTCTTGAATCCACAAGAACCAAGGATGGCTGCTCCAATTGAAATGAATGTCCAACCAATTACCACTACACAGACTGTCATTCCTACAGTCTCTACAGCAGTGCCCTCTACATTACCTGCTTCCTTAGCTCCAATAGTTGCACCTACTATAGCCATGCCAATCACAGGTACCTCTACAGAGGTGACAGTAGAATTAGTGAAAGCCATGGAAAAAATGACTATCCAGGCTACAAAGCTTAGAAGTCTTAAAGAAAAAGTTCCAAGCTTGGAAACTGACTGCAATATTTCACAAATAAAACAAAAGGAAGAAGCTTAGAAGAGTCAAAGAGTGGGTGAAAGGATAAAATTCCTTGAAAAATACTTGACCTTACAACAACCACTAGGACAAATAAAGCAGATGCTCTGGTCCAACATCATTGACTCTACCAATGATGTTTAGCCATCAATTCAAGTAATTTTTTAGCAGACTGAACTGGTGAAAGTGGCCAATGAAGGAATTCAAAAGACAAGAGGAGATCTAGGAGACAAGCATGAGGAGGCCAACCAACTAATAAAACTCTTGAACAGCAAGAACAGGAATCAACTGGATGAACTAGGCATAAAAGATAGGACAAGGACCATCATAGAAATCAAGAAGGTTCTTACTAAAAGGAACCTTATGCTCAATCTTGAGAAGAAATGCCAAAGCATGCAAGCTGATATTGACAGGTTCATGACAAAGTTTGGAATTTTGAGGGAAAAAGGCCTCCCTAGTCCTATGGTTATCCATGAAAAGCTTATGACCCAAGAGGACTACGTTGAAAGACTAAACAAGTTGGCCAATGACCAAGCTAGCACTTCAGGGGTTAAAGCTCTGCCCACAGGAAAAGTATTGTATGACAATTTGGAAAATTTGTTCTTCCTGGAGCATGAGGTAAAGCACCTGTTTGTCAACAAGCCAAATTTTTCCAAGTACACTGAAGCTAATGAGACATATAGAAATATGTTGAAGATAAAATTACCTGAAGATGAATGGTGGGTAAAATTAACAGATTTACTATAAAGTTACTGCAGTAAATCTGATGGCAACAGGATAAAACAGGTGAAACAGGGTCAAAGTGTAGTAGGTAAATGGTATCAGTAGGTTAAAGACATAAAGTGATTCTAGAACACAAATATCAATCAACTGAAAGAGCCAAATTCAAACCACAACAGCTAGCACAATCTTAATAAAAGGGACAACAAGAAGTAGTTTTCCATCTGTCTCTATCTTCATGCTTGAAGATATTTTTGACTTCCTAGAATAATTCTCAAACTGTTATGGGATATTTTGTAATATTTTTTGTATAAATACTTGACATTTCAAAGTAATTGTTGTGGATTCAAAGACATTTCTATAGACATTTCATATCAAGTTAAGGAGCTATTGTAATCGAGACTGGATTGGCTTGCTGGATCATGGAATAAAGTTAAAGACATTTCACAAGATTCTTGTGCACAGTGGAAATCAAATAAGTATTATCTCTTCATGTTTATTACTATTTTCTCTTCATGTTATAAATATTCACATGTGTCTCTATGAAATCTGAATGGTAGAAAAGGAATGATATTTCAGAATTAGCTTTAATGCTCTCTGTCTTGATTGTTTACTTTCTCGTTGTTTTCTTCTAAACTATCTTAGTCTTGGAATTCTTAATTCCTCCCTTACTTCCAAAGTTTCGCCCCTTTAGGTCCATAGTAAAGGATTCTTAGTTTTCCTTTGCTATTGATCTCCTTCTATTCTTCATCTTTATCCCGGTTTAAGGATTCTTCATTGCCCTTTCACCCTGGTTAGGATTACCTCATCCATTTGAACCTATGGATTTGCTTTTTGTTGTGCTAGCTTGCCCTGGGAACTCTTCCTTTAGTAATTGATCTGATCCAGTTAAGTCACTCTCTAATTGACTCCATAGCCCAATGGCCTGAAGGCCTACTCTGTCCATCTGTTCCCAGAATTCCACCACCCAATCAAAATCAAAACCTTATGAGCATTAAGAACTAGCCTAAAATCCCACCCAAAATAGAGTTAAATTATAAAGAGAGAGCCCTCTCTGGACTTAGGTTGGCTACAACCCGAGCCTAAAAGATTAGGTTCGCGGTTACCTCAAATTATTCCTTCTTTTGATAACTTCTAGGGAAGACTTCTGAGTGATAATATATTCCACCACAAATGGTGAAAATTATCACCTCTTTAAATGCACCAACAATGCCTTAGTGCCAAATTTTCATCCTGGGTTCTGGTCACATCGAGCCATGTGTCCATGGAATGGTCCACACACCAACCCCTGTAGCCTAGGCTCTCCATTATATAAGTTGATGCTTTCAGGAAGTTAGGTGACAGGGTGCAAGGGCTTAGGCCTCCCACCCAAATTTCATTTTTTAAATTGTGAGGCCTATTTTAATTTCCCTACTAGGTCATATAGTTACAACATGGGACTGGGGTTCAGGACCTACTCCACACCCCCTCTACATTAGCCTCTTTTGGGTGGTCATATTGTGAACCATGGAACCAGGTCCAGGGCTTAACGCCTAGCCCTCCTGCCTTCATGCCCACTAGTGGTCACGATATGTGTGCTGGAAACGAGGACTAGGATAATTGCCTGCCCCCACCACCTTTTAACTAATGTCATATGGGAACCTTATAACCATGGGTTGGGCCACGTGCCTCACCCCTCCTGCTAACTCCAAACCAAGTCTATTTTAAATATAAACCACTTTGTATATATGACAAGCACATAATTCATGGCATGGTGGTAAGTCTATTGGTTAGTTAAATATAAGTCACGGGCTCGATCCTAGCATGGTCAACTAGTCGACCAAACCAAATTTTGCATGAAAAATGAGGGCCACATGGAACGCTCCCATTAGGCCACCAATGAAATTCTGACAAACATCCTCGTATGACTGGGCCACGTGTCATCACATGATTGGCCCATATAAAATCATACCCTTCATAGTGACCTGTTGACATCAGCATGATGTCACTCTATGTTATTCCTAGTCAACATCCCATTCAACCCTGCAAGTTGACGTTTTTGCTATTTATCCAAAAAATAAAAATGCGATAACTTTGGCATACTGTTTCGGATTGAGGTGATTCAAGCATAGTTAGAATCATAATGACGAGATATACGTTTTGACATTAGTTTTAAGAGATTTTGATTTTTTGTTTTTAGCATATGCTGATCCCTTCAATCATTCTTGATCTTTCCTACCCAATGGGATGATTTTGGACAACCAAAAGCTTGTTTTTACTTAGAAAGTAAGTGAAAGTATAGCTTCCTCATTTTCTCGATCTCAATACATATTTATTTACTTGGATTGGTGACTTTGAGCCCCACTTGAAGATACTCCAAATTGCCTCTTCATGAAGTTATAATTCTCTTGTCAAGAATTGGCTCTTCCTGTAGCTCATCTAAATATTCAGGAACAAAATATTCAATATATGTAATCTAAACATTCTCTTCATAATCATCAATCGTTGGAGGCTTATACAATCTTCACCTTGAAGTCTTTCCTTTCAAAAATAAAACCAAACTTGATCTTCCACTTGGAAATCATGATCGACTCGACGCTTAACATACCTTAATTTGTTCTTTGATTTGATTTCCTGAAGTTGGTCTTGTACTCCTTGATGCACTGGTTGCATTTGTTCAATGAAATACTTGGCTTTATCTGCAATATTATGTCCATCTACTGCAAAATCTTTACCAAAGATAAAATACAAAGAAACCTTTGGAAAATAACCCAAACAAGCCTCAAATGGAAATAATTTTGTAGATGAGAACTTGGCAGGATTGTAGGCATGCTTAAAATAATGCAATTTCTCATCCCAAAGTATAGGATGATTATAACAATATCCACGAAGGAAATGCATCCTTCTACAATATGTCGTGAATTTGACTCTCAAATTCGCTTACAAATTGACTTAACAACAAGCCAAAGTAGAATAACATGCCGAAGAAAACATTATTTCATATAAGTGATTTATTCACAACATCACTTTTACAAAATACCCAGATATTGGGATATGCAATATGCACAACACAAAATAAATGCAGTATTTAACTAGACAAATAGTCCAACCATTTCTCACCCATCTAGGCTAGGGATTTTTCCTTTTGCATTTCTCTTTATTCTGGAGATGCTTCGGGAATGGTTATGGTGTGCCTCACACATTATTTTTCCTTCACTTTATTAGCTGATTGCATGACATTTTTCTTCTTCTTTGGTTGAATCTATGGATGTAGCTTCCAACATTTCCTGATCTAGTGCCCACTTATGTTGCAATGAGTGAAAAAGTTTTTGTAAGAATTTTTTGACAAAAATGTCTTTGAACTTGTAAGAGGATTTTCCCTCTTGGTCTCACTTACAATAAAAATATTCATTTTATTAACTAATTGTTTCCCTTTTTGGCACTTGGATACACAATTTTTAGGTGCACGACAAAAAGTTCAAGGAAACACATTCCACAACATTTATTCAAATCATCATGGTGTTTATAGTTATAGAAAGCCTTTGAATAATTAGGACCTTCATACCTTTTATGATTGTCCTTTTCATTATGGTTCTAGCGATGAGAACTTGACTTAGTTATTCCTTTGAAGCCCTCGCCTCTCTATTGAGATGTTTTTCCATCAACATCATCATCATGACATGACTCCCCTTGATCTTGTAAGGGTTATTTCTTCACGAATTTCACACTTGAAGAATTCCTTGACTTCACAATTTTGGAGAATTCGCCAACTTCTTCTTAAATATAGCCTAACCCTTTATGCGAAGGTTGTTCTTTCATCTCAATATAATTAACAATTCCATGACTATGAATTCTAATACCCTTACCATTCTACCCCATTTTGGTCATCAACTTCATACCAATACCCTTGGTATGTTTCTCAAATGATGCAAAAGAAGCATGATCATTGTTAAGAGAATGAATTGAACAATAAGTATCTTTCAACTCCTTTTCTACCTAAGACTCTTGGTCCTCTTCCTAGATCTTAGAGATCTCCTCCTTATTTTCTTTTGTAGACGAATTGGTAGAGGAGGATTCAAGAAAACAACTCTTGTGATTTAACATATAAGCATTGTTCTTCATTTGACAAAGGGTACAAACATCAGTGATCCTATGACCATAAACTTTTTGATCCTTAGGGGAAGCTTCAATAGTTGAACATTCCCCACTTTTCTCTTCAATGACATTCTGTAACATCAGGCACAATGTTTTCTTTTCATCCTCTGCTGCTTCAAGCAATATTATTAGTTCCATGTTCTCCACTTGGAGAGAATAATTCCTCTCTTCCAGTTCTAGGAGACTTACATTCTACAAACTTTCACCCATTATTGCAATTAGTCAAAACCTACTTTGATTCCACGTGATCTACAATTTGAAAATTGATCGTCCTCTAACACTTTGCAAGATAAATTTGGGTCTTCAAACGTTAACTTAGTTTGCAACTTTTACAACTATGAATATTTAAGTTTTCAATGAAATTAAAGATGAAACCAAATCATGTGCAGTCCAACATGATAAAAGTGAACAACCATGTGATAACAAAGTTTACCCATCCTAGGCTACGTCTTCAGGTCCTACTCCAATGGCTAGTCTACTTTATTGATCTCAATAACAAAGATAGTACATTACAAATCTTTGACTCATAGATTAAACCTCCTTCTAGAGTGGCACTTGTTTCTCCTACAAAGAAACATTCTCCTTAAGAGAACTCTCACTCAAAAGTTGACTCTCTTTAGCAATGAAATGATAGCAACAAAAGAAAAAGGACTCTTGCACTGAATGTTACAATAGGTCCTTATAATCATTCTGAGATCAAAAAGAAAAAAACCAATTGCTTCATAGTGAAGTGTTGACATGGTATTTTCTCACAAACAAGCTAAGAATAAACTAAAAATGGATGCTCTAATGAAGAAACAATTATTCCATATGCATCTAGAAGGTTGGAAAACCCTTGTCTATGCTCTTTCCATGCTCTAAAATTTTTCCATATCACCTCAAAAATCCATGAAACAGTCTCTCTCTGCAACACAAAAATATTTGCCTCTACAATTTCTTCGACATACAAAGCTCAGATCAGAAGAATAATGCTTCCATTGAGTTCAGAATACCCAAAAACCTCATGTAGTCTCGTATTGCGCTAAAAAGGACTAAAAAATGGCCAAGTGAGGCCTCTTAGAACATTTCTATGCTATCTTCCCTGCAAAATGACAAGATTGGTTGACGAGGCAACAAACTCATCCCTTTTGGAAAAATGTTAGGCAACATTTTTGCTCGAGAACAACACTGATTCCGTTGTAAATGGTGCAAACTGTTGCCTCGTTAAATGTGCCAATAATCCCTTAGTGCCAAATTTCCAGCCCTGGTTTTGGTTATGTGGTGCCATGTGGCTAGGGACTGGGCCACACACTAGCCCCTTTGGCCTGGACCCTCGATTATATAATCCAACAGTTTCAATCAGTTAGGTGAGTGGGGTTTTAAATTGTTGTACATGTTTTAATTTCTTCGTCAGGTCGTATGGTTACCAAATGGGACTAGGAGTCGGGGCCTACTCCTTGTTCCCTCCACCTTAGCTTCCACTGGGTGGTCATATTGTAAGCCATGGAACTAAGGCTAGGGCTTAATTCCCAACCCTCCTGCCTCCACACCATACATTAGTCATGATATATGTGCCGAAACCTAGGGTCAGGCTAATCGCCTTCCCAAACCTCATTTGAACTAAGGTCATGTGGGCACCATATAACAAGAAGTTGGGGCCATGTTCCCTGCCCCTCTTGCCAACTCCAAACCAACTCTATTTTAAATATAAACCATCGTGTATATCTAATAAGAAGGAAAGTTGTGGCATGGTAGTAAGTTTGTTAGTTAGTTAACGAGAGATCGTGAGTTCGATCCCAAGGGGGTCAGCCAGTCGACCCAACCAAATTTGGTATGAAAACTAAGGTCCATGTGGCATCGTAAAGTGATTGGCCCATCTAACATCATACCATGAATAGTTACCCATGGAAATTAGTGTGACGTCACTATATGGTCTACCTAGTCAATAGCCAAGTCAACCCTAGAAGTTAACTTTTTAATTGTTTTCCAAAAATGTCAGAACAAAATAAGTTTCGTATATGGTCTCAGATTAAGGTGATCCAAGCATTTTTGGAATCAGAACAATGAGATCTACGATTTGAATTGAGTTGCAAGCAATTCTAAGAACTTTGACTTTTTAGCATATTTTGATCCCCTGTATCATTATTGAGTAGTTTATGAAGAAGAAGGATGGTACTCTATGGTTTTGTGATTATAGGATGTTGGAAAAGGTGACAATGAAGCACATGTATCCTTTGTCACTGATTGATGACTTGTTTGATCAGTTAAATGGAGTAGTAGTGTTCTTGAAGATTGTTTGAGATCCAGATATCATCAAGTACAAATCAAAGAAGAGGACATATATAAGACTAGTTTGCAGACCAGGTATGGGAATTATGAGTTTTTTGTGGTTCCTTTTATTTTGACTAATGTTCCAACCACTTTCATGTGTTTCAAGGTGAATAGTGTTTTGTGTCCTTATTTGGAAAAAAATTTGATAGTATTCATTGATGACATATTGATATATTTTAACAATGAGGAAGAGCATGAAAAACATCAAGAAACAATTTTAAGAATGTAGAGAGAGCTTTAGTTGTATGCCAATCTTAGTAAGTGTAGTTTATTTCAGAGAAAATTTCATTACTTGGGGCATGTGGTTTCCTAGGAAGGTATAGTAATGGACCTAGAAAAGATCATAGTTATCATGGAATGGGAAATTCCTAGGAATGTGGATGAGGTTAGATCATTCATCATGCTAGAAGCTTACTACAAGTGGTTCATCAAGAAATTCTCACACATTTCTTATCCAATTACCTCATTGCAAATAAAAGAAAAAAATTTTGAATGGACAAAGGAATGTGCAACTAGTTTTGAATAGTTGAAACCATTGCTTACAAATGCTCTAGTCCTAATGAATGAAAATCTAGATAAAGAGTTTTGGGTATGTACAAATGCTTACAAGAGAGTACTTGGTGGAGTCCTGATGCACGAGGGATAGGTAGTATGTTATGAGTCAAGGAAATCAAATGAGCACAAGAATAATTATGTGACACATGATCTTGAGTTGGAAGCTATCATCCATGCATTGAAGAGGTCGAGATACTATCTTCTTGGGAGGAGGTTGATTTTGATGAGTGATCAAAGTGTGATGAGGTACTTGTTTGACCAACCTAATATAAAATGCAGGAAAGCTAGGTGGTTAGCTATGCTTGATGAGTTTTACCTTGGGATTAGATACATTAAGGATAAAGAGAACATGGTTGTAGATTATCTTAGCAAAAGGGTGCATGTAAATCACATTGTAGCTATGAATTCCCATGGGATATATTTGAAAAATCAAATCTTACAAGCAGGACAACAGGATGAAAGGTACCAAAAACTTAAGCATATGTTACAATAGCAAGGACATGTGAACATGATGTGGATTATCATCTCATGGAAGATGGCTTTGTCAGATTTAGGGACAAAATTTATGTTCTAGATGTCACTGAACTCAAGAATTTTATCTTGAAGGAATCTCATGTTAATCCATATTCAGGTCACCCAAGATATCATAATACTTTAACTGCAGTTAATAAGTTCTATCATTTAAGAAACATGAAGAAAGGGGTGGTTGAGTATGCTGCGATATGTCTATATTCTAAATAGGTAAAAGGAGAGTGTAAGTATCTGGGTGGTTTATTGCTGCTGATTCCGATTCTAGAGTGGAAATGGGAGGTTGTTTCCATGGAATTAATTACATTTTTCCAGATGACATCGAAGTAGCATGATTCTATTATGGTTTTAGTTGATAGGTTGACTAAGGTAGCTCATTTCATGATAGTTAAATCTACAAATTCAACTAGTGACATAGCTCATATTTTCATCAAGGAGATAGTGAGATTACATGGTATTCTTAAGAAGATTGTATCTAAAAGAGATGTAAAGTTCACTTCCAATTTTTGGAAGGAGTTATATGTAGGTGTGGGGAAAGAGTTGTCCTTTAGTACAGCTTAAAATCTATAACAGATCAATAGACAGATAGGGTTAACATGATTCTTGAGGACATGTTGAGGATGTACGTCATGCATCAGTAGAAGAAGTGGGGAGAGTATCTTCCAATGGTGGAGTTTTCTTATAACAATGGGTATCAGGAATATTTTAAGATGAGTATGTTTGAGGCACTTTATGGGAGGATCTGTAATACTCTCATCAGTTGGAGTGATCCGGTGAATAGGGTATTGATTGGAATGGATATGCTGGTAGAGAGAGAACAAGAAATGTAGGTTATCAAGAAGAATATATATAAAGGCAACACACGATAGGAAGAAGGGTTATGCATATCAAAACAAGTTATTTAAATAGTTTCATATTAGGGAACATGTGTAATTATGCATAAATCCAAAAAAGATCTCCTTGAGGATTCCATCATGCGCCGAGATGGCACCTCGATATTGCGGAGCTTTCAAGATCCTTGAGAGGATTAGACCAACAACCAACTGACTTTCACTGCCTCCGATAGCGAAAATCCATGATGTTTTCCATCTATCATTCCTTAATAAGTATGTGAAAGTTTTGATCATGTGATTGATTGGTATGTATTACAGGGGGAACCAAAAGGAGTGTTCCATCCAGAAGCTCAGTTCACTTTGTAGAAAAAAATGCTCATGCTCCAAAATTGAGCAATCGAGGAAGTTAAAGTGAAGTGGAAGAATTTTGTGCCCGATCAAGCTACATGGGAGATCATTGATAAAAGTTGGGCTATGTATCTTTCTCTATTCACTAGTTGAGTAGATGTATTTTGATATATGTTTTGATCTTATGTTTTGGTTACATCTATATATGCATATGTATCTAAATACCACATCGAGTTGTGTTATAAATCTCTAATAAGTGGTATGGTGTTCATGATATGATGGGCATGGTATCAGTAGTATGATATGATGTAAATGTTGCGCCGAGCTATGTTATAAATATTCATGTGAAACTTGTGTTTTATTGGTTTATAGGTGTCATTGAACACCTAGGACAGTGTTCCCCTAGAGGGAGGGGTTTGTAATAGCCCCTGGCTGAGTTCCATGTAAATAAAAATAAGACCAAGGACATGGGGCACAAATGCCAAGCTAAATGTTGGGAATAACACAGTGATGGCTATCACCGGTGATAAATTAATGGCTATGGAAATTGGCAAAGGAAAAGAGGCATTAATTGGCATTTATTTATGAAAATAAAGGAAAATAGGAGAAAAGGTAGATGAAAGGTCATATATTTTCATGAGGAGGAAATTGAAGGAAAATGAAGAAAATAGAGGCGTCAATGTTAAAAAGTCTTCTGAGGATCAGTTCATAGCTTTTTTCAGTTCATTCTTTGGCACTCTCATTATATTCTCTCATTACCTCTTACACACTTAGATTTTTCTTGGAGCATGCTTGGAGTAATCTATTTTTCCCTAGGATTGCAGAAAGAAGGAAAAAGGAAAGTAGGAAAGGGAAAGGGAACATATGGATCAACAACTACAATTGGATTGTTTTGTAGGTAACAAGTTTCATGTGTGATTACCTTGATGATTTATAGTTGGATGGTATATGCATAATATTTTTTGGTTATGTGTTATCATTGGCATGGAGATATGCCTAGATTGACAGTGGTTTTAGCCTTGCCTTTCCATTTTGAGGATAGCCATGGTGTTGTGGGTTTTTCCATTTGATTGTTTTCTAGATGATGATCATAATTCCTTATGACTGTGGGTTGGAACAAACACTCTGCAATCCCTAGAACAACTTGGGTTGAGTTCCTACTCCTGGATCCTACATTGTGACAAATTCTCTGGAGCCCTTGGTGGGTTGAGTTACTAGTCCCTGAAGTCGAGTTAGACAAACACTCTCAAGCCCTGGAATGTTTTGGGTTGAGTTACTAGTTCTTGGAGGCCTGGAAAACTTGGGTAGAGACTGATCTGGTTGGTGTTAGTGATATCTGACAGTGAGGTGGAATTATTGGTTTAGGGTTGAGGTGGTTTGACCTCTCGAAGCCATGGTTTGGTTTTTTTTGGTTTATTCCATGAGATCCCACATTCATGCTTGAAATAAGGCATGAGGGTGATTGGCTAAAAGAGTGATTTCATTCAACCCAATCTATGATCGAGTGGTATGTGGAAGTACCTGATTTGGTTGGTAGTTTCATATGTTAATAAGACATATTATTATATTTTGATTCAGGTATATTTGTAGCAATTACGTTGGTGCTATTCTGGATAGGTTTCCATGGTTTATATGCTGGTTATTTTCTAGTTATATGTTGTTTATATTGTGTGTATCTTCTATGGCTCTTGTCATGAATGGTTTAGCTATTGACCGATTGATGAATGTATGGACTAATAAGAAATTTTGCAGATATGTGTAGACAGAATAGGGACTTCTCAGTGATTCTCATATGAATATCAAACTTTTATGATTAGATATGCATTCAGGAATGTAGCTTACATTTTTTCCATGAGTTTGACAAAATGCTTTTTATGTTCTAGGGAGTCTAGGTCAAGTTTTTCCTTCAATTTTATCTGTTTACCCTTTTTTTCATGTCATTAATGATTCTAAGAAGTATCGGGAAGTTGTAGGTAGTGTTCTAGAGTCTGACCTAGAATTGAGGATCAGAACGCGAGACCACACTGAATGAATTGGACAATTCGGGTCAGACTACAATCAGGTAGGCGTGTGAGTGCGGTTGGAGGACTTCCACCATTTGGAGGCATTTTAGTGCATGCCTTTATGGGTTAAGTTGTGTGAAAAGGATACCCAACTCATGGTTTGGTGACCTAGGGTGGTTCTTTGGCCTTTGAGTGTGCTTGTAGCCCTGAGGAATGTTGTGAGTTATCATGGTGGTTGGGTCCCTATAATACTAGTGATTACCCCATTACTATTGTAGTTGTATCCCTTGTTAATATTGTTGTGCCCCTATTGTCCCCATATTTTTATTATTGTGCCCCATAGAACCCCTCTGTTGTTATTTTTGTGGCTTTATATTATTATTGTTAGATCGACTGGTTTATATTGTGACTCCTTAGACTCCTATATATAGAAAGGAGGTTTTTTCATTTGAATCATCCAAGAATTTCTCATTTGTGTAATGTAAAGGAGGTTACCCCCTCGAAGAAGTTGAATTATAAGGCGTTGATCTCTCTTTTCTATCTTTTTGTGAGCTGGTTTCATAACATTTGGTATCAGAGCTTTGGATTCTAGGGTTTCACTGCTCCAAATAAGTCATCATGGAATTTTCGCTATAACGTTTTTTCTATGACGTTTCAGAAGCTAAAAAAAAGACCATTTGAGAAGAAATCGCACTGAATCTCAATTCCAAATTTCAGAGCTTTTCGTGCTATATTTGTGGAGATATGATCTAAGGAAGTTGGTCTTTTTGCAGACTCCTGAATTACATTCCAAACAAGTGACCTGGGGAAAATCATCATAACTTTCTCTCTAAGCATCGGATTGAAATTTGGTAAGAAGGTACAGAAATAGGACAGACTGTAGTTTCTTGTATATATTTTTTAGAGCCAAAGGTCGGAACAGTGACTCGTGGCACGTCGTACAAGTTCGCTCTACTGAACTAGTCTATAATCAGGTCATCTTGGGAGATTATGCATAACTCTTCCTTGGAGAATCCAATTTGGATCATATTGGTGGCATTGGAAAGAGGACACAGAGAGCTACTACAGGTCACAATTTCAGAACTGGATGATCTGAAATTGCAGAGATACATCAGATTTAATATCAAGCTTCTATAAAGTGAAAACAGGTGTGTAGTTTTTTTTAAATTTTTGCATAAGCTTGGTTTGAAAAATTAGTTTGAATTGGTAATTGATGCCCCGAGGAAGGAAAATGCAAACACTTGGTAAGCAACTTGAAAGCTTTAGCATGACTCATGAAGAAGACGAAGAAATGAAACATGATATATCAAAATTATGAGACCAAGTGCAACAAGTGTCACTTGCACAAAAAGCAACAGAATCTAAGATGGATGGTTTAAGGAAAGATGTAGAAGCTAAGTGGATGGTTTAAAGAAAGGTGTAAAAGCTAAGATGGATTGTTTAAATAAAGGCGAAGAAACTAAGATAGATGGCATGGAAGCTAAGATGAATGGCATGGACGCTAAAATTGATGGCATGGATGATAAGATGGAAGAATTGAAGATAAATATGAATAAGTTGCTACAAGAAATGGTCACTAATGGTGAGAGGATAGTAAAGGAAACTCATGATGAGAACAAAATAAATGTTAATCATGATTCCATAGACTCTAATGTTGATCTAATACCCACCATATTCCAAAAATCGATATGAGAAAGTTTGATGGCAAGGATCCCGCAACATGGATATTAACGATGGAGCAATTTTTCGATCTCATTAATGTGCAAAACACACAAAAGGTACATATTGCAACTTTATCTTCGGAACCAAATCAGTTTGTATGGTATCAATGGCTTTGCTCTCGTAAAGAAATTATCACTTGGGAAATTTTTATGGAAGAATTGACAGCACATTATGAGGATACAAAAAGAAACACTTTTTTTAGCCAATTGATAAGTCTCAAACAAAAGGGTTCAATAATGGAGCACATTGAGGAGTTCCAAAAATTGAACGTAAGGGTAAAAAATATTCCAGAGGAGCATAGGATTGATGTGTTCATAGGGACTTTAAAGGATAATATCGAACATGATGTTCGCCTTTGGGAACCTCATTCATTATAGAAGGCATTCAGGTTAGCAAGAAAAATGGAAAGCAAAATTATGGCAACCAAGAAGCATACCACTCACAACTTTAAAGATGGAAGTGTTGCTTCCCCTAGTCTTCCACAACCTATAAGGTTGACACCACATCAATTCGAAGAAAAAATAGCAAAAGGGCTCTGTTACAGTTGTGATAGCAAATATACTAAAGGTCATAAGTGTGTTGAGAAGAAATTATTCTACATAGATTGTGAAGAGGAAGAAGAAAAGGAGCAAGAAAGGTCAAAAGAAGAGGATATACTCCAAGAAAAAAGCCTAGATAAAGAGGAAATGAATCTGACCATATCTTGTAATGCATTGGTGGGAATTACCACACCTCAAACCATCAAGATAGAAGGACAAATCAAGAAGAAAAAGGTAATAGTGTTGATTAATTCAGGAAGTACCCACAATTTTATTCATTGTAAGGTACCAAAAGAATTGAATTGCTTCTTATATCCAGCACCAGAGTGTCAAGTGATGGTTTCAAATGGACGAACAATAAATTGCTCTGAAAAGTGCCATAATATCAAGCTATCTATGGGAGAATATGTATTGACTAGCCTAATGCTTTCCATTCCAATGGGAGGTGTTGATGTTGTACTAGGAGTCCAATGGCTACAATCCTTGGGTACAATAGCTTTTAATTTTCAAGAACTTTTCATGAAATTTTCTATGGAAGGAAAGGAAGTTGAATTAAGGGGTATTGCAGGGAAACCAGGAAAGATAATCATCTCTAACAATATGACAAATCTTCTAAAAAAAGAACAAAGATGTGTAATTGCACAATTATGTTCGCTAGATGTTTCCACGTTGGAATCATCTACTTCTCCAGATCTCCAAAAAGTCTTGGACAACCATTCCAAGGCATTTGAGACTCCCAAAGGTCTCCCACCTATTCGTGATCATGATCATGCTATTCATCTGATTCTAGGAAGTGTTCCTCCAAACAACAGGCCGTACAAATATCCCTATGCCCAAAAGAGTGAAATTGAGCGTATGGTTGCAGAAATGATAGAGGTTGGTATAATTCAACCGAGTCAAAGTTCTTTCTCTGCTCTAGTAGTATTGGTGCACAAGAAGGATGGATCATGGCGCATGTGTCCGGATTATAGGGACCTCAACAAGCTCACTATTAAAGATAAGTTTCCCATTCTTGTCATTGATGAATTACTGGATGAATTGCATGGATCAATTTACTTCACCAAGTTGGATCTTCATTCAGGATATCATCAAATCAGAATGAAGACTAAAGACATTCCGAAAATAGCATTTAGAACTCATGAGGGTCATTATGAATTTTTGGTCATGCCTTTTGGCCTTACCAATGCACCTTCAACATTTCAAGGTTTGATGAATTCCATTTTCAAACCATTCCATAGAAAATTTGTGTTAGTATTTTTAGATGATATACTAATCTACAGCAAGTCTTGGAAGGATCATGTTGAACATGTTGACAAGGAGCTACAACTATTGGAGGAGAAACAATTATATGCAAAAAGATCCAAATTTTTCTTTGGAGTACAAGAGGTGGAATATCTGGGTCATATTGTATCTCATGAAGGAGTTAAGGTAGACCCTAGCAAAATTAAAGCCATTAAGGAATGGAAAATCCCCACATCCATAAAGCATCTGTGAGGATTTCTCAGGTTGATAGGGTATTATCGCAAGTTTGTTAAGAATTATGGGAGAATAGCAACACCTCTAACAACATTATTGAAGAAAGATGCATTTTCATGGACTCCAGAAGCAACAAAGGCCTTCAAGCATCTTAAAGAGGCAATGTGCCAAGCACTGGTCTTAGCTACACCAGACTTCACAAAAACCTTTATTGTGGAATGTGATGCTTCAGGAAATGGAATTGGTGTTGTTTTAATGCAAGATGAAAGACCCATTTCTTTTGAAAGTCGTCCAATAAAGGGAAAGTTTTTACATAAAGCTATTTATGAGAAGGAAATGTTGGCAATACTCCATGCACTTAAGAAATGGCGACCCCACCTAATGGGAAGACACTTCAAGGTAAAAACGGATCATGATAGCCTTAAATACTTTTAGAACAAATATTATCCTCTAGAGAGCAACAAAAGTGGGTCACAAAGATGTTGGGTTATGACTTTGAAATCATCTACAAAAAAGGGAAGCAAAATGTGGTGGCAGATGCACTCTCAAGAAAGGATGAGGATGTGGAAGCATTGTTGTGCGCCATTTCTATTATCCAACTAGATTGGATAAACGAAGCAAGGGAGGAATGGAAGAATGACGAAGAAGTGTGGGCACTTATTCAAAAGTTACAACATGACTCCAGTACGTCTGATACATTTAGCTGGCAAAATGATTCGTTATGGTACAAAGATCGCTTATAACTCTGTAAGAATTACCAGCTAAAACAAAATATTCTTATGGAATTGCACACTTCTCCCTTAGGAGGGCACTTAGGATTTTTAAAAACTTACCATAGGGTTAAGAAGGAATTTTTTTGGGAGGACCTTAAATCAGATATTCAAAATTTTGTGGTGGAATGTCTGGTTTGCCAACAAAATAAAATTGAAACAATTAAGACACCGGGTCTATCACAACCTTTATCCATTCCAAGCCAACGTTGGGAGGAGGTTTCAATGGATTTTATCATAGGTTTACCCAAGTCTAAGGGAAAGAGTGTCATCATGGTGGTAGTTGACATACTTACCAAGTATGCACACTTTTGTGCATTATCACATCCATTTAAAGCCAATACAGTTTCTACTGCATTTATGGAAACAATTCAAAAGCTACATGGAAACCCAAAGATTATTGTAAGTGACAAAGATCCCATTTTCACTGGAAATTTTTGGACAGAATTATTTTCTTGTCTTGGTACTCAGTTAGTTCATAGCTCATCTTATCATCCTCAATCTAATGGGAAAACTGAGATAGTAAACAAATGTTTGGAAGGATATCTTCGTTGCTTTGTATTTGATAAACAGACACAATGGGTCAAATGGTTGCCTCTGGCTGAATGGTGGTATAACACTTCCTTCCATACAGCAACAAAAATTACCCCATTTATGGCACTTTATGGATATCAGCCACCATCCATCACATCATATTTAAGAGAAAATTCTAAGGTTCAAGCAGTGGAACATCACATCGAACATTAACAACAAGTCCTACAAATCTTAAAGGATAACCTTGTGTTGGCACAGAATAGAATGAAATAATAGGCAGATCAACATCGCAGCGAAAGAAGTTTTGATGTAGGTGATTGGGTATTCCTACGACTACAACCATATAAGCAAATGTCCCTCAAGAAAGCTAAGAAGGATAATAAATTATCACCAAAGTATTATGGTTCGTACAAGGTGTTGCAAAAGATTGGTAGTATGACATACAAATTGGAGCTTCCTGCAGCTTCTCGATTGCACCCAGTTTTCCATGTTTCATGTTTAAAGAAGGTTATAGGTGACAAGCTCCCAGTTCAAAAAATATTGCCAGAACTTGACGAGGAAGGAAAATTATATTGGAACCAGAAGCAGTCACAGAAACAAGAACTCGACAGTTATGAAATGGATCAATTTCGGAGTATCTTGTTAAGTGGAAGAACTTATCCACTGAAGATTCAACATGGGAGGATGAGAATTTTATACAGAAGCATCCAGAACTACCCAAGCATTGAGCACAACACTTTTTTGAAGGAGAGGGGCATGTTGGGTCCCTATAAAACTAGTGATTACCCCATTACTATTGTAGTTTTATCCCTTATTAATATTGTTGTGCCCCTATTGTCCCCATATTGTTATTACTGTGCCCCATAGAATCCCTCTATTGTTATTTTTGTGGCTTTATATTATTATTGTTAGGTCGGCTGGGTTATATTGTGACTCCTTAGACTCCTATATATAGAAAGGAGGTTTTGTCATTTGAATCATCCAAGAATTTCTCATTTGTGTAATGTAAAGGAGGTTGCCCCCTCGAAGAGGCTGAATTCTAATTCATTGATCTCTATTTTCTATCTTTTTGTGAGTTGGTTTCATAATAGTGGTTAGTTGTAGGCCACACTTCCTTAACTAGAGCTAGGAGGTTAGATCATGGAATTGTAACTCTTGTCTCATGTTTACACTAGCAAGCCAGTGACATTGGCTAAATGTGGGAGGTGTGTTTTCAAATTGGTATCAAAGTTCCTAGTTTCAAGCACTTGACCTGGATGGGCGGAATGTGTTTGTCATGCATGTATGTCAGTTTTTTATGTGTTGTTATGCATGCATGGTAATAGTCATTATTGTAGTTGTGTCATCATGTAGAGGTTGATGATGTTGATGTTTAGATGATTGATATGTTGAATTCATTATCTAGCATATTTTGTGCTAATACGGATTAATTTTTTCGACGAGATAATATCCCCTAAACTTCATTGAGGTATGTTTCATCATGTTTATGTTTGGATTACATGAGAAGGTATGTTTGTAGGAAGAAGAATATTAATATGAATATAAAAATGGTGGACTAAAATTCACGTAATTCTCACTACATATCATATGAACAACAGGGAAATGAGTACTCCCCCAACATAGTGGATACGTTGAGAAGTTTGAAAGCAGAGATCAAAAGTTGTAAGGTGGATAATGAGAGGATCATTTAGTCATAGGAAATACTTTCCAGTGCACAAGAAAATCAAGCAGAGGTCAATGATGTCATCCTTTAGAGTTTATCATATTTTCATAGACAGGGATTGCTTAGGATCAATCATGAACATGAGGAAAGGACTAATAGAACATATGGTAGAAGGTCTCAATATGGATATAAGTTTGACATGGATGACACGTTTAGATATGGTAGGTTCTTATATACACCTGAACGGAGGGGTAATGACCATGGATCCTATTATAGTTGTGATTTAGGAGGAGTGAGAAGCAATACTTGGCATAGGAGTTCAAGAAAGTGAAGCCTCCTACTTTTGATGGAGAAATGAAGAAGTCACAGGATGAAGAAGCTTGGTTTCTTGGGATGAATATGTTTTTTAGATTGCATAATTAATCATAACATATGAAAGTCAGAATAACTACTTTTAGTCTTAAAGGGAAAGCATAAATTTGGTGGGAAGATATAAAGAATGTGAGAGGAATTCAAAAAGAGGAGCTGAATTTTAGTGAGTTTGAGATACTTTTCAGGAAGAAGTATCTATCTGAAAGAAAATATGATTACAAGGAAAAGGATTGCTATGAGTTAAATATGGGATATGTGACTGATGTGGAGTATACTATAGGATTCTTGGAGTTATTGAGATATGTAACTTATCTTAAGGAGGAGAAAGAAAATATTTAGAGATTCATCAGTGCGTTGTTGGTGTCATTATATGGCATGATTGAGTTTGATGAGAATAGATTGTTGGAGGAAGCCATTAGAAAGTTGAATCACTATTATCAATAATCAAATCTCAAGACTGAGTCTAAGCAAGATTGGAAAGGTAATGAGATGAATAAATGGAAGTGGGCTAAGAAGAGAGGAAAACCTCAAAATGTATATAACAAGGAGAATGCAACATTCTACAAGAAATTCAATAAAGTTGACAGAGGACAAGGATTTCAGTCTGAGGAACGTAACAAGGGTGATGGAAGGAAGTATTTATAGTGTTGTACTTGTGGTAAGGATCATCACAAGATATATTGTCCACAACATCAAGGTGGCAGACCATAGATTTAGAGTGCTTAGGAGGCAGAGAAAGTTTGGGATGTTAGACAGAGTATTCCTTGTATTTATGTAGCATTGGATAATAGGAAAGTTGATCATCATGAATCTATTATCGATATGGAAGGTAATTTTTATGATCAAGTCGTTTTTATTTTGATTGACCTTATATCTAAATATAGTTATATCAGCCATGAACTGGTGGGTAAGTTTTTCTTGAATAAAGAAGTGTATGCAGAGTCTTTGTTGGTGTAGTTGGATACAATTATCAAGAAAATAATTCATCTTTGAGTAATATATTATGAATTTTAGTTGAACGATATGTATACATTAACGCATTTAAATGTACTTTGGTTGCGATCATACAGTATGTTGTTGGGAATGGATTGGTTTTACATTTACAGGGCAAAGGTAGATTCCTATAATAAGGCTATTAAGTGCTTGGATGATGATAGAGAGAAGAGAATATTGCAGGGTAAGCAGGAGGCTACATAAGTGAGAATGGTTATAGCTATGCAGTCCAAGCATAGTAGCGGGAAAGGATGTGCATTTTTTGCAGTTCATATTTCTAGTGACAAAGCGAAGGATTTTGAGGATGTTGAAGTCTCAAATAGGTATCCGGTTTTGCAACAGCTTTAAGATGTATTTCCAGCAGATATTTTAGATTTAACACCTCACAAGGAAGTGGATTTTTCTATTTAGGTGATGTCAGGAGTAACACTAGCATCAAAGGCACCTTATAGGATAAGCACTCTAGAATTAGTGGAACCGAAGTCGTAGCTTAAGAAAAATCTTGATAAAGGATACATTGTGCCAAGTGTGTTGCCTTGGGGTGCACTAGTTTTGTTTGTGAAGAAGGATGGTACTCTACAGTTGTGTATTGATTATAGGAAGTTGAACATGGTGAAGATAAAAAAAAAATAGGTATCCTTTGCCATAAATTGATGAATTTTTTGTTTAATTGAAGGAAACAACAGATTTTTGATTAGGATATCATCTAGTACGCATCAAAGAAGAGGACATATACAAGACTTCTTTTCAGACCATGTATGGGAATTGTGAGTTTGTTGTGGTTCCTTTTGGTTTTACTAATGCTCCAATTACTTTCATGTGTTTGATGAACAATGTGTTTCTTCCTTATCTGGACAAGTTTGTGATATTATTCATTGATGACATATTGATGTATTTTAAGAATGAGTAAGAGCTTGGAAAACATCGAGCAACAATATTAAGGGTATGGAGAGAGAATTAGTTGTATGCCAAGCTTAGTAAGTATAGTTTATTTCAGACAAAATTTCACTACTTGGGGCCTGTGGTTTCCAAGGAAGGTATAGCAGTGGATCTAGAAAAGATCAGATCTATCATGGAATGGGAAACTCCTAGGAATGTGGATGAGGTCAGATCATTCATGGGGCTAGAAGTTTACTACAAGTGGTTCATTGGGAACTTCTCATGGATTTCCTATCCTATTACCTCGTTGTAGAGAAAAGGAAAGAAGTTTGAATGGACAAAGAAATGTGCAGTTAGTTTTGAGCAGTTGAAATAGTTGGATATAAATCCTCCAGTCTTAAACAGTGCAGGTCCAAATAAAGAGTTTGTGTGATGTACAAATTCTTGCAAGAGAGGAATTGGTAGAGTTGTCATGCAAGAGGGACATGTAGTATGATATGAGTCAAGGAAATTGAATGAGCATGAGAAAAACTATGTGAAAAATGATCTAGAGTTGGTAGCTATCATCCATGCATTCAAGATGTGGAGAAACTATCTTCTTGTAAGGTGGTTCCTTTTGATGAGTGATCATAGTGGGTTGAGGTACTTGTTTAGCCAAACTAATCTAAATGGTAGGAAAGGTAGGTGGTTGGCTACACTTAGTGATTTTGACCTCAAGATTAGGTACATTAAGGATAAAGAGAACATGGTTGTATATGATTTTAGAAGAAGGGTGTAGGTAAATCACACTGCTCCTATGAGTTCATTTGGGAAAAATTTATACGATTAGATCCTACAGGCAGGATAACAAGATGACAGGTACCAAGAACTTAAGCATAGGTTACAACACCAGGGTACAGGTGAACTGGATGTGGATTATCATCTCATGGAAGATTGCTTGGTTAGATTTAGGGACATGTTGATAGTGTTGTGCCCGCTAACATGTCAGGGGATCTCCCCGGTAAGAAGTCCCAATTAGACTTCAGACCGTTTGGTGTAGGAGTCCCGGCAGTGGGTCATATGGTAATGCCTTGACCACGATTTCGCATAGAGGCAAGTAAGATAAGTATGTTGGTAGCAAGCATGTGACAACTGCAGTGACTCAAGAAAGGTGCACGAGAGGTTCTAACACGCGGGGGTTGAGCTGAGTTTGCCCCTTGGAAACCTGTAATAGTAGTTGGCTTGGAAGGGAACAAATGAGCAAAGATACATCACAACATGGAAGGAAAGTTAGCGAGCAATCAAAAGTGATGGTTAAACCAACATCACATTTTAGAAAGATTCATACATACTTATACAAAATAGTCCATAGATGCATGTGTAAGAAAACCAAAACATATATCATTTAGAGTAAACCAGATCGCATAGAATACAATACAACATATGCATGAGAGGTGCTGGCTCTTATTATACAAAGAAGTGTAGCTTCCACTCATAAAATACATCCATGTCCAACTAGTAGTTCCAATAGTCGAATGTTACAACCACATCCGCCTGCTCCTCCAAAGAGATGTACTAGCTTTGCGTAGTGGAGAAGCCAAGGCGTGTTACAATACTGTCCAAGATCTCTCCAAGATAGTCTTATCAGAATCTTGGCTGACCAAAAGCCTTTACAATGAGTTATGAGGGACTATTTATAGCAAAGGGTGGGGTGACCCTAGACATTCCCCTTTGTGACAGTTCAACTACCCTCATGACTCTTCATCTACTCTATGACTATTACATCCAACTATCACAACTTGACTTACACCTGACATGACTTTACATTACAATGCACATGAACCCATGTGAAACAAAATGGCTTGAGCAAGCCAAGTTAGACATCACTCTGACTTAGACAACCATGGAAGTCCAACTCCTCAACATCTTCATGCTGATTGATAGTAGCATATTGATGCCAATATTGGTAGTCCTTGATGGTGTCTGTGTGCTCCACAGTGACATACGTCTGAAACTTGACTCTTGCCTCCATAGCATCCGGGTACACTGCTCAGGCTCCCCTGTCCAACTTGTCTGAAAGCATGCACATCATTGTCTTTAATGCGGTCGGACCAGCAACATGCTTGTGCATGATGTCTACACTGATGTGCAAGTCTACGCTGGTGGAAATGTGCATCAACTAATTGAACTGCAAGTCAAGCTCTATTCAGACCTGTTTCTTTATCTTCGCCTGGGTGAGAGTCCCAATAGATGGGATCGCATGTGTGCACACCAAAAAATCCATAATCTTAAATGCTCATGCATGGGAAGCCTGTATGCTAGTGATGAGATGCAAGAGCTCTTCATAGTTATGGATTTTACTCCAGATATGTTCTTCCAGCTCGACCGCATTGGCCCTCATCATCTTAGGCAAGTGATGCGGGGCTCCCTTGTATTTCATCATCCATGTTTGAATGTCATCAACAGTAGCATGCAAGTTCATTAAAATACATGATCTTCTAACATATCACTTCTACCATCTGTTGCGATGGACAACTCCCTTATGCACGGTACCAAACTTGGAGTACAACGCTTGCATCATTTTGTCAATGGACGATACTTCATCTAGTGTTTCCTTCCTTAGTTCATCTCAGGTGGACACTATCACCAAGTCTCCCCCTTGCTTGGTCATCTATAGTTCCTTCACCATTTTCTCATTCTCAGCTATAAGAAAGCGAACACTTGAGCTAGTGGCTTTGGCATACACTCTCAATGTATCGGCCAAAGCTCCTGGATGTTTGTGCACATCAATCATGATCACTCATTCCTCAACTTGCACACGAGATGTATGATCCTCTGAGTTGACACTCTGCAAGACTACACAACATGTTGAGATTCGTCGAATGAGATGTTGTGCATCTCTCCTTCCATCTGATCACCAAGGATCTTAGTTCCCCTTTGGTCACTCGATACTTGCTGATCATATGCATGCTGT
Organism: Pinus tabuliformis; assembly: GCA_031772625.1. Lineage (NCBI taxonomy): Eukaryota > Viridiplantae > Streptophyta > Pinopsida > Pinales > Pinaceae > Pinus > Pinus tabuliformis. The sequence goes on along the minus strand of CM062813.1, from coordinate 10,747,303 downwards.
GAAGTGGGTAAGTCAACCTCTTGATGATGAGGCATGAGGTCGGTGTCCTATTCCAACTCCTATTGCTCCATGTCTGCATCCAACTATTGAAGTGCTTGTTCTATCTTAGACCGAAGTCTTGCTCCTGTGATGATTCACCTTGTTTTGTTAATGCTAGCTAATATGATAAGTCCACTACTTGTACAGGCTATGTTTCATTTGTTTGCACACGTTACACCCACTGTTGTATCTATTGTTGTTGTGCTTCCCTCTCCTATGTGTGCAGCTCTCAATCCTTTCGGAGTTGCTCCCTTAGCTCATCCTACTCCTTCTATTCTTCCATTATTCTCTTATCCCTCTACCTCTGGTCAATTCACATGTCGCGCTGATGACTCTTTGCCTATATTTCCATAGCTACTTTCTCTACTAATGGATCTGCTCGGAACTTGCAACTTTTCTCCTCCTCCATGCGGTTGACAATCTTCCTCTTACACTTGTCGCACACTGGTATGCTTCCCTCTGCTGCTACTATTGTTTTTGGTGCTAGTGTTCTCCGTGATGCTGCTTCATGTTGCTTCACTAACCACTCCACAGCAAAGTTGACCTATTGATTGGGTCTGGAGAAACTGTAGCAATATCTCCATGGATCCTCCTCGGCCCAATGAAATTCCCATTGGATCCAGTTGAACTGAAATCTCGTGCAATGATCCTTGGCAATACAGTGTGGTTCATATGGATTGTAACTTCGAAGGTCAAATGGATACTTCTTCACCTGTTCTGCTTTGACATCCACTTTCTTGATACTCTGAATCTCATATAACCCAATCCGCAACAAAAGGGCGGGCCAAGGTGCCTTCTTCTTCCGATGCAATCTAATTGTCAATCTTGCCGAGATGTGATAAGCTACTTCCTGCATGACATGTATGTCCAAGGAAAGTTTCGGTAGAACATGTGGAGGCTTCTTTGCACTGAAAATTAGGATGAAAGTGTCGAACGGTGAGGCATACCAATCAACAATATCTATCAATGCCTCCATTGCTTCCTTTGACATGCAGGGTGGATCCTGTTCAAATATCATCTTGTAGATTGGGGTGAAAAAATGATCGGACAACTGCGTGATTACTCCTCTAAAGCTTCATTCAGACAATAGCTTGAAATATGTGTTCATAGCAATCTCCGTTGGTGCCCATGCCCACTCCAAGTGTGGGAACTCCTGTTGGGCACAGATTGCATCTAAGATGTAGGAAGACATGTAAATCTCTGCATGCATAAATCTACATGACTGTCGACCCTTTGTTACTTATTCCTTCAGCTGATGAGCCAACATGTCGGACCAGTTACATGGCTTTCCCTCTTTGGCCAGTTGGTCCAGGGTGATCACCCAATTTTGTGGGAAGGTTTCCATGCTTTCTTAGTGATACAATCGACATGAAAATATGACCAAGTATTGATACGCCTTCCGCAGTATCTTTGTCTTATAGATCTGGTTGGGTGTCAACCTAAATTGAGCCGGCTCCTTTACCCAGTTCTTCAGAATGTCTCTGGAGTTAGCACTGTTGTTGGGTAAGATGAAGGAAGTCTTCATGATAGTCACGGGCTCTGACATCTAATACATCTCGTCATAGTCTCATGCCTAGAAGGTTGCAAGCTTTGTCCCACTGACACTTCTCAAGGTCATCGTCTCGGGATTAGTGTGAGAGATGATCCAATGTATCATGTCCGCGCATGGAAACACGGGGTATCTACATGAAATCTAGTACAAGTTGGACTTGTGAATGTTCACATACACCTGAAAGTCTTCAAGGTCTTCCTCAAAAGTGCCTGCAAATGATGCATTGACCTCTTGCCACTTGATTTTGATGTTCTTATTTAGAGACAACTTTGTATCTTCATAGATCGGTAGACTAGAGGATACTCGCTCAACTGCTACTCCAGCTGCCTTTCTGTTAGTGTCCTGTGATCCGGCTCTCTTGGAAGTCATTGATCCTGTACTGCTAGAGGTGGATGAACACCTAAAAGATCTAGAGACAAGCAACATGCATGGTAATAAATCTGTCAGCAAAAACTAAAGCAAATTTGGGGAATGACATAGCACATACCTGGGGAACTGATAGGAAAGATTACATAATTTCTTCTGGGAGCGTGGGTGACAGCCTACCAGAACTATGCAGAAGGCAGTATGGGTTGTCTAGGAGGAAAGACTAGCTACTGGCTACTGGGATTGTGTAATGCACAATTTAAGCTGGGGGTGATTGCAGGCTCAGGTACTACATTGTGTGATTGTCTGGGCCAGTAGTCATTGTCCCTCAGAAATGCGCAAAACAGTCCTTGAGGATAGTGCCTCGGTAGAAATGTGAATTTATGGAGATGAAGACAGAGCCTTCCTTCCCCAGACTACGCAATACTGTCTCGGTGAAGGAAGTGTCTAGGCCAAGTCTGGCCATACTCGCTGATGGGAAACTGAAAGAAAATATGAAAGTGAATGCATGGTGACACTATGTGAAAGTAGAATTGATCGACAGTGCATGAAAACATTAACGAAAGATTCAGTAAACAAATCAACATGCATGTGGGTGAAGTGAGTGACCGAATCAACGACCATTCGTGTAAAACAGTTTCATGCATGCGATAATAGTGAGATAGCAAAAAAAACTGAAGCAGTGCTAGGACAAGCGTATGCATGTAAAAGACAACAAGCGTTCAAACAAATCAATAAAACAACACTCACACAAGCGAAAACATAAAAAGCGATAGAAATGTTGAAAAGGACAAGTTGAGGCCACTTACCCATGAATAGTTGATTTAGATGTCTCGAAGAGTCCTTGATGTGTTGTGGGATGTCAGATCTCCAAGATCGATGTGAAGGAATGAGCTCTAATGTGTCGAATAAATAAGTTTTAGGCTCATGATGTGAATGCCACAAATATAGGAAAAGAGACATTTGGAGAAAAGTTTCTAAAACAATTTTTCATGTATCATCGAGGTGCTAAAAATAGCTCCCTAAATCATGGGATGCCTTTTGCTATTCCGGGAAAAAGCAAGCCATGCATGCAAGTCAAGTTTCCTTGGCCCCGAGTGGAACTGGTCAACCCAACTGCTCATGCATGAAGCTGCTCAATTTCTTGAAGGAAATGCACATTTTTGGCTGGGAGATGGGCTGACTGCCCAGGATATTTGCGTAATTTCTAGGCAAAGCAGCTGACTACTGCCCAGATTTGCACAAATTCTTGGCTGAGTAGTCCTGCTGGGGAAAATAGTGAAATTTTCACTATGAGGGTTGAGTGGAAGAATTACACAATTTTCACTATGAGGGTTGACTAGAAGAATTGCACAATTCTAGAGCCCAGTAGGCTGCCAGACAGGATTGCACAATTTTTGGAGTGAAGGTTGGTTGTCCTCCAGAATTGCGCAATTTCTTGGGGGATCTACTCAGCTTACAGCTGGACCAATTCCAGATGAACAGCCTGTGAGGGGAATGCATCAAGCTATGATCGACATGTTGCCTTTGTGCAATAAAAACACTGAAGCTTGTATACTTGATGAAGCAAGACAAGGTTCTGTGACAAGTTGGTAGGGAGGCTCCAAAATGAAGTTAAGGAAAAATTTTGGAGGGTGGTTATAGCCGCTACAACATTTGGTGACACACTGGTAGAGCTCTAGCTCTCTAAATGGACCTTGTTCGTGAAAAGCAAGTCTAAAACCTCCGGAAGTATTGTTCAGTTCTCAGATCATCTTGGTTTCACACTAGCTTGATTGTAATATGTAGCATCTGCCAAGCTCTTGGTCGATTGACACACATTCCAAGCCAACAAAACACAGTTGTTTCAATTGGGGTTGAGGGGTATATTGGTGCACAAGCAGTATAGTTGTTAGAGTTTTAGTTTCATCTCTGGTGTTGCTCCGCTGCCAGCAAGCCGAGATAGTACCCTGACAGAGTCACATAGGAACACAAGCATGGCTCCGCTGCTAGTAAGCCTGGTCAGTACCCCGATGGAGTTACTTGTATCACCTCTCTGCACATGAAGCCTTTCTCTTTTTTTGCCTCATTCATTTTTTATTTTTTATTTTTCTTACTTTTCATTTTTTCAACTATGCATAACACTTATTCATTTCATAGGCGGAAGAGGGATCTCGACTTATTTAGAGCAGAAGATGTTGTTCTAGCATAGAAATATTTTATTATATCACTGACATGCTTGTTAAGGTTTTCCCCCTCACCTTACTCTACTTGACTGAGCTGACAAGGATTAACCCAAAAACAACCAACTAGAGTAGGTGATACTAGTTAGCATGCAAGCGTTGTGTTTTCACCAAGGTTCACTTCGAACAATATGTATTTTCCTTTGACATATCATGGACTAAAAGTAACAAGTTCTTCATACATAGGCAAGATGACAAATAACCAAGTAGTGATAGTTGTACAAGCCCTCTTGTACTTTACCCAACTCATTTCAAGAGTCATACATGGTTTCATGCGAAGCTAACCTACGAGCGAAACAAGCGAACTAACAAACAAAAGAGTAGAAGCAAAAGCGAATGAAAAGTGAGTAAGCAAACGAGCAAGCTGGCAAACAAACAAACAAAGCAAGTAAGAAAACAAGCATACAAGAAAACTGACTTAAAGAAAACACTACTCCTACTCCTAAGCTAATGGTGCATTGGCCTAATCACATGAAGTGATATTTCCAATGCAGCCACCAACACATTTGTTGACCCATGTTGGTGAAGGCTTCATCCGCGAGCAACCCAGTTGTGCGAACTAGCAAGCAAGAAATATATAACAATGAAGACAACCACACTTCGTGTTTTAAAGTGCCCAATGACATAAGTGAGTATAAGTGCATGATGAGTAGTATGTGGACTTATCATGAAGTTGTGTGATGCTACATGCAACTTTGAAGCGTAAGCACACTCTTGACTGTGACATGCAATCAAACAAAAGAAACAAAGATAACTTGTGTCGTGCATGTGTGCTTGCAATGTAAGATTCCTCCAATGCATGAGTGATGGGATCGTGTAGTTCGAGTGGAGGATGTACGATCTTTGTGTGAGATGAATCCTCAATGCATACAGATGAGTGATGGGGAGCCTTGGCTGATTGAACAGTTTCCTAATTGGAAGTGAGTATAACCACAAGAGAGCGAGGACCTGACATAACCATAAGCTCGGGTTGAAGTGCCTCGACAATCTTGGGTGTTTCAACTTCATCATCAGGTAGATCATCATAAACCGGTGACTTCAAAAGCTCAATTGTAATAGAGTCATGATCGTGATCAAATATGGAATTGAATGGATCACAACAACAATAATCAAAAACATCAATGATTTCATCGGCATCCTCATGATTAGATGAATCAAACAGACGGGTAGATGAAAATTGAACAAACTCATCCTCTTTGTTTCCAAGAAAGGCAGATGAAAGATCAAGTGGATTTTCAGTGAATAACTTATCCTCACCATTGTTGAATGATGGACCAACATCTGGTGTGTCCTATGAGTGATCAATAATGGGTGCATCCGTGGATGGAGATACACATGAAAAATCATGGATGGTAGGTTCAACAAAGATGTCAGGAAATAATGGAGGAGGCTCGGACGGAAGGGAGTCATCCTTCGCCGAGTGTTGATGCTCAAGCTCCCACTCATAATCTTCATGAATGATAGTGCATGCTGGTTGTGAAACACCAACTCCGTCAATGGATCATTCCTCCTGCACAACAAGTGAAGAGTTCAGAATGGAAGAACACAAGATATTATCATCTGAAGGAACAACCAAGTGTGAAGATAGAGGTTGTGGAACAGAATTCATATGACAACTCAATGGACTCACAACCAAGTTTGCATGAAAATTAAGCGAAGTAATGTTGGGAGGATGTGAAAGATGAACAAGTGTGTGAGCATGATCCTCAACATCACTCTGCGATGGTGGAGACTTTTGATGAGGGGATGGCAAACAACCACTCGTGACAGTGAGCATCTAACTGAGATTGCAAAGATACCTCACTGAAGAATGTCGAGCGAGTCTTGATTTCAAACTTCTTCTTGGGACGAGCATATTTTTTAATGCAATACTCAAATTGGTCCCAAAGAGAGACAAATTTCATCTTGCTCCTCGGAGCTTGAAACTACAAGTCACGAAAGCACTACCAAAAATCCATAATCGATTCATGTGGAGCCTTCCATTGTTGTAGCAGTTTTTGGTCAAGATGGTCTAGACCAAAATGATAGAAAGTGTCTTTAATGAGATCACAAGAGTGCTCAAGTGAGTGCACGCTATTTGCCAGTAGGCCGAACTACCATCAAAGTGGAGATTCGCGAAGTGTGTATGCAAGCAGCAAGCTAACCTGTTTGTCAGAACACCCATCTTCCTCATGAGGAATGGAAGGAAAGTCATGTAAGTACTTAGGTCAGACCACTTCACCTTCACCATAATATGTGTAAGTGGAAAAGTGATCGAAAAACTCCCTCATCATGGTGACATTATCATGATTCGAAAAACATCGCGGAGGGAGAAGAGTGCATGAATCCATGATATATATTTAAAGGTTCAAAACATGATGAGAGGACATAGCTTCTCATCTGGCCCTCCTACTAGTGCCAAAAATGTTGACAGTGCTGGACCCGCCAACATGTCAGGGGATATCCCTAGTAAGAAGTCCCAATTAGACCTCAGACTATTTGGTGTAAGAAGTCCCAATTAGACCTCAGACCAATTGTTAATGCCTTGACCGCAATTTGGCATAGAGGCAAGTAAGATAACTCTATTTGTAGCAAGGATGTGACAGCTGTAGTGAGTCAATGAAGGTGCATGGGAGGTTCTAACACATGGGGGTTGAGATGAGTGCGCCCCTTAGCAACCTGTAATAGTACTTGGCTTGGAAGGGAACACATGAGAAAAGATACATTACAACATGGAAGGAAAGTTAGTGACCAATCCAAAGTGATGGTTAAACCAACAACACATTTCAGAAAGATTCATACATACTTATACAAAATAGTCCATACATGCACGCGTAAGAAAACAAATACATATATCATTTAGAGTAAACCAGATAGCGTAGAATACAATACAACATATGCATGAAACGTGTTGGATCTTATTATATAAAGAAGTGTAAGTTCTAGTCATACAATACATCCATGTCTAACCACTAGTTCCAATAGTGGAACATTATAGCCACATCTACCTGCTTCTACAAAGAGATGTACTAGCTCTGTGAAGTGGAGAAGCCAAGGCTTGTTACAGTATTGTCCAAGCTCTCTCCAAGATAGTCTTATCAGAAGCTTGGATGACCAAAATCCTTTACAATGAGTTATGAGGGACTATTTATAGAAAAGGGTGGGGTGACCCTTGACATCCCCCTTTGTGACAGTTCAACTACGCTCATGACTCTTCACCTACTCTATGACTGTTACATCCAACTATCACAATTTGACTTACACTTGACATGACTTTACATTACAATGCACATGTACCAATGTGAAACAAAATGGCTTGAGCAAGCCAAGCAAGACATCAATTTGATTTAGAAAACCATGGAAGTCCAACTCCTCAGCAACCTCATGCTGATCAACAGTAACACACTGAAGCCAAGATCGGTAATCCTTGATGGTGTCTGTGTGCTCAACGGTGACATCTATCTAAACCTAACTCTTGCCTCCATACCATTCGGGTACACTGCCCAGGCTCCTCTGTCCAACTCGTCTGAAAGCATGCGCATCATTGTCTTCAATGTGGTCGGAACAGCAACATACTTGTGCATGATGTTTGCACTGATCGGCAAGTCTACGTTGGTGGAAATGTGCATCAACTCATTGAGCTATGAGTCAAGCTCTAGTCATACATGTTTCTTCATCTTCACTTGGATGATAGTCCGAATAGATGGGATCGCATGTGTGCGCACCACAACATCCATACTATTGAATACTCGTGCATGGGAAGCATGTATGCTAGTGATGAGCTGCAAGAGCTCTTCATAGTTCCGGATCTAACTCCGGATATGTGTTTTCAGCTCGACTGCATTGGCCCTCATCATCTTAGGCAAGTGAAGTGGGGCTCCCTTGTATTTCATAGTCCATGTTTTCATGTCATCAACAACAGCATTCAAGTTCATTAAGATATGTGCTCTTCTAGCACATCGCTAATGCCATCCATTGATATGGACAACTGCCTTATGCACGTTTCCAAACTTGGGGTACAACAATCACATCACTGTGCAAAGGGACAATACTTCATCTAGTATTGCCTTCTTTAGTTCAGCTTGGGTGGATGTTGTCACCAAGTCTCCTCCTTGCTTGGTTGTCTATAGTTCCTTCACCATTCGCTCATTCTCAGCTATCATAACTAAAACACTTGAGCTAGTGGCTTCAGCACACACTCTGGTTGCATCAGGCAAAGCTACTAGATGTTCATGCACATCAGTCACGATCACTCATTCCTCAACTTGCGTAGGAGATGTATGATCCTCCGGAGTTGACACTCTGTGAGACTACACAACTCTATGTTGAGATTCATCGAATGAGATGTTGTGCATCTCTCCTTTCGTCTGATCGCCAAGGATCTTAGTGCCCCCTTGATCATCTGACAGATGGTGAAGCATACCAATTAGCAATGTCTATCAATGCCTCCATTGCTTCCTTTGACATGCAGGGTGTTGGGCCGCCAAATTAACATACACTTTCACTCTGTTTTCACCTTTATCCTTATTTTGTCACCTCATTTCATCACATTATCATTACCTAACCCTATATTTCCATTACCATATGGGTTCATATTTTCATTTTCCAAAGTTATTTATTTTATGTATTTAAAGTGAATTTATGATTTAAAGTTAGAAAAATAACATGCATTTGCTTATACCTAAAGGTGGAATGAGTTTGGTGACATTTGTAGGTGATTTCGAAGGTTCCAAGACACTCTTATGTGACCTCCAAGACTCAAATTCGAATTCTCTTGAAGATTTGAAGGAGATTTGGGATAGGGGTCAAACATATCTCATGGAAAAAAAATCATGGATAAAGGAACATGTGTCTCCTATTGGTTGTAATCATATGAAGGATTTGTGGATCTAGGAGGGATTAGTGGATCTTCATTATTGAGTTATTTGCTTATGAGTTTGTATAAATAGGAGTACCTCCTCCATTCCAAAGGCAAGACTCTTGGAGCGTGTATCCTAACTTATGATGGAATGAAATAAGGTTTTCTTTCTACAATTTTAGATATAAATTGTCTTAATGTAATATATGAATTTATGGAATAGTTTGTCACTTTGTTCTTAAGAGAATTGAGCTCACTCTAAAAGGATCAAAGAAACATTTTATTTCATTATAGATTTATTTCATTATCGATTTTATTTTCATTTAATTATTTAGATGTTTGAAGATTTTTCATTATTAATGAATGAATTTTAGTTTAAATCTTATCAGCATATGAAAGGACAAACAAGGGTCTAAGTTAGGCTCTCTTCCTATTTGATATGAGTAATAACTGAAATTCATTCTCTTTTTATAGTTTCAAGTTATTTCTAAATTCTTGATTTTTGATGCTTACGAATGAATTTTAGTTGAGTTTTAATCATCATATGAGGGAACAACCAAGAGTATAAGTTAGGCTCTCCTTCTATTTGGTCTGAACAATAATTAAAGTTCATTTCATTTTATTTATTTCAAGTTATTTTTGAGTTTATGCAATGGTAATGTTGTTGGAATAGAATTATGAGGAAGGGTAACCAATACATCCTAAGTTAAGATCCTATTCTCTTGCTTTCTATACATCACATATTGTTTCTCTTTAGTTTCACTTGTTGAGGATAGTACTGTGCGGAAGGGCAACCAGGACCTCCCGAATTGGGAGCCTCTTTCTTCACTTGCTACATCTTGAACTAAAAACTTTTTAGTTTTATAAGTTATTTGTAATATGCATTTCCATTCTTTATTTCCATTCTAAACAAACCTCCTACAACAGTCTCATCTTAGGTCCCATATATTTTGGTTTTACTCTAAGTTTACAAAACTCCCAAGTTGAAAAATTAAATGACAAGGATTTAACAGACAATTAAAACACCCAACATTTTGGCACTGTTGTTAGGGAAGAAAACTTAGATGTAACTAAGTTAGGAGGATTGTTCAGGAAGAATTTTCTTTTAAGTTCATTTTCATTTGGGGTTAGATGAATTTAGGCATTTTTCATTTAAGTTTATTTGCATTTGCATATAGAAAACATTGAACATTAAAATCAAGAACCCCCATTCGTTAAAAAATAAAAAACCAATTGCAAACACAAGATATGAAGAGCTTTGTGCTATGACATGATACTTGAAGAAAATAAAAAAACTACAGATCACATTCAAATTTGGTTTCAACTAGGCAGTCTTCATGATTGTGTCCAAGAACTCAATAGGGTTTACTTTTCAAACTTTGATATGAGTCTACTCATGATCTTGTTGTGCAAATGGATGCATTGGAAATTCTCTTGTACTTAAGAGAATGTTTGATTTCTTTTTCAATAGAATAGGACTAACAAATAAAAAAACAAGTTTTTGGGATTTTTAGGATAAATTTGCAATTTTGTGATGCAGTAAGAACCACCCATTTACTAACCCTTGGCATGAAAAAAATTGCAATAAAACAAACGGTTATGAACAAAGGGCACAAGAGAAGATTGAAGAGTGATAATTTCAAGTGTGAGAACGATTCTTTTCATTTTTTTTTCTTCATCCAAATTAAAATAAAAAAAATATTAATAAAAAAATTCAATTAATGAAATCTATGCTCTCCTCCTGTGCTTTGTGTGACCTGGAGGATCAAAAAAATAATTTTCATGTTAGTATATCTTTTGTTAAACAAAAAAAAATGATTCTTCTCTTTCATTATTTGTTTCTTTTAATATATATATATATATATATATATATATATATATATATATATATAATATTTTAAAATGGAACATAACAAATTTTAATGTTTCTTTATATATATTAAAAAGTGAATGGAACACATGTAAATTAAAAAAAAAAAGAGCAAAAGAGATTTTCTTATTTAAACAAATTTGAAATAATAAAAATAAATAAAAACACAAAAACAAAGTGTGATTTTGAAAAAATGAAAGATGGTTGTGCATTCTAGCCATTTTGAAAAAAAGAAACGAAATTCACCCGGTAGTTACTTGAGCAGAGGCAAAATACGTAGAGGTTAAAAAAGTAATTTTTAAAACGCATTTTGTGACTAAATGAAAACAAATATCAAAAATATAAAACATGGTTTTGTATCATAATGGGGTGAATTATGTTTTGCATGGAAGATTTTCTCAAAATTTGTAACTGTTTGAGAAATTTTCAGGGTTCTCTGGAGCCTTATTTGCTACGTTGCGTGAAAAAAAATATATAGTTTTCAATTAAATGCAGCCAGTAGCCAAGGCCAAGGCCACGACTATCCAATGACTCAGCCACTCAGCAATGTTGCCAAGCTGAAAAAAAAAATCAATCAATCAGTAAATTAAAAAAATGATAAAAAAAAATTAATAATTAAATAACAAAAAAATTTAATTATTAAAAATAAAAAAAAAATATGATATTTTCTCCATGCTTACAACGAATATATATATATATATATATATATATATATATATATATATATATATATATATATATATATATATATATATCATAAACATTTCTCAAGCTTGTATAGAATAAAAATTGGTTAAAAAGGATGAGTTCAAAAGATATCAAAAATGATTTGGCAAATATTTTGGAATCTCATTTTCCTAAAAAACTTGGAAATGATGAATACAAAAGATATGAAAAATGATTTGGCAAATATTTTGGAATCCCATTTTCCTAAAAATCTTGGAAATGATGAATTAAAATGATATGAAAAATGATTTGGCAAATATTTTGGAATCGTATTTTCCTAAAAATCTTGGATTTAGATTGGCCAATTGTCAAATTGTTGTTTCAATTTTAATTTTTAGAATAATTAAAATTTCCAAAATTCCATTAAATTCATAAATGTGTCTTCTGATCTATTGGTATGACATTCAATTTGCATAATGGAGGTCATGAGTTCAAACCTTGTGAGGTATGGAATTTGTTACTTATTCTACAATTTTGACACAACATTAATTAAACAACTTTTCCACCACATGGCAGCACAACATTGGCCAATATTGCACATTCATCGCCATATCATTAGTCAACATGTCACATCATCCATTTGCCATGTCACCCACTGCCACATCACTAGTACATAGTCACCCTTCATCTTCTAGCTCATTTTTCAACACTGAAAATGGATCAAGAAGAAGAACGATAAGCGTGCTTCAACTACAGGATTATTGTTTTGCAAATGTCTTAAAGAGAATCCTATAGATGGAAGATTGAACCCTGTAGACATGAGTTTTCATTTCATAAAGTATTTTTATATGATCATGTTTCTTTGAGTCTTGCAGGTATAGAAGCCAATGGCATCACAAACTGGAAAATTTTATGTCATGGCTCAGTCAAAGAAGATAGACAAGATTTTTAGATGCAAGAAGGGCACAATCCTACAACTGATAAACCTTATGACAATCTTCACTATTTCACCCAAATTTCAAATAAGCACAACTTTCTCATACGACATCGGATTTCGACGATTCAGTGTTATTGGAAAGATATCGACGAGATCCACACAATGAAAAAGATATCATCAAAATTTGAAATAGTTAATGAATGAAGAAATTGTTGATAAGATATAACAAGTAAAATGAGGCACTAGTTTAGGCACAAGTATAAATTCTTTTGGTTTTTCTTTCACGAAATTGTTTTATTAGTACCAATTATCATTTTTTTTTGTAAATGTCATAAATAGAGTGATTTATCACCTTTGTCTTATGATAAACTTACATTTAATTGCATAAAAAATACTAAGTTTTTGCAGGTTCTAGGAAGATAAATAAATGACCAAAAGCAAACATTATCTTTTAAAGACCCCATTTCAAGCATGAGGACATGCTTTTGGGTAAGCCAAGGGGGGGAATGTCATCATATCTATCAAATCATTGAAAATCCTCTCAAATACCACATTTCTTTCACAAGAAAATGGTCAAAGCAGCAATAAAGATAAAACATCAATGCATGAGAACATGATGTCAGATCAGATCCATCACTTGCAAGCATTTTAGATGCCATTTTCTCCACTGCATCCATGCTCTTTTAGTCAATAAAACAGTAACCTCATTTCCCTTTACATTCATCATTGTATTCCTCCTTTTTCAGTAAATAAAACCTTCATTCCATTCTCACTTTTCTAGTCAATAAATTTTCCTTCGCAGTCATTTTCCTGCCTCACTTTCACTAACATGTAACGCATCAATAAAAACATTCATCTCCTCTACAAAGTTGATTCATTCCATTCCCGTTTCATTTTTCCAAATAAACCTTGTTCCACTGCAAAATTTCTCATCCATAATCCTTCAAAATTATTGTTTCATGCTCGAGTTAGATGATGGACAATTCCTTAAGGCAACCCTTCTAACAAGTCTTGGCCTATCGACATCAACACATTATCTAGGTTCAAGGCTAGAGTCCTTAGTAGTACCTTGAGGCTTCTATACCTTAATGACAAGCTCTCTCGCCAGCAATCATGGGAATATACCAATGTTCCTTGATCATTGGATCTTGCAAATGGCTCAAAATCAACTCATCTATTCATCCCTTGCAAGATGTACTCAGGTACCTTGGCACTCATTAACATTAATGGTGAGTTGCCTCACATTGGTTAACGACATGCATCAATGTTTTGTAATCCAATGACTTCTCTTAATGTTCGACATCGACACATTTATTCGCATGATTAGAATTGTACCATCGGGTGTTGTAATGATTGAAGACTACATCATTTCAGAAGTTTGCAGTAGATCAATTTGTCATAATAGAAATAAAGATTCAAACCTTGTTATCAGCAAAGAGAACACAAAAGAAGATCCAAATTCCTCTGTTTACATACTCCATGATTCGATAGCATCAGCAGCGACACTCTTCAGCATCCAAAACTCATGTAGATATAGGGTAAGTGAAGTTATGTTGTTTTATAATTTTTAGTCATGCAATTCCTTAAAATGCTTAAAATTGTAACTTTGGAAAGTTCCTCACTTCCTTTTTCACATTGTCATATCTCTAGTTGAAGGGTGAATTCATGTTCATACCTCATATTCACATTTCAAGATATATATCACATTCATATTCCATTATCACCTTTCATATGCCATATATGTCTTTTATACACATGTCATCCTAACCAACATACTTTTCCAAACAACTACTATTTCATTATGATTCAAAACATTACATGTTTTGAGAATGATGATCATATAATGAATGGATCATTAAATGTTTTCAAATTCTTTTGATGCAACACAAAAATAACACAAGTATTGTTACACAAGAAACAATACTAATCAAATTTAGTTGCCACACAAGAACCAACCAAAGTAATATGTTGCAATCAAATATTTTTCAAAAGGACACTTAGCAAAAGGAACAAAATTATCAAATAATTATGCCAAGTTGCAAGAAAAATTAACATCAACCAAAGTTCATATAAAAGAAAGACAATTCAAAAGATAAAATCATGATTAAAGTAAATCAATGTAATAGATTGCACATGCAATAACTTAAGTTGGGGGGTATGTTGAGCCGCCAAATTAATATACACTTTCACTCCATTTTCACCTTTATCCTCATTTTTCCACCTCATTTCATCACATTATCATTACATAACCCTATATTTCCATTACCATATGGGTTCATATTATCATTTTCCAAAGTTATTTATTTTATGTATTTAAAGTGGATTTATGATTAAAAGTTAGAAAAATAACATGTATTTGCTTATACCTAAAGGTGGAATGAGTTTGGTGACATGTGTAGATGATTTGGAAGGTTCCAAGACACTCTTATGTGGCCTCCAAGACTCAAATTCGAATTCTCTTGAATATTTGAAGGAGATTTGGGATAAGGGTCAAGCATATCTCATGGAGAAAAATGATGGATAAAGGAATATGTGTCTCCTATTGGTTGTAACCATATGAAGGATTTGTGGATCTAGGAGGGATTACTGGATCTCCATTAATGGGTTAGTTTCTTATGTTTTTGTATAAATAGGAGTACCTCCTCCATTCCAAAGGGATGACTCTTGGAGTATGTATCCTAACTTTGATGGAATAGAATAAAGTCTTCTTTCTACAATTTTAGATATAAATTGTCTTAATCTAGTATATGAATTTACATAATAGTTTGTCACTTTGTTCTTAAGAGAATTGAGATCACTCTAAAAGGATCAAAGAAACATTTTATTTCATTATAGATTTTATTTTCATTTAATTACTTAGATGTTTGAAGATTTTTCATTATTAATGAATGAATTTTAGTTTAAATCTTATCAGCGTGTGAAAGGACGAACAAGGGTCTAAGTTAGGCTCTCTCCCTATTTGATATGAGTAATAACTTAAATTCATTCTCTTTTTCTAGTTTCAAGTTATTTCTAAATTCTTGATTTTTGATGCTTATGAATGAATTTTAGTTGAGTTCTAATCAGCATATGAGGGAACAACCAAGAGTCGAAGTTAGGCTCTCCTTCTATTTGGTCTGAAAAATAATTAAAGTTCAATTCCTTTTCTTTATTTCAAGTTATTTTTGAGTTTATGCAATGGTAATGTTGTTGGAATAGAACTATGAGGAAGGACCACCATGACTTCCTAAGTTAGAAGCCTCTTCTCTTGCTTTCTATACATCACATACTATTTCTCTTTAGTTTCTCTTCTTGAGGACAATACTGTGGGGAAGGACAACCAGGACCTCCCAAATTGGAAGCCTCTTCCTTTGCTTGTTGCATCTTGAACTAGAAACTTTTTAGTTTTAGAAGTTATTTGTAATATGCATTTCCATTCTTTATTTCCATTCTAAACAAACCTCCTACAGCAGTCTCATCTGAGGTCCAATATATTTTGGTTTGCTTCTAAGTTTACGAAACCCTCGGGTTGACAAATTAAATGACATGGATATAACAAACAATTAAAACACCCAACATAGGGTGGATCCTGTTCGAATATCAACTTGTAGATTGGGGTGCAAAATGATCGGAAATCTATGTGATTACTCCTCTGAAGTTGCATTCAGATAACAAATTGAAATATGTGTCCACAATAGTCTCCACTGGTGACCATGCCCACTCCAAGCCTAAGAACTGTTGTTGGTCACAAATTGCATCTAAGATGTAGGCGGACATGTAAACCTCTGCATGCATACCTCCGGGTGACTGTTGAGCCTTTGGTACTTGTTCCTTCAGTTGATGAGCCAAAATTTCGGACCAGTTACATGGTTTTCCCTCTCTAGAAAGTTGGTTCAGCGCAATCACCCAACTTTGTGGGAAGGTTTTCGTGCTTTCTTGGCCATACATTCAACATGAAAATATGACCAAGTATTGATACGCCTTCCGTAGTATCTTCGTCTTATAGATCTAGTTGGGTGTCAACCTGAATCGAGCTAGCTTCTTTACCCAATTCTTCATAATGTCTCTGGAGTTAGCACTATTGTTGGGTAAGTTGAAGGGAGTCTTCATGATATTCATGGGTCCTGACATCTAATACATCTCATCATAGTATCATGCCAAGAAAGTTGCAATCTTCATCCCACTAACATTGCTCAAGGTGATTGTCTCGAGATCAGTGTGAGAGATGATGCAGTGTATCATGTCCACTCATGGGAGTGTGGGGTATCTGTATGCAATCTGGTATAAGCTGAACTTGTGAATGTTCACATACACCTGATGGTCTTCGAGGTCTTCCTCAAAAGTGCCTGCAAATGCTTCATTGACCACTTGCCACTTGCGTTTGATGTCCTTGCCTAGAAACAACTTTGTATCTTCATAGATCAGTAGACTAGAGGACACTCGCTCAACTACTGCTCAAGCTTCCTTTCTATCAGTGTCCTGTGATCCTGCTCTCTTGGAAGCCATTGATCTTGTACTACTAAGAGATGAATGAACACCTGAAAGATCTAGAGACAAGAAATATGCATGGCGAGAAATATGTCAATGAAAATATAATCAAATTTTGGGAATGACATAGCACATACCTGGGGAACTGATAGGCAAGATTACGCAATTTTTTCTGGGAGGCTGGGTGACTAGCTTCCAAAACTACGCAAAAGGAATTCTAGGATATCTGGGAGGAAAGACTCGCTACTGGATTTGTGCAATGCACAATCCAGACTAGTTTCTAGATTTTCACAATGCGCAATCCAAACTGGTTATTGGCTCTTGGGATCGCGCAATACACAATTCCAACTGGGAGTGCCTGTAGGCTCAGGGACTGCATTGCGTAATTTTCTGGGCCTTCAGTCATTGTCCCTCAGAAATGTGCAAAATAGTCCTAAAGGACAATGCATGGGTAGAAATGCACATTTTTGGAGAGGAAGACAGAGCCTTCCTTCCCCATATTGCACAATGGTGTCTCCATGAAGGCAAAATCTAGGCCAAGGTTAGCCAAACTAGTCGACAGGAAACCGAAAGAAAATATAAATGTGAATGCATGGAGACACTAAGTAAAAGTAGAAGTGATTGACTGTGCATGCAAACATGAACGAAAGATTCAGTAAACAAATCAACATGCATGTGGGTGAAGTGAGTCACTGAATGGGCGATCATTCATGCAAAACAATTTCATACATGCGACAACAGTGAGATAGCAATAAAAACTAAATCAGTGATAGGACAAGCTATTATAAAGGTAAACGACAGCAAGAATTTAAAGAAATCAATCAAATAACACTCACACAAGAGAAAACATAAAAAGCGACATAAATGATGAAAAAGGCAAGTTGAGTCCATTTACCCGTGAATAGCTGAGTTGGATATGTCGAAGAGTCCTGGATGTGCTGTGGGATGTTAGAGCTCCAAGATCGATGTGAAAGAATGAGCTCTGATGTGCCGAATAAATAAGTTTTTAGCTCATGACGTGCATGCCACAAATCTAGGAAAAAACGACACTTGGAGGAGCATTTCTAAAACAACTATGCATGTAACCTCTAGCTGCTAAAAATAGTTCCCTGAATCATGGGATGACTTTTGAATCTTTCCTTTTTCTATTCCAGGAAAAAGCAAGCCATGCATGCAATTCAAGTTTCCTTGGTCCCAGGTGGAACTGGTCAACCCAACTGCTCATCCATGAAGCTGCTCAACTGCTTGAAAGAAATGTGCATTTTTGGCTGGGAGCTAGGCTAGCTGTCGAGGAGATTTGTGCAAATTATGGGCAGTGTAGCTAATTGCTGCCCAGATTTGCACAAATTCTGGGTTGAGTAGTCCTGATGGAGAAAACTGGGTGATTTTCACTGTGAGGGTTGACTAGCAGAATTGTGCAATTCTGGAGCCCAGCAGGCTGCTATATAGGATTGAGCAATTTTTGGAGGGAAGGTTAGTTTCCCTCTAGAATTGCATAATTTCTTGGGGGAGCTTCTCAGCCTACAACTTGACCAAGTACAGATGAAAAACCTATGAGGGGAATGCATCAGGCTGTGATCGACAAGATTCCTTTGTGCAAGAAAAACACTGAAGCTTATGTACTTGACGAAGCAAGACAAGGTGCTATGAAAATTTGGTAGGGAGGCTCCAAAATGAAGCTAAGGAAAAATTTTGGAGGGTGGTTGTAGCCGCTACAATAAGACAATATTTATCTATCATATGACAATGAACTCAAGAATCTTATCTTGAAGCGATTTCATGTTAAGCCATATTTAGGTCACTCGGGATATCATCAGACTTTGACAACATTTAAGAAGTTCTATCACTGGCCGAACATGAAGAACGAGGTGGTTGAGTATGTTGCAAGATGTCTGGATTGTCAGCAGGTAAAAGAAGAGTCTAAGCATCCAGGTGTTTATTGCGACCTATTCCGATTCCAGAGTGGGAATGGGAGGCCATTTCCATGGAAATAATTACAGTTTTTCTAAGCACATCAACACAACATGATTCAATTATGGTTTTGGATGACAGGTTACCAAGGTAGCTCATTTCATCGTAGTTAATTATATTACTTCAACTAGTGACATAGCTTAGATTTTCATCAGGGAGATATTGAGATTGCATGGTATTCCTAAGAAGATTGTATCTGACAGATAGGGAAAGTTCAATTCCAAGTTTTTGAAGGAGTTATTCAAAAGTGTGGGGACAAATTTGGCCTTCATTACATCTTATCATCCACAGAAAGATGGATAGGTAGAGAGGATTAGCAGGATTATTGAGGACATGTTGAGGATGTACATCATGCATCAACAACGAAAGTGGGGAGAGTATCTTCCACTGGTTGAGTTTTGTTATAACAATGGGTATAAGGAATCTTTGAAGATGATTCTATAAGAGGAAATTTAGGGGTGGAGTTGTAATACTCCCTTCATTTAGAGTGATCTAATGAATAGGGTATTGATTGGACCATATATGTTGGCAAAGATGGAACAAGAAATGTAGGTTATCAAGAAGAATTTATAGGAAACACAAGATATGCAGAAGAGTTATGCATATCAATGACATAGGGTGTTTAAGGAGTTTCAGGCTGGGGAACATGTGTAGTTGTGCATAGAACGCAAGAAGATCTCCTTGAGAATTAGATCATGCGTCATGTTGGAATCTCAGTATTACATTCCTTTCGAGATCCTTGAAAGGATTGGACCAGTGCCCTACCAACTTGCACGATATTTGATAGTAAAATTCCATGATGTTTTCTATGTATCATTTCTTAAGAAGTATGTGAAATATGTTGATCATGTGATTGACTCATATCTATTGCAGGTGGAACTATGATCCGGATTTAAAAAGGAACACAAAAAATTACATAAATAACCATAAATACAAAGATGCAGTAGAAATAAAACTTCATTTCATTAATATCAAATACTGAAATATGCTTACAAACATAATGGAAATAAGACTAGCTCAGGCGATGGTATCTTATCTCTAAGAAGAGATGTGGTGGCTACATGCCTATGAATTGCATTACAATGAGGCTCAAGGGAATTTTTATTATTGAAGAATAAGAGCAAACCCTAAACAACCAAAACCCTAACTCGACCAAAACCCTAACTCGGGGAGATGTAACACCAAAGAGTTTCTTGGCCCCGTTGGGGTGAGTTCGACAACCAACTTCCAAGGGTCACGACTTGGTCATATTATCTCTGTTTGATGCGCATGATAACCCATTGGAAATATATCTCTGATGACTACAACAAAAAATACAATTTTAGATAAAAATCGCTGGTGGTAGATTGCCAAAAAAACTTAGTTTAGGACCTCAAAACAGCTCCGGAAGTTTAGGACCCGAAAAACTGCTAAAAATAGTAAAATGTGCTACAATTAAGGAAACTGAAAAATTGAAAGAAACAATGGTGGGGTTCCAAGTGGAATTGGTGGGTGGCAACCAATTCCACCTGTACCATTCCTCCCCCCTTAGGAAGCAATGGTCCCCATTGCATTGATTTCCTCCATGAGATGAGGAAACTTCTACTGAACTTGATCCCTGGTGAGCCAATTTCCCTAGTGAAGGAGTTGACATATTTTGACAGCTTGTTACAGTTGGATCTTCTCCTACCGAGTGTTCTTGATCTGCATGTCCATGATCCGATTAGTTTTGGCTTGCTCCATGCAATATGGATTTAACTCTGTAGGTGTGAGTTGTTCTGAAATGTCTGATGTGTCAAGCAATGGTGGGAAGTATGGTCAAAGGTGGTCCACATTGAACATTGGATGTGTTAGTCCTTACAATCTCCTAGGCTTAAACGGAAATCGACAAGGATAACCTCAAACCACTTCAGCTCAGTAGCTAACCCTACTGAGCATGAGAGGGATCTCTCTAAGTCTCTTATCACTGATATGACTTTAAAGAAAATGAATCTTAGGCTAGATATGTGTATTTGTTTGTTTGTTTGTGAATTTTTATTTTTTTTAAGGATTTGTTGAACTTAAGGTTTGGAGCCACAAGTAGGTCTAGGTTATGGGAATGCAGGAGAAAACATAAGAAGGAGCTAGATATCAGAATCCATGGTGTAATTTGAGTATTTGTCAGTGCAGTATAGAGGATATAGTTAGGAAGAAAGCAATGAGCTTAAATAAACATGATTTCATTAGCTGAGGAAGACAAAACACATAACTATGAAAACCAGGTAACAGAGCTTGAAAAACAAGAATTCTGAATATTTTATCACAAGGCATTCATAAAAAGAAGAGATATAATGTAGATAAAGATGTTTATACCATGATGAAATGAAAATAATGAAGTACAAGCATGATGAACTCACTCGACTAGAGTTCCTTGAAAATAGTTGCAACCTATATCTGTATTAGCTGAAAGATGATCACAATGAAAGTCTCCTTCACAAAAAGTTCGATCCTCTTCTCCTGAGGTGAAATAGTACTTATAGACTCTCCTAGACCAGGAACTGACTCCAAGATTCTCTCAACCAACAGGTGAGAGTGAGAAGGTGCAACTCAAACACCTCATGAAGAGTTTGTTTAGGAGTTTGCTTATTTTATGAGGCCTAATAAACATAAAAAAAAACCTATGATATACATTTATTCATGTCTACATCACCTAGCCTCATAACCTGTGCCATTACATAGACAATCTTGACTTTGACCAAGTCAGACTAGAAACTAGAAATTTTACACAGTGAAATTTTGCAAATAAAAACACAAAAAGTGCAGAAGCACAACGCTACCTTTGAGCTGATTTTTAGGTGCCTTCCAAGGGTCAAAATGAAAATCTGAGAGAATGGTCAACTATCCCTTCAAGTCTAGTTTCCTTAACAGTTTAAATTTATGAATTTGGATCATGAGAAGACCTTCAATAATCCATTCTCCTAAGGTCGCTCTAGAAGCGAAGCGCCTGTCAAAAAATGGTCCAGAATGCTAGTTTTTTGCCACTTTTTTTCTTTTTTCTGCAAAACGAAGCCACCTCTGGAAAATTTGGACAAATGGATTTTTATAGGATGTCAATACCTTTCTAAAAATGTAGACCTTTCCTCAAATGGAGGCCTGAGGAAAAAGCACAACGCCAAGGTGTTGCGCTTCTGGAAAGGCTAAATTTCTAAATTTAGACCAAAATTTGCCAAAAAACTCAAAATGCTCAGAATTAGCTCAAAATTGGAGGGAAGGTGTAAAAATGAGTTTGTTATAGCTTCATGGATGCTTCAGCAAGCATCTCCAAGTTTCCCTCATCCTTTTGATCTTTTTTTGCCTCCTTGAGCTTGTTTTTAAGTTGTTTCACTTTGACATTGGCGATCATGTTTTGAGCTTGATAATGATGCGCCATGTGTCTAAGAATTTGATTATCTCTATTTTCCTTCTCTAGGAGTTTCTCTAAGTGTTCATTTACCCTGTTAATCCAATATTCTTTATCTTGATGTACCTCTAGGGAAATCCTTTCTTCTAGGTCAAGGTCTTCATTAAGCAATATTTGTTTTTGTTCCTCCTGCAAAGCTTCCTTGAGACCTCTAGTTCTTGGTCTTTTCCTTTTCCTTTTCACCTATGATGCTTCAGGCTCGCTTGATGTCATGATCTCCTTGCCTTTTCCAATTTTCTGCATTAACTTATTTTTTTCCTTTTCTAGGATCAACCCTTTGGCTTTGAGTTGACTGTTTTCCTGTTGAAGGAATGATATACTATACTTTGCCCTTTCTAGATTTATAGCCAGCTCCTTGATTTGGTAGTCCTTGTCCCTGATAGTCTGTCTCATAATTGAAGTCTCATCTTCCTCCTCTAATCAATAAGATCAAATTCGTGCTCAACTATCTCCTTATCCTTTGCTATCAATTCTTGCTTTGTCGATGAAGAAGGCTTGGCCCCTTTCTCTTTGTGAGAAGAAAACACAAGCCTCTGCCCTTTCTTATACACTTTGGTCACCTCTAGCTTAGGTAGTTGAATCTTCTCTATTGTTTTGCTAGATGACCCCATCTCTATTTGTTGTTTTGGTGCACTTGGGGATTGAGATGTTGCATTTTCCTCATGCCATTTTAAAGCTACTTCTAAAAGGGCTTCCCAAGCCATACCTCTCTCTGCCAGCTGATGAAGGACAATGGTTCTGATGAGACTGTGATGGGTCAAGCTTGGGGAGTGCTCTTTGTCCTTTAATTGTATCTTTTCAGACATTTTTGCAATGCTCCTAAACAGGTAATTACCAATGTTGAGTGGCTTTTGAGATGTGAAAGACATATCTGAAAGGCATGAGGTAAGTATGTGTATCTCTGTATGGAGTCTTTAAGAAGGGATTGTAGTTTTCAAGATCTAGCCTTATTCCCTTGAACCAATATTCACCATTGTCTGCTAAACTAGTTGCTAGTGAGATGGAGGCCACTGAGAAGTTAAACTCAATACCAACGATGACAGCAATCTCTCTTTTCAGTTGTGTAGCTACCCAATTTGTCAGCTGCTCATAAAACCCTACTTCACTTACTCTTTTACAAAACTCCAAGCAGTGAGCATCCTCAAAGCATTGCTTGATGAAAGGATAAGAGTTGATTCGGTTGCAATCTGATGGTTCATATCTGAGAATCCTCCCTCCTTTGTGTTGTCTCTTTCTTTCTGGTGAAGATTCAACCTCCATGATGACACAAAGTCCTAGCAGCAGGAAGTGAAAATAGATGTGAGGTGAGAATGAAAATGAAGTGATATGTGAGAGATTTTGACAAAATTATGGGTGGGGTTTTATGAAAGATGAGATGGCTTTGAGAAACTGATGGAAATGAGTGATGAAAATAGTGAACAAATGTGGTTGCTTGTAAGTGAGACCAAGAAGGTTTATGATGAGATTTGCCCAAAATAACTCTAGGAATGAGCTAGGGTTTTATTTTTTTAGTGTTTAAACTTTGTTTGGAGGTGGATGAACTGGTCAAAATGACTCATCAAACATGTGTGTAGGTGTAGAATATCAATTTACATGTTTTGGAGATGAAAAGTTAAGATGACCATTTCTACCCTAGCATTTCCCATGGAAATTTTGCTACAAACCCCAGATTGAGAAATTATGGACATGGAATGAAATTGGGAAAGCAAATAGAGACAGAAATGATATACTTACTTGTTCCTTAGCTTTAGAAAGCTATTTCACTGAGCTTGTAAGAAAGAATTTGGAATTTGGGAAAATTTGGGTGAGTTTTGGGTACTCTGTCCTACGCGCAGTGCAGTTCTTCTACGCGTAGCGCGAAAGCGTAGCGTTGTTCACCTACGCACAGTGCCTACGTCCTAAGTGAAATGCAGTTTATCTACGTGCAACACCTTCAATTTTTTCCCAATTTCTCCTAGGGAAACAAGTTTTTTTCTTTTTTGGGTGAGTGAGCTCAATGATGAGGAGTGAATGGGATATGAATGAAAAGGTTATGAGTCTTTTTGAGTTTGTATAGGGATAATTTCTTTGCTTTTTCAAAAAAAATGAAAAGAAACCAACCCTCCTTTGTGAACTAATTTCACTTTTTGAAGACAGATTTTACCTTTACCATTGTAATTGTGCTTTTTCTTTCCTAAGTGTTGGAGCTTCCTTCTTCTGAAACCTTCGATTTCATGAAAATATGAAAAGTGTGTGAATAAATCATGGTCAATTCATCAATAGTTGCTTCGTCATGTTTGACTTATTTCTGGTTTTTTAATGGAAATGGTGGATCTTTGGGACCCTTGTGGCCTAATGGATGACCTAAGACCTAATGGAATGATGATGATGACTTGACCCATTTTCATGGTGAAACCTTCATAAAATATGATAAGCAACTAGAATGAGTGAAATTTGAAACAATGACTGCATCTTTGGACTGACCATACAATGACCAAATTTGTTGTGTAGACCTAATAACAGAAAAACTTGATGAAGAAATCTTGAGAAGAACATGGTAAAAGCATTTTTTGATCCAGGTGACAGGCTAACAAGATTGACACTAACATTGGTTCCAATTGGGGATGGCATCTCCTTGGAGGTATCAAGAACAACGTAGATCAAGTAGCCTTATTTATTGGGCAATGGAGTCAACATGCATAAAAACTGATTTTTTGACTTGAGACTAACTAACCTTTTGACATGACAAAAGAACTAAATAAGGAAAAAATGAAAATAGTACTAACTCAAAGAGTCTTAGGGCCTTCACTTTGGGCTTCAAACTCTGATGATAGCTATCTAAAATTCTACAAGTAAAATACACATCGGTGTGTACAATGATGATGAACTTTCAGGATTTTAGACATAGTAGTGCTTGAGAAGCCTACCATTGGTCGCCTCTCCTGAATAATCTTTTCCATCCATCTCTTCCAACAAGAAAGAATTATTTCCTCTGAAAGCAGAAATTTTATATGGTCCCTTCCATAAGTTCTCAAACTTAACATGTTTGCCTTTGTCTTCATTTCTAGCATCCCACCAAAGGACTACATCTCCCAAATTGAAATTGTCTTCCTTGGTTTTGCGATCATAAATCTTTTTGATTTTCTTTTGGAGTTTGGATGTGTTCGGAAAAAATTCTTCTCTTTTCTGTTGTAAATGAATCATCTGGTTTATTCTCCTTTGTATGTCATTAATTTCACTATCCAATTCTTGTAGGATTTTCATTACTGGGACAACAAGAGATGAAGGAAATACTATGTCAACTCCATATACCAGTTGGAAAGGAGACATACCTATTGAATTTTTGGTGCTGACCCTGTCCGCCCACAAAGCATTGATGAGTTTTTTATGCCAATTCTTCTTATTCACCTCCAAGACCTTTTTGATGATGTTAACCAGAGATTTGTTGGAAGATTCAGCCAGGATGTTCCCCTATGGATGATAAGCAGTAGAATGTCCTAGCACAATATGATATTTGGCTCAGAAATCCACCATTATTTTTTATTTAAAAGCAGAAGCATTGTCTGTTATTATTTTCTGTGGGCAGCCAAACCTAGACAAGATATTAGACTCCAGAAATTGAATGATGACAGAATCAATAGCTTGCCTGGTCGGGATAGCTTCAATCCACTTTGTAAAGTAGTCGGTGGCTATTAAAATCCATTAGTGTTGTGCTAAAGATGAAGGATGGATTTTTCCAATGAAGTGAAGACCCCAATACTGGAAAGGAGCTGAAATCAAAATTTGTTGTAGTAGTAATGGCAAAAGTTTCCTCTTTCCTTGAAAAATTTGACATTCATGGCAGCTCATGACTGTTTTGTATATATCAGAAAAGAGGGTGGGCCAATAGAAACTAGCTCTTAAGATCTTGTTTGCTGTAGTTTTCCAAAAATGATGACCACCACAATCTCCCTTATGAAAATCCTTCATTATATCTTTAGCTTCATTTTCTATTAAACAATTCAGCTGCACACCTCTAGGATCTTTCCAAAATAAAACACCATCTAGAATACAAAATTTTGAAGCTTTGAGTTTCAGTGATCTAACTTTACCTTTGGGAAAATCCGAAGGAAGATTCAAGTGTTGTAAGACATAGACAATGTTGGAGTACCAAGGTGAAGACATGAACATATCAGACACTTGCAAGAAAGGGTCCTTTTCTTCTGATTCTTCTGATAGTGTAGCCATCAAATTAATATCCAGTGCATGTAGATTTGATTCCGCCATAAGCTTAGCTAACCCTTGTAATTTGATGAGCTTTGTAGGCTTGATCTCCAAGTCATATTCTGGCATTGATGCAATCCATTTTCCTCTTCTGCCTTCTAGATCTATTTGTACAAGAATTTCCTTTACCGCTGTAGTAGGGGCATAAGCAATAGTCTGTGAATGTGCAATATAAACTCGGAAATCTTTGAGGGAATTTACCAATGCCAATGCTTGCTTCTTAGTGATATTATATCTCAATGTTGCGTCTCTTATAGTGTGACTAAAGAATGCTATAGGTTGCTCATTTTTCTGATCTTTTTTCTGCATTAGGACTGCTGCTAATGAGTGGTTAGAAGCAAAAGGAAAAATGATGAAATCTGAGGTATAATCTAGGCTAATCAAAATAGGAGCAGTAGATAATGCAAACTTTACCACATGAAATGATTTCTTAACCTCCAAAGACCACTTTAGCTCGTTGTCCTTCTTCAACATATTTGTCATTTCTTTCAAGTGCTCAGCTAGATTAGGAATAGATCTCAAAAAATTAATTTTCCCATTGAACGACTGAATCTCTTTCTTGTTCCTCGGGAAGTCTGTTACACTAAAATATCGTCACCATGATTATTTACAGTCAGTATGGGTCTATCATCACTTGTAATGTCTTCCTAAGCAAGTCTAAGACCTCAGCTCTTCAAATCAAGCTTTGGAAATGGGAGAAAGACATTAAAAATCAATGTAACTCTGGTTCCGCACTTTCTCTCATGGTCACCTGCGGTCCTGCAACTTCTGTGTACAAAAGCTGCGTACCTACCCGCTCTGTCCCTAACGGTGTAGGTGTAGACCCCTGTGAAAGTCAAAAGGTGCAAGTTTTATCTTAAAAAACTCACTTTGGGTTAATTCTAGAGTTTTCTAGAAGGAGTTTTGACGTGGATTGTTCGCTCTGAGGTGGTTCATGCATCCCAAAAGAGAAGGAGCTAATCCCTTGACTAAAGGAGCTATCCCTTTGAAGGAGGGCTTTATCCCTTTGAAGGAGGACCTAGTAACTTCCCTGCATTGCACTATAAATACATGCATTGGGGTGAGGACTAGGGAGGTTAGAAGCTGAACATTTTGAGGGCAAATGCTGGTGAAATTAAGACTCTTTGGTTGAGCTTGAGAGGAGAGATCACATACCTCTTGGTTCCATTGGAGAGTGAGTGAAACTTGTCCAAGTAGAGGAGACATCTTGTTAGACCCTGCGAGGAGCTTGTACAACGTCAAGGAAAAGGTTGTAAAGTTCTTCTTCTTTTGAATTAATACAATCAAACTCATTTTTCTCAACAAGTATCTTATGTTATTTGTTTCATGGACTCCTTGACTTTCATGTTAAATATGTTTTATGCAATTGGTTTTTCAGGTGCTATTTAATTTGTTTGCCTTGTTTGTGTTTGCAGATTCATGAAAAGGAGCTCATTTGGATCAAAGGAGTGAGGGCATCCACAAGCTTGCGTTGGACCAAAGGTAGGCCTTAAAAACACTTGTTTGCTATTGTTTATTGAAGCATATTTAAAGAAAGATAGTGTCTGGTTGGTTTGCTTGTCGTTAGGTATTCTTTAGATTCTAGGAAGGTCTATCTTGTCCGTAAGATTGACTCATTCCGTGCGACAAAATGGCGACCATATTGGGGACTTGATTGTTTTCCTTGTCTATACTTTGACCTGAGAAACTGTATTTTCTGTTTCTGTTTTTGACTTGATGATTGTGGGATTGGGTGAATTTAGTTAATTTTGAGTCAGTTTTTATTTTTCATAGTTTTGGGAGAGGTACGCACCCTCTGAGTTAAGCACAGTGCGTACCTGTACGCACTTTTCCTTTGTGCACAGAGCATGGACGCACCTGTGTAAATAGGTTGCCTGCGTACCCTGTCAAAAATTTGAAAAATTTTAAATTTTTCTCTTTTTTATCAGTTTAGAATTTGTTTATAGGTTTTAGCCATTGCCCAGACCTGCTTGTTCCCTGTCAAAAACATTCCTTGGTTTAATTTCATTAGCATTAGGGTTTTAGGTGGAATTCCTAGAAATTTTTCTTGTTGGGTTTGTTTTTCGTTTTTGGTTGTGTAGTGGCTCTGAGCTTAGAAGTCGTAGGGACCTCAGATTACCTTGGTGTCTACCAGTCTTCTTATGAGTCTGACCATTTATGAAATCTCCCCTTGTTGAGGAATCCGCTTTGTGTTTTCTCATTTCAAAATTTCGAAAAACTTGTATTTGAAAGTTGGAATTTTCATTTTTAAAAAAAGAAAACGAAAGATCGGTTGTTTTTTGACTAATTTTGATTCTGCATAAATTAGTCCTTAGCTCACATTTAGCTAAGTAAAACATCCTCAAAAAGACTTTTAGTAGGCTTTGACTTCAAGTAGATTTTTATAGTTTGTAGCTCTCAAAGTTAGTCATTTTCATTAGTTTTGAGTGTTTTATTTACAAAATGTAAAAAAAAAAAATCTCTTTTGGAAAAAGTTTGTTTTTGTAGTGATTGGGTGCTTTGAAAAGGAAAGGGAAATTTTTGTGAAATAACTAGTTGTCTCGTTTTGAGTGCTTTGGAAAGGAAAAAGCTCTTCTTTAAATTTGTTTAATTGAGAAAGATTTGTGTTTACAAAGTATTTGCATTCTCAAACTCTTTCTTAGTTTAGAAATTCATCGAAGAGAAAAGATTGTTTAAATCATCTTAGGTGCATCTTTTTAGTGATTTCGAGTCGAGTCTTTACACCACGAGTTTCATCTCCGCCACCTCTTGACTTAAACAACAACCAATAAAATTAACGCTTAAAGTAAAATTCACCTAGTAACATTTTATTTCTAGGGCTCTGATACACCAACTTAGCTTAGGCTAGTGTCTTGGAGTAGGAGAGTAATTAACTCTCCAAGACAGTAAAAACAAACAAGTAGCTGTATCTTATGGTAGGAAGAAATCCAGTTGTTGCATTTATGCTCTGGGAAAGCTCCTCTTAAAGGAGAAGCACGAGATCATGTCTGAACCAGTGTGGGAATCAATCCTTTCTCATTGGGAACGACGCCAGATATTCACGTATTAAAAACGGTAAACCTCAAATTAACCATTGTCGAGGAGCCTGGGGTCACTTGTTGGTAAACCTTGGATTATGTCAAGGAGCCTTCAAGGGGATTGAGCTTGCTACTCTGCCCTTCCGTGCGTATCGGATCGTAGACTATTCCCCCAGGTGTATTTGTCTCAGTTGGTAACCTTAGTGGCCATATTCTTTAGGATTCTTCCTAAGGTGACAGTGGTGGGAAGATCCCACTGTACCTGGAGCAGACGTCGGCTAGACTCACTTGGATTTTATGGGGGGTTCACTTCACTCGAGACGGTTAAGTGGAGGAACTTGGTCCAGTCTATTCATTAAGCAGGTTGCCGGGGTAACTGTTCCAACCGCCATTTCTGTACTGAATTCTGCGACGTTGGATTTCATCACCAACTAGTGTTTTCGGTCCGGAAAGTTACTGTTTGTATGTGTTTGATCTCTAGATTCTATAGGCGTGTGATTCAAATTTGTTTGGTTCTTTAGAGGCTTTAGGTGGTTTTCATTGAGATTTTACTTTTTTTGCGTGTGAAGTAGTTAAAAGTTTTTAACTGTGGCTAAATTACCAAGACAGTCCCGTAGACTTCGGGGCTAGTCTCCTGAGTTTGTAACCGTGGCTGATTTATTGAGGAAGTCCCATAGACTTTGGGGCCAACCTCCTAAAGAAGTCCCGAGCGAGCTTGAAGGCTTGAAAGTCCTCGTAACTCCTAGTGGTAGTAAAGTTGGGTCACCTGAAGAAGGAGAGTCTTCATTGGTTGTACATCCTGATTACCAAACTCTAGTAACAGGTTATAATCCTGAATCTATTTCGGTTTCCGAACTTGCTGGTAGCTTTTCATCTACTAGTGATATAGGTGAAGAACTTGAGATATCTGAACCTGTTACTCCAACATCGGGGTTTGTCTCTCCAACTTCTAGTGGTCCTAATTCACCTAGGGCAGAAAGAGTAATCACTGAAAATCTTCCTTCTGGTTTGATAGCTATTGAAGAACTTGCTCCGGAAGAAGAAGTAGGCATCCCTATCCCTGAAAATCAACCTGTTATTGATCTAAGGGAGCGGGAATCAATTTTTTACAGTCCACCTAAAAGTACTACTTGGTATCTTTCTTTGACTAATTATCTGAAAAACCCAGCGTTAAGTTTTTCACTACCTCGTGCTCCTTATCATCCTAGAGGTTTTTATACTCCCGTAAATATGTCAAGTCAGTCGTCCAAGTTTACTCAATCGCCTGAATCTTTTTTTTACAGCGGTCCTTCTACTCCCTCTGGGTATCAGTCACTTTCTGGTACTTTTTTGGGAGCATCTCCTCAACCCATTGAACAAGGGTTATTCAGAGGAAGCAATGGTGCAAAGCCATTGAGCGTAGAAGACATTCTTATGATGTCAGGTTCTATTCCCAATTCTCAACCTCAAGGTGGCCAGTTACCGCCTGGGGGCAGCCTCAATTAACACCTGGGGGGCAACCTCAAGGTACACAATTTGCATCTGGGGGGAAACCTCAAGGACAGTACGTACCTACGGTACAATACATTCCTCAAGGTCAACCCCAGACTCAATATGTACCCCAAGGTCAACCCCAGTATGAATTTATACCTCAAGGTCAACCCCAGTATCAGTACGTGCCTCAGGGGTATCTACCCCAAGGTCAATCTTATGTTCAAGGAACAAGAAATGTACCTTTCAATTATCAATCCTACCCTCAACCTGGTTATGGTCCTCAATATTCTCAACCTGTTATGGGTCAGTACCCCGGAATGAACATAGTGTGGGATCCATCGCAAACTCAACAGGTGTTGCAGCCAAGTGTACAGTTGTCATCTCAAACTGGACAACCCTTAGTTTCTGGTTCACTCCAGCAACCAGTCCAGTCTAACATTTAAAGTTCTGTACCTTCGATAGTTTCTTAGCCTGGGCCTACAGCACCTCGTACTCCATCTCAAACGACTGCTGCAACTGCCGCAACATCTGTTCAATCTACCCCACCTACTTCTGGAGTATCTACAGCTCCGGTTTCTACTGTTCCTGTATCTACTCCTCGGACATCTTTACCACCATCTGGATCCACGATTCAAACTACGGTTCAGATGCCTGTAGGACAACCTGGTTTAAGTACGGTTGTCACAAGTCAACCTCAATTCACCTATCAACCGTACCAGGGACAGTACCAATTCAGTCCTACTGTCCAGCAGCCAGTTTATCAGTATCAACCGTATCCTGGGTACACTTATCAACAACCTCAACAATCCCAGTACGGTCCGGTTAATCCTGGTTTTCCAGGAGGATACAATATCTCGAATGCAATTCCTATTCCTAGTTATCCCGGATATCCTCCTCCTCGGGCTGGTCTCATGACCCAGAGTTTTAGGGATCCTAATCGGTAGTTACCATTTATCGTAACTTTGGACTTACCTGATTTGTCGCGCCTAACGAACGATCCAATTAATTATCTTCCATTTTGGCCGCCAATGCTGAATAAGTTTCCTAGTGACATTCCCAAGTTCGAAGGTAAATCGGGAGAGGACCCGTCGAACCATGTGATGATTTACCACCTCTGGTGTGCGTCTAACTCCATCACAGATGATTCGATCCGTCTTAGACTTTTCCAGCGCACTCTAATTGGTCTCACGGCCAAGTGATACATTGAGTTACCGCGAGGCACTTTTTATAATTTTAGTCAGTTAGCTACCTCGTTTTTAACTCATTTTCAGTTGCCAGTTAGATATGACAATGGCACGGAATTGTTAACTTCGCTAAAACAATCGACATCCACGTACATTTCAGATCATATTCATGAGTGGAGACGTTGACGACGTTTAGTGAAGGTATTTATTCTGGATCAAATCTTGGCTGAGTGGTTTGTAAAATCTTTGTTGCCAAGGATCACTGAAGATGTTGCTAAAGTCGGAGTTGTTAATGAGGAGCAAGTGATTGCTCAAGCACAGTACCTTGACTTGGTCTATACTCAGTCAGGTACGTTACACGAAAAGATCCCTGATCTTCCCAAGTCAAATCAAATCACTGCAGCTCCTTCGGGATCTCATGCTGTTGACGGTATGATTGGTACGATTAACACCAAAAGTAAGAAGAAATCTTCAAAGAATTCTTCTCCTATCATAACCTTGCCTGATTCCCCGACAGGAGATTCTTCTGTAGAGGTTTCCACCGATATTCATGTTGTAGAGTCATCTACAGCTAAATCAAAATCCGATGGGAAGAAGAAAGGAAAGAAGAAGAATAAAACGGACAAAAGTTCAAAAGAGAAATCTGAAAAGGCGGAATCCAATGATGAAAAGCGCAAACCTCATTATCCATGTCTCATTTGTGACGAAGAACATTTTACAAGAGACTGCCCTCATTGAGCAGAGGTTGCGAAGATCGTCAAAGGTTCCCAAACTCCTGTTGTTTTGAAGGATCCATTTCCAAGTCAAGATAGCAAGATGATAGGTTCTTCCTCGAGTACCAATGAAGAACCCATATTGATGATGTCCCATGTAAGGATTGTGACTCGATCGCAAGATTATGGCAGTAAAAGTCTTGTTGATGGTAAAGAAGCAGAATCTTCTCATTCTAATCCATCAACCTCAGCTCCTGGTTCCGATCCACTATAGATCGAGAAACCTAATCCAGACTTAGTAATCAAACTGCCCGCCAAGGGTATACTTCGAAAGTCAGCTTTCAATCCACATGCGAGAGCGGCTCAGAATTATAACATTGTTGAGGATTTAGCTGTTTCACCCTTAGCAATGTCGGCTTTGGAAGTGCTGCAATCATGCCCAGCACAACGTAAATTACTTTTGTCAGCTATAGGAGCTGTTGATGTTCAGGACCCGAACCTAATAATCTTTGATCTAGAAAATAGTACACCGCATTTGCCTCATCAAATGGCTTTCCAGATCCCAGTGATAGTCAAAAACATGCCTATTCATCGGACTGTAATTGATGAGGGAGCCTCAACGTGTATTATGTCGATACAATGTTGGAGATCGCTTGGTTCTCCTTCACTAAATCAATCCCTGACAATTCTTAAGGCCCTTGATGGCAGTGGGTTTCATCCTTTTGGCATTCTACAGGATTTGCCTATAGGGGTTGAAGGAAAAACCGTTAGTCTAGATGTGGAGGTGGTTGATGCCCCTCTAGATTACAACCTTGTCTTGGGTCGAAGTTGGTCTTACGTTATGACAACGGTCGTTTCATTGGTCTTTCGAATAATAAAGTTTCCACATAATGGAAAGATCATAACATTAGACCAGCTGGCTTACTTTTCATCCAACCCAGCCTCTTCGGAGAGTATTCAGCATGTCGGTAAATCGACTATCCCTTATAAGGATGTTGGAGTAGGATTAGTTAAAGATGCCGGTTTACTGGGAACTTTTCCTTTTCCTCCAATCAACGCATCATCTTCATTTGCAACCATTCATATGATTACATCAGACACCATTTCTTATGACGATCCTTGGATCGTTCCTTCAGAATTTGAAATAGACTCATTTGGTAATTCCATGCCTTTGAGTCCATATGAAATTGCCTATGAAGCCGTGTAGTCTTTTGCCGACCTGTGTTCAACCGAAAATGACTTAATGAATGTGGTCCGTGAGGAATCACTTTTCACATCAACCTCAGATTTAACTACGTTTTCTGAACTTGTTCACTCTGATGAGCAAATTCGTGAAATCCTATGTGTAGATGATTTATCGTGGGAAGATCTCCATCACAGATCTTCATTTTTACCTGAGGATGATCATTTTGAAAATGCTTTCTCATAAATATTTACGACTGAATATGTCAAGGAACCTCAGAATCCAATGAAACATCCTGATTCAGAGTTAAATTTGGGAAACATCTCTCGAACTATCCCCATTGACATTTCGGTTAAGCTCGGAATTGTTGAGAACATTCATATAGGTGCCTCGTGTACAGATGACGAAATTCAATTATATAAGGCCCTATTTCAAGAATTCCGCGACGTGTTTGCCAGGTCCTATGAGGAAATGCCAGGAATTGATCCCGCGATTGTTGTTCATGAGATCAAGACTTACCCGGACGCTAAAACCGTTCGGCAACGTTTGCATCAGATTCACCCACGAAAAGCTGTTGCAATTAAAGCAGAAGTTGAGAAACTGTTGAAAGCAGGTTTCATTTATCCGATCCCCTTAACGGATTGGGTATCGAATATTGTTTCGGTTAACAAAAAACACGGGACAATAAGAATATGCATCGACTATAGGGACATTAATCGAGCCTGTCCAAAGGACAACTACCCAACTCCCTATATCGATCAAATCATTGATGATTGTGCCGACAACGAAATATTTTCCTTTATGGACGGCTTTTCTGGATACAATCAAATCAATATTCTACTTGCTGATCAACCAAAAACGGCTTTCATTTGTCCATGGGGGACATTTTCTTATTGCAAATTACCTTTTGGGCTTAAGAATGCTGGAGCAACTTTTCAGAGGGCGATGTCTTATGCGTTTCATGACATCAAGCACATTGTGCAACCCTATCTCGATGACTTGCCGGCTCATTCATTACATCGAGCTGATCACCTCGTCCATTTACAAGCAATCTTTATGAGGTGTAGGCATTATCGTATTCGGTTGAACCCACACAAATGTGTCTTCTGTATAGAAACGGGTCGATTGCTGGGATTTGTAGTTTCGAAAGCCGGCATTCGCGTTGATCCCTCGAAGGTCGAAGCTATTATCAATTTGCCTCCGCCTTCGAGTCTTCGCAAACACCAAATTTTGCAAGGAAAGCAAACTTTTTACGACGATTCATTCCTAACTACGCCGAGGTTACAAAGGGTTTTACACGGTTTTTGAAACAAAATACTCAATTCTCTTGGGATGAGATAGCTCAGAAATCTTTTGATGCACTCAAACACGCGTTGACCCATGCACCGTTGTTGCTTCCTCCCAACTACAACCAGGATTACTTCTTGTATCTTGCCGCCTCCCATTCCACCATTGGAATGGTCTTAGTTTAGGAAGATGAATTCGGAACGGAACATGTGATATATTACCTTAGTCGAACGTTAAATCCAACTGAGCTAAAATACTCACATGTGGAGAAATTGGCATTGGCAGCCGTTCAAGTTGTCCAACGTTTTCGTCACTACATTTTACTACGTAAAACTACAGTAATTTCGGATTGCAACCCTATGATCTACATTTTGACTAAAATATTGCTAGGGGGCAAGTACTCTAAATGGATCATTATCCTGTAGGAGTTCGACTTGGAGTTTGAGAAATCTAAGTCTAAGAAATCTTTAGTTTTTCCAGAATTAATGTGTGACTTCCCGCGTGCTGACACGGAAACTGTGGCAGAGGAGCCCATTGCGGACGAATATTTGTTTCTAATCAGCACTTTAGATCCGTGGTATGGGGATATCATCATCTATCTCCAGACCCAATCCTTTCGGCCAGAAATTTCAAGGTCGGAACGTCGGAAAATTCGATTCCAGTCCCAACAATTCAAAATTATTGGAGATACTCTTTATCGCCTTGGGGCAGACTCTATTTTTTGACGTTGCTTAACTCACGAAGAGGCTGAGAGGGTTCTAAATGACTATCACTCTGGAGCGTGCGGCGGTCATATGTCTGGGTATGCCACAGCCCAAAAGATATTGCGCGCTGGCTATTTCTGGCCGTCCTTGATTAAAGATTGTATTACGGCGGTCCGGAAATGCCACAACTGCTAGATTTTTTATCGTAAGATGCACACTCCACCTGCTCCTCTCCACCCTATAATTGTCGTTGGTCCTTTTGCCAAATGGGGTACCGATTTTATTACATGTAACCCTCACTCGTCCGGGGGGCATGCGTATATCATCCTTGCGGTAGATTAGTTTACTAAGTGGGCCGAGGCGATGCCTATATTCGAGGCAGACGGCAAGACAACAGCAATTTTCGTGTTCAATCATATAATTGCTAGGTTTGGTGTCCGACAAGCGATAATCACTTATCATGGGTGTCATTTTCGAAACGTTATGGTGACTAAACTTACAGGCCAGCTTGGTTTACGTCACGATAGTTCAACTCCTTATTATCCACAAGCGAATGGTCTGGTTGAATCCATGAACAAAGTTTTAGTTATCATGATCTGACGAATCATTGGGATTCATCGGTCGAATTGGCACAGCATGCTATTTTCAGCGCTTTGGGCGTACCAAACTTCAGTAAAAACATCAACAGGGTTCACTCCTTTCCAACTAGTCTATGGTTTGGAAGTTGTGTTACCCATTGAGTGCGAAATCCCGTCACTGCAAATGGCAATCGAGTTACTTCCAGCTACTTCAGAAGAGGAAAAGCATTTGTTATACTTAGCTCAATTAGATGAGAATCGACGTGATGCTGCATTGGCGATCGAGACTCACGCAAAACGTATGAAAGCTCAGTATGATCGTAATGTGACCCCTCGAAATTTTTCGGAAGGAGACCTAGTGTTATTGTATGATCAAGCTAATGATAAATTAGGCACTGGGAAATTCGTTCCTATGTGGCATGGTCCCTATATGGTTAAGCGAAAGCTAGAAAAAGGGGCCTATGAATTGGTAGACTTTGATGGGGACTCTTTGGGTAAACCCAGAAATGGCCTTTACTTGAAGAGGTACTATGCTTAAAAGGATGGGATATGGTCTTTATGTCTATCCCTTTGTCTTTAGCCTGGCTGTTGCAGTACTCTAGCCGGAGGCTATCGACAGACTGGCCACCTGGCCTAGTCCCGTATAGAGTCAAGTCTTCGCCTCTCTTAGGCAAACCAGTCAAGAAATAAATGTCCGCCGGCTCGATTTCGAGCCGGTGCCCACCAATGAAAAAACACTGGTCCTGTATGCTCCATCTGTCAACCAGCCACTGTAAGAAATCCACCTGAGCCCTCATGCCAGGAATGGTCCAGAATTTGTACAGTCCGCATGCCCTCAAAGCATCAAGTGAAGGTTGATGATTCCATGCGGCAGTATCCACGTCCTCATGCTCTCGTTCATGCCAATATAGCATGATATACTCTCTACATCAAGTATAAAGATTAATTAAATTGCTAGAAAACATTTTGATTGGTCCATTTTTGAGAATTTTTGGGTTCAAAACCCTTGCAGCGGGGTACGCACCCTCCGAGTTAGACACAGTGCATGGATGCGCACTTTGTCTACACGGAAGGTGCGGACCCCGAGCTTTTTCCCAATGGAGAAAAAGTCGGGGTCCGCGGGTCCGCAATGGTAAACCTGCGGACCCCCGCACGCGGGTTTTGCACCGAAAAACCCTCCCAAAAAATGAAATGAAGGACTAAATCAAAAAACTAAATGATTGAAAATGAAGAGTAGGATGATGTGGATTACCTGGAGAAGAGGGCGCCCAATTCCGACGGTTGGATTTTCCACAATCTTCACGGGAAGTTTTCTAAGCAAAAGCACAATTTTCTCACCCAAACTCGAACGGTAAAAATGAATTGACAAAGGCCCTTTTTATAAGTTTTTTGAGTAAATAAATTGCAAATTTTTTTATGTTTCACTTTGAAAAGGTATTTTGTAACGCTTTTATCCATTTCAAATAGGTATGAGTAATGTTTGTGTTTTTGTGCAGAATAAAGGATTATTCAGGCGAAATCTATCATTTTCAACGAAAAAACAAGTAGAGTCATCTTTAAGCCCTTTTCTGACTCCTAAAATATGAAAAGATTGTCGAGAATTTCTTTTACACTCGTTAAAACGGAATTAAAAGACGGTCCACTTACAGCTCTTTTCCGACCGTAAAAATACGAAAAGATTGCCGGATTTTTGTCATTTCAAATTCGATATTGGTTATAAAACGACGTGTCATTGATCGCTTTTTTACTTTTTCGGATCAGTGACACTAATAACAAAAAGTACTCCTTGGTCGTAAAAGATCAAGCGGTTCTCTCAAGTATTATTTTATACTTTTTCGGGCTTGGGAGACACAAATTTACGAAAAAGGTCAACCCTGGAGTCTTCTTAAGTTTTTTTCAGACTCTCTAAAATTGAAAAACGTCGAGTTTCTCCTATACCGGAGTCGTTAAAATTTCACAGTAAAGGACCTGTTCAATTACAAATAGGAACAAACAACTCCTTAATAGGGTTTGAATTTAAACTAAGTTGGACTCATCCGAAGGATGAGCTTATAATCAAGCAATGTTATCCTCCTCAAGCTTGTCAAAAATAAAGAGGTACTTGCCAGAAATGCTGGGGGAAAAGAGAGGAAAAGGAGTCTGTTTGTCATACTTTGTAACCACTCTTGAACACGACACTTTTATTCACCTGGGTTGGGAAATCCTTTGCCTAACAGTTGACCAAACCACATTGAAAGTCTTCAACCGGTTTCTGGGTATTAACTTTGGGTCAATTGTCACCAACCCATCTGTCGTGTCGTTATGTGCTCAAGAGGTCACTACCAATAATCCATTCATATGTAAAAATATCTGTCATCCATCTTGACCATACCTGAGTCAGTCCTTGCAACTAAATTTCTTCAACTTGATCTATGAATTCGTGTTGTGGGCTTGCCTACAACGGATCGCTTTCTATCGACATCAGCTCATTATCTAGAAAGATGATCTAGGAATTGTCAGTACCTTGAGATATGCATGCCTCAATGGCAGGTTTCTCGCCTTTGACGACAGTTTACATCATTGAATTTCGATCGAAGGATTCTGTGATATGTTCGACATCAACACATTTACTCACATCTCATGGATTGTATTGGGTACTTTGAGAGCCATTGACATCACTGGTGGTTTCTCTCACACTTGTTAACAGTTTACATCATTGACTGGTAATCAAGTGGTTTCTACCATGTTCGACATCAACACATTTATTCGCATGGATAGAATCGTACTTTTTCGGGAAGTAGAAATGAAGACCCTGGATCTAGTTTCTACCATCCAGGCTGCGAGGAATTTTGTATTCATTGTATTGTGCACTATTCATAAACAGATGGCTCCATCCATACTGTGTTCACATGAGTCTATACTTGTGATGTTTTACAAGATCATTCCTATATCAAAGCAGTAGATAGTTTTCTAGTTAGTTTTGATTTCAGTAGGGGAATGCCTACCTCAGCGATGATATGATCTCATATATATATCTTGAATTGAATGTTTTTACAGGTTCCGACCAGGCTCTCCACAAGATGATCCTCGAAATGATAAAGTACTTCACTCTTCCTATATGATAAATGAAATCCTCATCTACTACAGACTTCGCACTTTAGGGGGCAATCTGTTACACTAAAATATCGTCACCATGATTATTTACAGTCAGTATGGGTCTATCATCACTTGTATTATCTTCCTAAGCAAGTCTAAGACCTCAGCTCTTCAAATCAAGCTTTGGAAATGGGAGAAAGACATTAAAAATCAATGTAACTCTGGTTCCGCACTTTCTCTCATGGTCACCTGCGGTCCCGCACCTTCTGTGTACAAAAGCTGCATACCTACCCGCTTTGTCCCTAACGGTGTAGG
Source organism: Pinus tabuliformis (assembly GCA_031772625.1). NCBI lineage: Eukaryota > Viridiplantae > Streptophyta > Pinopsida > Pinales > Pinaceae > Pinus > Pinus tabuliformis. The sequence continues at coordinate 10,707,187 of CM062813.1, read as the reverse complement.
TGCGGACCCCTGTGAAAGTCAAAAGGTGCAAGTTTTATCTTAAAAAACTTACTTTGGGTTAATTATAGAGTTTTCTAGAAGGAATTTTGACGTGGATTGTTCGCTCTGAGGTGGTTCATGCATTCCAAAAGAGAAGGAGCTAATCCCTTGACTAAAGGAGCTATCCCTTTGAAGGAGGGCTTTATCCCTTTGAAGTAGGACCTAGTAACTTCCCTCCATTGCACTATAAATATAGGCATTGGGGTGAGGACTAGGGAGGTTAGAAGCTGAACATTTTGAGGGTAAATGCTGGTGAAATTAAGACTTTTTGGTTGAGCTTGAGAGGAGAGATCACATACCTCTTGGTTCCATTGGAGAGTGAGTGAAACTTGTCAAAGTAGAGGAGACATCTTGTTGGACCCTGGGAGGAGCTTGTACAGCGTCAAGGCAAAGGTTGTAAAGTTCTTCTTCTTTTGAATTAATAAAATCAAACTCATTTTTCTCAACAAGTATCTTATGTTATTTTTTTCATGGACTCCTTGACTTTCATGTTAAATATGTTTTATGCAATTGGTTTTTCAGGTGCTATTTAATTTGTTTGCCTTGTTTGTGTTTGCAGATTCGCGAAAAGGAGCTCATTTGGATCAAAGGAGCGAGGGCATCCACAAGCTTGCGTTGGACCAAAGGTAGGCCCTAAAAACACTTGTTTGCTATTGTTTATTGAAGCATATTTAGAGAAATATAGTGTCTGGTTGGTTTGCTTGTCGTTAGGTCTTCTTTAGATTCTAGGAAGGTCTATCTTGTCCGCAAGATCGACTCATTCCGTGCGACAAAGTCTAATTGCTGAATAGCCTCCACTCTAGCAGGATCAATGCGGATGCCATTTTTAGAGATGATGTGTCCTAGTAGCTTACCTTCTTCCATGGCGAACAAGCTCTTCTTTGGGTTAAGTGAGATGCCAAACTTTCTGCATTTCTGAAAAACAATCCTCAAGTGATGCAAGTGATCTTCATCAGATTTTGAAAATACTGTTAGATCATCAAGATAGATAACTAGAAATATATCTTTTTCATTTGCAAATGCTATGTCCATAGCTTGTTGAAAGGTAGCTCCTGCATTCTTCAGCCCAAAAGGCATCTTGGCATACATGAATGTACCCCATGGCATTGTGAAGGTTGTCTTGAGCTGATCATCTTTGTGTACCAAAATTTGATTGTACCCAGAGTATCCATCAAGCAATGACATCCTAGAGGATCCAACCATCTTCTGAAGTATGTGGTCCATCTTAGGCACGGGATAGTTGTCTTTCAAGGACACCTTATTGAGATTTTTGAAATCAATACATAGACAAATTTCCCTGGTCTTTCTCCTCCCAAGTACTAAATTAGACATCCATTCAGAAAACCGAATGGGAACAATTATTCCAGACTTATAAAGTTTACTTACCTAATTTTCAATTGATGGCAACAACTTGGGATAGATTCTTCTCAATTTCTGGATATATGGCTTCTAATCCGGCTTTATAGGAATGATGTGCTAAATGATACTCTTATCATAAACTTTCAGAAATCTCAAGCAAATGCATAAAAAAATTCCTTCATTAAAGACATGTACTTACCCTTTGCTTCAAGAGATAGAGACTTTGATAGTTTGACCAATTTAGGATTTTCAGCTATGCCAATGTTGACATCTTCTACTCCCTTTTCTGTAGGGACCATGGTGGGCTTCTTGGCGATATCATCCCTGTCAAATAAATCTTCCAAAGGAACCAAGCCTCTTGGAATGTTGTTGTCCTTGAGCTGTAATACTTCAATGTCAGCTGAATGAATGTGGGAATCATCAAAATTGTATGCATCATCAATGTGAGAATTCTGAAATTCTCCGTCCAACTGCAAAAAACTATTTATTTTCTTATCATCACCAAATACTTGCCAAAACCTCATGTTATCTAGGATAGTTGGGTGATGGTTAACATGGATGGGGTACTTGTGATTAGAATGGAAAGGAATCTTCACTACTGGCCGTAGTGGCAAGTGAATCAGCTATGACATTCTGAGTTCTAGGAATAAGAGATAATGTATATTCTGAAAAAGTTTTGATTAATCAAGTACAACATTGTGATAAGCTCTCATTCTTGGGTGTTTGGCCTAATATTCCCTTTTGACTTGCTTGATCACTAACTCGGAATCGCCATAAACAGAAATATTTTTTGCTCCCAAATTTTTCAGAATTTTTAGGCCACTAATCAATGCCTCATATTCTGCCTCATTATTTAAACATTCAAAAGCCAGCTTGTAAGATCTCATTCTCACACTCTGAGGGATTTTGTTTGCCTAATGTAATGGACCAAGTATCCAAACACCAATTCTTGCTCCTTCTCTTCCTGATGCACCATCAAACTCCATGGTCCAAAGATCATTTTCTTTGTTCGGAAAAAGAATTTCTGAAGACTGAATTTCTTGATTTTTAGGATTTTGAATGGCTAGCTCAGAACTTTTTGTTTTCTGCACTATTCTTTGAATCTCCTCAATAGGATTTGTAGGTTGTCTACATTCCTCACCAACCTCTTTACTTTCTGCTGTGATAGTTTCATGTATGTTGCCCATTAGGTTGGGAACTTCTGAAATTTCTACTAACTGACTTTCATCATCAACAGAATCCATATCACTAAACAGAATGAAAGAGTCAAGATCAGTATGAACAACATGTATAGGATGATTGACTAGCTTTTCCTTACTACTGATCATAAATTTCATCTTTTTTTCACTATAAAGTTTCTGGAGCTATCCAAAAACAGGGATAGTGGCATATGAAAAGTCAAGCTGTAGAGTGCCCTTTAATTTTGCTCCCCAAGATATTGAAAGAAACATACCAAACCTAGGAGGAATATCAGCCACTACAACATCCATAAGTACATTTCTGGTTGGGATTTGGTCTAAGGACACTACCAAGTCTTTAATAAGACCAAGGCATTTCACTCTTCCAGAATCAAAAGAATAAAGATCATGGTAAGGTCGAGTGATGCTCAGTCCTAGTTTATCCACGCTGGCTTTAGGCATCAAATTATGAGAGGCGCTAGAATCTAGCATAGCATTATCAAGGATAAAGTCATGAAGTTTAAGACTCAGATAAAAAGGAGGAATTTCACTATCTTCAGGAGCTCCTTCTAAGGCTGGACCAAAAAGGATGGTTGGCTCATCATCAGCTACATTGACTGTATCAAACATTTGATCAAGTCTAACCATTTTTTCAATTTGAAGTTTGTATTTGTCATTCCTTACCAATTCAATGAGGGGAATAGCTATCTTCAATTTAGAAATTTCATTTTCCAAACTAAAAATATTAAATTGCTTTTCTACCTCTTTTGAAGTGGTGTCCTTCCTTTATGTTTGGCCTTTAGCTTGAGTTTCCTTCTTTTAGCTTTCAGTTTGCAATTCTTTGTCCTTCGTCACAATGTTAGTGGAGGCTTTATTGGTTCTATCCTGATTCTGTGTGACAATACCTTTGTCTTTATTCTGGCCTGCAGGAGTGGTTTCTTTGCTTGGTTCATCCTTCTACAAATTTTGTCTTTTCTAAGTTAGAGTAATAGGCACTTTTTTGTTCCTTAAACTGTACTACTTTTGGAGATGACTGAGGGCATTCTGATATCCTCTTTGGTACTCTTCAGTCCTATTAGCCCACAGATCTTCACTTGCAAGAAAAAATTGTTGATCATTTGGTATAAAAGAGTCTTCAGTAAACTGATCTTCCTCTGTAATATTCCTAATTAGCTATGGCCAATTGGAATATTTGATTTTGTTCTATTTTTGCCTTCTATAGTTATTTTTAAATAAAAAGTGAGGAAGGGGGAACATAACTCACTTTAGAATAAAAAGTCACTTCCTAGGTAGCACAACGTTGTGACTTAAGGGGGAACCAAGGGGGCCAAAGGGGGACTCAAAAATGGGGTCCACACAGACACATGGAGGGACTACGCAGGAGGGAAGGAACACATGGCAAGAAGGGGATCACGCAGGAGAAAGTGATCCTTGGGATTGTGAGAGGCAGAGGCTATAAAATAGAGAGGAACCCTCTCATTTGGGATCACTCTGGTTATAAGTATTTGTGATAGTCATTTGGACTTAGAGCACGCTTGATGTTTAGCTAGTCTGCAACACTGTTTAGTGCATTGAGTGTCTCCGTTCAGAGATCTCACCCTTAGCCCCAAGGGACTTCGAGTGCCTGCTCGGGCAAGGTATTTCCATTGGAATTCTAGCAGTAGTTTCATCAGCTTTTCAGTAGAAATTTCATCGTCATCTTTCAGGAATTGCGCACAACCCCAAGGGGGTGATTTTCGCGGGTCGGCAATTTCAGAAAATCTTTCTGGGTTTTTCTGGGTTTCTTGAGTAGAGTTCAATTCCAGAGTTTCAGATTTTTCCAAGGAGGGGAGCAGCCCCAAATCATCATCTATTTTCTAGCAGTAGCAGTAGCACAACAACAGCATCCACACAGAGAGGCCATTCTTGTCATTCTGAGAGTATTTCTTCACTGCCTTGTGCAAGTCGAGGTGCCATATTTTTAATCACCTCTTGTACTCATTTATTGCTCAGTATAATGAAATGGCATAGCATTTCTCGCTGCATTTCTTGTGTATCTGCTTATATTCCCAGTTTACATTATTATATGCTGTTCCACTGTTATTTTATCACTTCTGGGTTATTATATCATTTTCACATATTTGGTTGGAGTTTTTGCTGGGGTTTCAGGAATATTCTGGGTTAGGAATATTACAGTGGTACCAGAGCATAGATCTGGCTCAGCCTATGGAGCTAGCAATCTGTGATGCCGGGGGAAAAACCCCATATCTGTTACAGAGATTAGAGATACAGAGACACTGGGCATAGGTTAGAGAACACTTACCGAGAGGGAGACTATGTTCTAGTGGTGGACGTAGAACGGGAGGAGCTTGTGGTGGACGCAGAGCAGGAGAATCTGATGGCAGATGATGACGGGAAGAGATTTGCAAATCTGCTCCTCAAATCCTTGCAGGATCTGTCGAGGCGGATTGAGGTGATGGGGTAGAGATTCACGGCAGTAGAGGCCAAGCCAGACAGCATGAGAGCCCATGGGGTTTTCAGGTTGGTGAGGTATCGGGCGCATTCCACCATTTTCCAGAGCAGCGTGATACTGGGTAGCAGGTGGCCTCACATGCCCCTACACGCTCTACCATGCCCACTTTCTTAGGAGCCGACACGGGGGCCGTAGCCCAGCAGGAGGTAGAGCTCGGAAATATGGGTGATTATTTTGCAGAGTACCAGGCCTATGGGGAGGAGTTCAGGGAAGCCCTCTCATTCAGAGATTTTGTTCAGCTCCAGCAGGATAGTAGACCCTGCGACCATCACAGAGGGTACTGGAATTACAATGATCGTGACACCCACCATTCAGTGAGTAGATTCCACTTGCCTACATTTGATGGTTCATCAAACAGTTCGGCAAAGTCTTGGGTGGAGAAACTGGACATTTATTTCCAGCTTAACCAGATGTCGGAGATGGAGGCCATCAAGGTGGCAACATTGTATTTGGATGGTGAGGCCCAGGATTGGTGGTTTCATGGGATGGTTACACTAGGGCAGTCCATAATGATGACATATGCTGAGTTTACCTGGAGACTGATGGAGCAATTTGATCGGAGGGATCTAGAGCAGCATTTTGTTGAGCTGACAAGGCTCAAACAGACAGGGAGCCCAGAGACCTACATTGCAGATTTCTTAAGGGTCTCTGTGATGGTGCCAGACCTATCCATGGCACGAAGGGTCTATATGTATGTTGAGGGGTTAGCAGAGCCACTTCAGGGTTTATTCTGATCCACTAGACTAGCCACACTCCAGGACGCTATCAGTAGGACCCGGGACTTACAAGATGTCTTACCCAAGACCCAGACACCTTACCCCCAGAGACAGACTTTCCAGTCTAAGTGGAAGGATGTGGGAATTCCTCCTCCAAAGGGGAATCCAAGACGAGTACAGCTTGACAATGATGCCAGGAGGGAACTGAAGAAGAAGCGATTGTGCTTCACCTGTCATGAGCCATGGGCACTAGGACATAGATGTGCTTCTGGCAGAGCACATTTTATTGAGGTCTTCTCCGAGAGCAATGGAGAAGAGGATGTGGAGGCAGGAGATAGCCATGCCATACAGGGACCTATGCCACCTCCACCACCAGTGGCAGGTGATGTTGGAGCGTTGCGAGGATTTCCCAAGTATCTGATGCTGTGCGTACGAGGGAGAATACGTGGCCAGCGCGTATCAGTTTTGGTTGACAGTGGGGCAACCCACAACTTCATCGATGCATAGATGGTTGAGGGGAGAGGCATCCAGACAGAGAGCTTTGATGGGTTTTCAGTCTTGGTCCCAGGAGATCAGACCATGACGTGTGCTCGTTATGTTCCAAAGCTTTCAGTGATGATGGTCACCTACACATTGACTGACCACTTTTTCGTGGTCGATATTCCAGACACCAACATGATACTGGGTATTCAGTGGCTTATCACTCTAGGGAAGGCCATGACAGATTGGAAGACCCTGGAGATGGAGTGGGATGATGAGAAGACAGGGAGGCATGAGAAGATACGGGGACAGCACAGATATCCACCTCAAAGTATCTCGGCTCATCGGATGGAGGCAGTCTTCTGAAAGGGAGACATAGAGTGGGCAGTGGGCTGCATGCATCAGAGGCAGGAACTACAGGGTAGACGGTACACCCAGAGATACAGTCTATCCTTGATCGGTATGCCATAGTGTTTGGGGAGACTCCACAAGGACAGCCACTAGATCGGGGATTTGAGCACACCATCGAGCTTGCGCAGGGCATACAGGCCATGATTACCACCCCCTATAGGCACCCCAAGGCCTATCAAGATGAGATTGAGTGGGCTATCCAGGAGTTGCTTGCATTTCCAGATTTCACGCAACCATTTGTTTTGGAGTGTGATGCATCGAGAGAGGGGATCGATGCAGTATTGATGTAGGAAGGTCACCCTATAACATTTGACAGTCAGAAGCTCCTTCCGCATGAGAGGTTGTATTCCATATACGACAAGGAGATGCTAGCCATCATGCATGCATTGGCTAAGTACCAACAGTATTTGGTAGGCAACAGGTTCAGGGTGAGGACTGATCACAACAGCCTCAGGTTCTTTTTGGAGCAGAAGCAGCTACATGAGAGGTAGCAGAAGTGGATCAGTAAGATCCAAGCATATGACTTTGACATTGAGTATGTCAAAGGTAAGAACAATGTGGTAGCAGATGCCTTTTCACGTAGACTAGCCATGTTGTCTCTTATGAGCTTGGATACAGATTGGAGGGCTCGACTCTTAGTAGAGTACTCCAAGGATAGATTTTCATGTGAGGTTCTGGATGGGCAGGTGGCAGATGACAAGTACAGGGTGGTCGATGAGATCATCTACTACAGGGACCGGATCTTCTTGACTGAGGGGTCTCAGCTCAAGAAGAAGATACTCCAGGCATCACATGATTCCCCATTGGCAAGACATCAGGGTTTTACCAAAACCTACAGGGTCATTAGGGAGAGGTTCTCATGGAAGGGCCTCAAGGAGGATGTACTCCAACAAATCTGGGAGTGCGATGTTTGCCAGAGGAACAAGGGAGAGATGAGCCATCGAGCAGGATTATTGTAGCCTCTTCCCATTCCCGAGGGGAAATGGGAGAGTATTTCGATGGATTTCATCACAGGGTTGCCCATGGTACAGGGCAAGGATTGTATATTTGTCGTCGTTGATCAACTGACGAAGTATGCACATTTCTTTGCCATATCCGCACACTATACAACAGCACAGGTGGTTGAGCTGTTCTTCAGGGAGATCTTCAGGTTACATGGTCTTCCTAAGACCATCTTCAGTGACAGGGACAGCCATTTCATGGGCGGGTTTTGGAGGGAGCTTTTCTGATTGGTGGGGACGGAGTTGACACCGAATACCAGCGATCACCCACAGACAGACGGACAGATGGAGATAGTTAACAAGTGGCTGGAGGGCTACTGGCGTAACTATGTTAGTGGGCAGCAGCGAGCATGGCTAAAGTGGTTGCATCTGGGGGAGTATCGTTACAATACTTCACATCACATGTCCATTGGTATGTCACCATTCTATGCCTTATATGGTTATCATCCTTTATCTTTTGCTGATGTGATGTTTGGTGATAGCAAGGCTCCTAGAGCCAAGATTTGGATCCAAGAGAGTCAGGATATCCTCCGAGCTATAGAGGATAACATGGCTACAATGCAGAACAAGTAGAAGTTGTATGCCGACAGGGATTGGGTGGAGAGACAGTTCAAGGCAGGGGACATGGTCTACCTACGATTACAACCATACCGACAGTCATCGCTGAAGCAAAAGGGGGCTGAGAAACTCAAGCCCCGCTTTTATGGGCCATACAGGGTGATACGCAGGATTGGACAGGTTGCATATGAGTTGGAGCTGCCCCAAGGTAGCAAGATTCATAACATTTTTCATGTATCATGCCTGATGAAGGCATTAGGGCAGCAGGTGACTGTGACGGATGAGCTACCACCCATGGATGATGAGGGCCATTTGGTATTGCAGCCGTAGGCTATCATTGACTATAGGGAGAGATGGTTGTGAAGCAGGATGGTCCGGGAATTCTTGGTGAGGTGGAAGAATTTGCCAGATGAGGATGCCACTTGGGAGAGTGAGGAGATCTTATAGCATCCATCACTTTAGTTGCTTGAGGGCAAGCAAAATTTTTCCAGGGGAGACTGTAATATTCCTAACTAGCTATGGCTAATTGGAATATTCGATTTTGTTCGATTTTGGCCTTCTATAGTTATTTGTAAATAAAAAGTGAGGAAGGGGGAAAATAACTCACTTTAGAATAAAAAGTCACTTCCTAGGTAGCACAATGTTGTGACTTAAGGGGGAACCAAGGGGGCGAAAGGGGGATGCAGAAATGGGGCCCACGCAGACACATGGAGGGATTGCGCAGGAGGGAAGGAACACATGGCAAGAAGGGGATCACGCAGGAGAAAGTGAGCCTAGGGATTGTGAGAGGCAGAGGTTATAAAATAGAGAGGGACCCCCTCATTTGGGATCATTCTAGTTATGAGTATTTTTTATAGTCATTTCGACTTAGAGCACGCTTGCTGTTTAGCTAGTCTGTAGCACTATTTAGTGCATTGAGTGTCTTCGTTCGGAGATCTCACCCTTAGCCCTGGGGGACTCAAAGTGCCTACTCAGGCAAGGTATTTCCATTTGCATTCCATTAGTAGTTTCATCAGCATTTTAGCAGTATTTTCATCAGCATTTTAGCAGCAGTTTCATCAGCATCTTTGAGGAACTGCGTAGAACCCCAAGGGGGTGATTTTCGGGGGTCGGCCATTTCAGAAAATCTTTCTGGGTTTTTCTGGGTTTCTTGAGTAGATTCAGATTCCAGAGTTTTAGCCTTTTCTGAGGAGGGGAGTAGCCCCAAATCCTCGTTCGATTTCCACTAGCAACAATAGCATGGTAGTTTCCCAGCAGCTGGGACACGGATCAGTGTGAGGCCATGTAGGAAAGCTTTCTGGGTTTTTTTGGGTTTCTTGTGTAGAGCCCAAATCCAAAGTGTCAACCTTTTCCTTGGAGGGGAGCAGCCCCAAATCATCATTTGTTTTCTAGCAGCAGCAACATCCACATAGAGAGGACATTCTTGTCATCCTGAGAGTATTTCTTCACTTGCCTTGTGCAAGTCAAGGTGCCATCTGTCTAATCACCTCTTGTACTCATTTATTGCTTAGTATAATAAAATGGACTAGCATTTCTTGTGTATCTACTTATATTCCCGGTTTACATTATTATATGTTGTTCCACTGTTATTTTATCACTTCTGGGTTATTATATCATTTGCACATATTTGGTTGGAGTTTTGCTGGGGTTTGAGGAATATTCTGGGTTAGGAATATTACATCCTTTGTTAGGAAAGTAGGCAGTTCATCTTCTTGAAAGAAGTGATTTGCTTCTACAATTTCTTCTTCATCTTCTCCCTGACCTTCAGTGTAATTTTTCTGAAATGGAGCTTTTACTTGACTTTGAGGATCTTGATTTCGTTGCTCTTTCTGTCGATTTCTGAACTTCTGTTGCTGTTGTCCACAAAAGTTAGGATTCCTCACTGATGGTTCAGCTTGTCGATCAGTTATGGATATTTTATCCACCATCCTATCCATAGTATTTATCAGACTATCAAGCTTTGATTCAAAAGATGATGAAGGTTCTTCTTTGAAAACAACTCTCTTCTTTGCCCTCTCTGGCTTTGATTTTGACTTCTTAATGAGAAAATTGGCTTCAACACTAATTGCATTCCGCTGCATCTCTTCAAGAGTAGTTGGGTCTCTTTCTTTGAGTTGGTAGGCCATATCTAGATTGAAAGCATCAGGATAATGAAGAAGAGCCAAACTAGGAGGAGGTTTCATATCATCAGGTATAGAATTGTACACTATATTAAATCTTGATATGAATTCTTGAACTGTTTCATTGGGGTTCCTTTTCATTAAATTATATTCAGCCAATATCTGTAATGGATTTTTCTTCTCTTGCCAACGAGCTAGAAATAATTCAATCAGTATCTGAGAATTGTTAATGGAATTTGCAGCTAAACTTCAAAACCATTTCTTAACATCTCCTGAGAAACTCTGAGCGATAATCCTCATTTTGGCATTCTCCTCATCAATTTCTTCTAAATCAATGAAGTGTATTAACTTGTCAACATGCTGCTGAGTTGTAATTTCTTCACTTCCATCAAACAAAGGAATTCTTTGACCATAGTTCTGAGGAAAACCAGTAAGTTGAGCAGGACGTAAGAGAGGCACAAATCTTTCCATGACTGCTAGAGAAAGTGAAGGTGTTACAATGGATTGTGTAAGTACGGGTGGTGATGTTGATGAGGATGATGGAACTACTAAAATGGGTTGTAGAGGAAAGGATGGAACGAACGGGGGAGGTGGGAAAGATGATGAAACTAAAGCTTTAGCAGATGTGGTAGATGATCTTGGAGGTGAAAAAGAGGATGAAGTTGTGGCTAGGTATTCAAATTGGTATTGAACAAAAGCTTTTTCGGTTGTGATCTAGAGTTGGTCAGCAAGGCTTTGAAGCTTATCAAAGTTTAACCACAGTTCATGATCGGTCTTAGCAGACAAAGATTCTAAAGAAAAAGAGTGAGTTTCAACCTTTAAAGGTTCTTGTGTTGTATCAGAGATGTAGGAGTTAGACTTGGACCTTGTAAGTGATAATTCTATCTGCTCTTCAAATGGAATTTGCTTAAAGGCGAATAGGTTTTTAGGCAGAGAAGTTGTTCTTTTAATTTTACTAACTGCACTTTTAGTGATAGGTAGCCTAAGTTTTCTGAGCAGTATTTCAGGGTCTTCAACAAAGAAGGGTGGATTTGGGTGAGGATTTGACCTGGTATGCCTTTTAGAATCTATAATGTATACACCCTAAACTGATGAGATTTATGAATTCAGCCTATCTTTGGATACTAGAAACTGAAAGGTATAGGACCGGTTCTATGAAAGCTCTTATATTTTTCCCAAGAATAATTTAAGAGACGTTTCCCTGGAAATGATGCCAAAAAAGTTAGTCCTTATAATCTCCTAGGCTAAAAAGGAAATCGACAAGGGTAACCTCAAACCACTTCAGCTCAGTAGCTAGCCCTACTAAGCATGAGAGGGATCTCTCTAAGTCTCTTATCAGTGATATGCCTTTAAAGCAAATGAATCTTAGGCTAGATATGTGTATTTGTTTCTTTGTTTGTGAAAATTTGATTTTTTTTAAGGATTTGCTGAACTTAGGGTTTAGAACCACAAGTAGGTCTAGGCTATGGGAATGCAGGAGCAAACATAAGAAGGAGCTACAGATCAGAAGCCATGGTGTGATTTGATTATTTGTCAGTGCAGAATAGAGGATGTAGTGAGGAGGAACTAATGAGCATAAATAAACATGATTTCATTAGCTTAGGAAGACAAAACACACAACTATGAAAACCAGATAACAGAGATTGAAAAACAAGAATTCTGAATATTTTATCACAAGGCATTCATAGAAAGAAGAGATATAATGTAAATAAATAGTTTTAGACCATGAGGAAACAAAAGGAATGAAGTACAAGCACCATGAACTCACTGAGCTAGAGTACCTTGAAAATCGCTGCGATTTGCATCTATATTAGCTGAAAGATGATTACAATGCAAGTCTCCTTCACAAAAATTTTAACCCTCTTCTCCTGAGGTGAAATAGTACTTATAGTCTCTCCTAGACCACTTTCTCACCTTCAGGAGTCGAATTCCTTGGTGGAGGAACTGATGCCAAGATTTTCTCAACCAACAGGTGAGAGTGAGAAGGTGCGACTCAAACACCTCATGAAGAGTTTGTTTAGGAGTTTGCTTCTTTTATGAGGCCTAATAAACATAAAAAAAAAACCTATGATATACATTTATTCATTCCTACATCACCTAGCCTCATAACTTGTGCCATTACATAGAGAATCTTGACTTTGACCAAGTCAGACTAGAAACTAGAAATTTTACACAGTGAAATTTTACAAATAAAAATGCAAAAAGTGCAGAAGCGTAGCGCCAAATTTGAGATGATTTTTAGGTGTCTTCCAGGAGTCAAAATGCCAATCTGAGAGAATGGTCAACTAGCCCTTCAAGTCTAGTTTCCAGAACATTTTGAATTTTGGAATTTGGAGAATGGGAAGACCTTCAACAATCCATTCTCCCAAGGTCGCTCCAGAAGCGCATTGCCTATCAAAAAATGGTCTAGAATGCTAGTTTTTTGCCACTTTTTTGCATTTTTCTCCAAAACTAAGCCACCTCTACAAAATCTGGGAAAATGGGTTTTTACAAGATGTTAAGACCTTTCCAAAAATGTACACCTTTCCTCAAATGGAGGCCTGAGGAAAATTTGCAGCGCCAAGGCGCTATGCTTCTGGAAAGGCTAAATTTATGAATTTAGACCAAAATTTGCCAAAAACTCAAAATGCTTAGAATTAGCTTAAAATTGGAGGGAAGGTGTAAAAATGAGTTTCTTATAGCTTCATGGATGCTTCAGCAAGAATGTCCAAGTTTCCCTCATCCTTTTGATCTTTTTTGGCCTCCTTGAGCTTCTTTTTAAGTTGTTTCACTTTGACATTGGAGATCATGTTTTGAGCTTGATAATGATGCGCCATGGGTCTGAGCATTTAATTATCTCTGTTTTCCTTCTCTAGGAGCTTCTCTAAGTGTTCATTTACCCTGTTAAGCAAATATTCTTTATCTTGATGTACCTCTAGGGAAATCCTTTCTCCTAGGTAAAGGTCTTCATTAAGCAATATTTGATTTTATTCCTCTTGCAAAGATTCCTTGAGACCTCTGGTTCTTAGTATTTTCCTTTTCCCTTTCACCTATGATGCTTCAGGCTCGCTTGATGTCACGATCTCCTTACCTTTGCCAATTTTATGCATTAACTTAGTTTTATCCTTTTCTAAGATCAACTCTTTTGCTTTGAGTTACTATTTTCCCGTTCAAGGAATGATATAATATACTTTTCCCTTTCCAAATTTATTGCCAACTCCCTGATTTGGTAGTCCTTGTCCATGATAGTTTGTCTCATAATTGAAGTCTCATCTTCCTCCTCTAAATCAATAAGCTCAAATTCATGCTCAAATGTCTCCTTATCCTTTGCTGTCGATTCCTACCTTTTCGATGAAGAAGGCTTGGCCCCTTTCTCTTTGTGAGAAGAAAACACAAGCCTCTGCCCTTTCTTATACACTTCGGTCACCTCTAGCTTAGGTAGCTGAATCTTCTCTGTTGTTTTACTAGATGACCCCATCTCTGTTTGTTGTTTTGGTGCACTTGGGGACTGAGATGTTGCATTTTCCTCATGCCATTTTAAAGCTGCTTCTAAAAAGGCTTCCCAAGCCATACCTCTCTCTTCCAGCTGATGAAGGACAATGGTTTTGATGAGACTTGATGGAACAAGCTTGGTGAGTGATCTTTTTTCTTTAATTGTATCTTTTCAGACATTTTTGCAATGTTCCTGAATAGGTAATTACACATGTTGAGTGGCTTTTGAGATGTGAAGTGCATCAAGAGGCAAATATTATAGGCATACAACCTAGAGAATCTACCTTCACAGGTAAAGAACCTCATGATAGTTTTCATTAAAGGGGCATACTTCTCAAGCAAATATCCGAAAGGCATGAGGTGAGTATGTGTATCATTGTATGGAGTCTTTAATAAGGGCTTGTAGTTTTCAATATCTAGACTCATTCCCTTGAACCAATATTCGCCATTGTCTGGTAAACTAGTTGCTAGTGAGATGAAGGCCACTAAGAAGCTAAACTCAATACCAGCAATGACAACAATCTCTCCTTTCAGTTGTGTACCTGCCCAATCTGTCAGCTGCTCATAAAACCCTGCTTCACTTACTCTTTTACAAAACTCCAAGCAGTGAACATCCTCAAAGCATTGCTTGATGAAAGGCTAAGAGTTGATTTCGTTGCAATCTGATGGTTCATATTTGAGAATCCTCCCTCCTTTGTGTTGTCTCTTTCTTTCTGGTGAAGATTCAACCTCCATGATGACACAAAGTCCTTGCAACAAGAAGTGAAAATAGATGTGAGGTGAGAATGAAAATAAAGTGATATGTGAGAGATTTTGACAAAATGATGGGAGGGGTTTTATGAAAGATGAGATGGCTTTGAAAAACTGATGGAAATGAGTGAGGAAAATAGTGAACAAATGTGATTCCTTGTAAGTGAGACCAAGAAGGTTTATGATGAGATTTCCCAAAATAACTCTAGGAATGAGCTAGGGTTTTGTCTTTTTAGTGTTTTAACTTTGTTTGGAGGTGGATGAATTGGTCAAAATGACTCATCAGACATGTGTGCAGGTGTAGAATATCAATTTACATGTTTTGGAGGTGAAAAGTTATGATGATCATTTATAGCCTAACATTTCCATGGAAATTTTGCTACAAACCCTAGATTGAGAAATTATGGACATGGAATGAAATTGGGAAAGCAAATAGAGAGTGAAATGATATGCTTACTTGTTCCTTAGCTTTAGAAAGCTATTTGATCGAGATTGCATGCAAGAATTTGGAATTTGGGAAAATTTGGGTGAGTTTCGGGTACTCTGTCCTATGCGCAGCACAGTTCTTCTACAAGCAGCACCAAAGCGCAGTGCAGTTCACCTATGCATAGCACCTACCTCCTAAGCACAACGCGGTGTATCTATGTGAAATGCCTTCAATTTTTTGCCAATTTCTCCTAGGGAAACAAGTTTTTTTTTTTTTTTTTGTGCAAGTGAGCTCGATGATGAGGAGTGAATGGGATATGAATGAAAAGGTTATGAGTCTTTTTGAGTTTATATAGGGATAATTTCTTCACTTTTTCAAAAAAAAAGAAAAGAAACCAACCCTCCTTTGTAAACTAATTTCACTTTTTGAAGACAGATTTTACCTTTACCATTGCAAGTGTGCTTATGATTTCTTGAGTGATGGAGCTTCCTTCTTTTGAAACCTTTGATGTCATGAAAATATGAACAGTGTGTGAATAAATTTCTTTGTCATGTTTGACTTATTTCTTGTTTTGTTTATGGAAATGGTGGACCTTGGGGACCCTCGTGACCTAATGGAATGATGATGATGACTTGACCCATTTTCATGTTGAAACCTTCATAAAATATTATAACCAACTAGGTTGAGTGAAATTTGAAAGAATAACTCCATATTTGGATTGACCATACAATGACCAAATTTGTTGTGTAGACCTAGTAACAGAAATATTTGATGATGAAAGCCTGAGAAGAACATGGTAAAAACATTTTTTGTTCCAGGTGACAGCCTAACAAGACTGACACTAACATTGGCTCGAAATGTGGATGGGATCTCCATGGAGGTGTCAAAAACACCGTAGATCAAGTAGCCTTATTTATTGGGCAATGGAGTCAACATGCATAAAAATAGATTTTTTTACTTGAGATTGACTGACCTTTTGACATGACAAAAACCTAAATAAGAAAAAATGAAAATAGCACTGACTCAAAGAGTCTTAGGGCCTTCACTTCACGCTCCAAACTCTAATGATAGCTATCTAAAATGCTAAAAGTAAAATACACACCGGTATGTACAATGAGGATGATCTTTCAGGATTTTAGACATAGTAGTGCTTGAGAAGCCTACCATTCGTCTCCCCTCCTGAATAATCTTTTCCATACATCTCTTCCAACAAGAAAGCATTCTTTCCTCTAAAAGCAGAAATTTTATATGGTCCCTTCCATAAGTTCTCAAACTTACCATGTTTTCCTTTTTCTTCATTTCTAGCATCCCACTGAAGGACTACATCTCCCAAATTGAAATTGTCTTCCTTGGTTTCGCAATCATAAATCTTTTTGATTTTATTTTGGAGTTTGGATGTGTTCTAAAAAACTTCTTCTCTTGTCTGTTGTAAATGAATCATCTGGTTTCACTATCCAATTCTTGTAGTATTTTCATTACTAGGACAACAAGAGATGAATGAAATACTGTGTCAATTCCATATACCAGCTGGAAAGGAGACATACCTATTGACTTTTTGGTTCTGACCCTGTCCGCCCACAAAGCATTGATGAGTTTTTTATGCCAATTCTTTTTGTTCACCTCTAGGACCTTTTTGATGATGTTAACCAAATATTTGTTGGAAGATTCAGCTAGGTCATTCCCCTGTGGATGATAAGCAGTAGAATGTCCTAGCACAATATGATATTTGGCGCAGAAATCCACCATTCTTTTTTACTTAAAATTAGCAACATTGTCTGTTATTATTTTCTGTGGGCAGCCAAATCTAGACAAGATATTAGACTCCAGAAATTGAATGATGACATAATCAGTAGCTTGCCGAGTGGGGATAGCTTCAATCCACTTTATAAAGTAGTCAGTGGCTATTAAAATTCATTTGTGTTGTGCTGAAGATGAAGTATGGATTTTGCCAATGAAATCCAGACCCCACTGCTGGAAAGGAGCTGAAATCAAAATTGGTTGTAGTGGTAATGGCAGAAGTTTCCTCTTTCCTTGAAAAATTTGACATTCATGGCAACTCATGACTGTTTTGTATGTATTAGAAAAGAGGGTGGGCCAATAGAAACCAGCTCTTAAGATCTTGTTTGCTATAGTTTTCCAAAAATGATGACCGCCACAATCTCCCTTATGAAAATCCTTCATTATATCTTTAGCTTCATTTTCTATTAAACAATTCAGCAACACACCTCCAAGATCTTTCCAAAATAAAACAACATCTAGAATACAATATTTTGAAGCTTTGAGTTTCAGTGATCTAACTTTACCTTTGGGAAATTCCAAAGGAGGAGTCACATGCTGCAAGACATAGACAATGTCGGAGTACCAAGGCAAAGACATGAACATATCAGACACTTGCAAGAAATGGTCCTTTTCTTCTGATTCTTCTGAGAGTGCAGCCATCAAATTAATATCCAGTGCATGTAGACTTGATTCTGCCATAAGCTTGGCTAGCCCTTGTCCTTTGATGAGATTTTTAGGTTTGATCTCCAAGTCATATTCTAGCATTGTTGCAATCCATTTGCCTCTTCTGCCTTCTGGATCTGTTTGTAGAAGAATTTCCTTTAACGCTACAGTAGGGACATAAGCAATAGTATGTGAATGTAGAATATAAACATGGAAATATTTGAGGGCTTTTAACAATGCCAATGTGTGTTTCTCAATGATATTATATCTCAATGTTGCGTCTCTTATAGTGCAACAGAAGAATGTTATAGGCTGCTCATTTTTCTGATCTTTTTTCTGCATTAGGACTGCTACTAATGTGTGGTCAAAAGAAAAAGAAAAAATGATGAAATCTATGGTATAATTTGGGCTAATCAAAATAGGAGTAGTATATAATGCAAACTTTACCGCATGAAATGATTTCTTAGCCTCCAAAGACCACTTTATCTCACTATCCTTCTTCAACATATTTGTCATTTCTTTCAAGTGCTTAGTGAGATTAGGAATAAATCTCCTCAAAAAATTAATTTTCCCATTGAACGACTGAATCTGTTTCTTGTTCCTAGGGAAGTCTAATTGTTGAATAGCCTCCACTCTGGCAGGATCAATGTGGATGCCACCTTTAAAGATGATGTGTCCTAGTAGCTTACCTTCTTCCATGGTGAACAAGATCTTCTTTGGGTTAAGTGAGATGCCAAATTTTCTGCATTTCTGAAAAACAATCCTCCTGTGATGCAAGTGATCTTCATCAGATTTTGAAAATACTGTTAGATCATCAAGATAGATAACTGGAATTATATCTTTTTCATTTTCAAATGCTATGTCCATAGCCCGTTTAAAGGTAGTTCCTGCATTCTTCAGCCCAAAGGGCATCTTGGCATACATGAATGTACCCCATGGCGTTGTGAAGGCTATCTTGAGCTGATCGTCTTTGTGTACCAAAATTTGATTGTACCCAGAGTATCCATCAAGTAGTGACATCCTAGAGGATCCAACCACCTTTTGAAGTATGTGGTCCATCTTAGGCAGGGGATAGTTTTCTTTCAGGGACACCTTATTGAGATTTCTGAAATCAATACATAGACAAATTTCCACGGTCTTTTTCCTCACAAGTACTAGATTAGACATCCATTCAGAAAACCAAATGGGAACAATTATTCCAGACTTATAAAGTCTATTTACCTCTTTTTCAATTGATGGTAGCAACTTGGGGTTGATTCTTCTCAATTTCTGGTGAAATGGATTCTGATCCGACTTTATAGGAATGACGTGCTGAATGATACTCTTATCATAAACTTTCAGAAATCCCAAGCAAATGCATCAGCAAATTCCTTCATTAAAGACATGTACTTACCCTTTGTTTCAGGAGATAGAGACTTTGATAGTTTGACCAATTTAGGATTTTCAGCTGTGCCAATGTTGACATCTTCTACTCCCTTTTCTGTAGGGACCATGGTGGGCTTCTTGGCGATATCATCCCTATCAAATAACTCTTCCAAAGGCACCAAGCCTCTTGGAATGTTGTTGTCCTTGAGCTGTAATACTTCAGTGTCAACTGAATGAATGTGGGAATCATCAAAATTGTAAGCATCATCAATGTGAGAATTCTGAAATTCTCCTTCCAACTGCAGAAAACTATTTAGTTGCTTATCATCACCAAATACTTGCCAAAACCTCATGTTATCTTGGACAGCTGGGTGATGCTTAACATGGATGGATTACTTATAATTAGAATGAAAAGGAATCTTCACCATACTGGCCGTAGTGGCAAGTGAATCAGCTATGACATTTTGATTTCTAGGAATAAGAGATAATGTATATTCTGAAAAAGTTTTGAGAATATCAAGTACAGCATTGTGATAAGCTCTCATTCTTGGGTGTTTGGCCTAGTATTCCCTTTTGACTTGCTTGATCACTAACTCGGAGTCACCATAAACAGTAATCTTTTTTGCTCCCAACTTTTTCAGAATTTTGAGGCCAGCAATCAATGCCTCATATTTCGCCTCATTATTTGAACATTCAAAAGCCAACTTGTAAGAGCTCATTCTCACATTCCAAGGGATTTTGTTTGGCTGATGTAATGGCCCAAGTATCCAAACACTAATTCCTGCTCCTTCTCTTCCTGATGCACCATCAAACTCCATGGTCCAAAGACCATTTTCTTCATCTGGAAAAAGAATTTCTGAAGATTGAATTTCTTGATTTTTAGGATTTTGAATGGCTAGCTCAAAACTTTCTATTTTCTGCACTATTCTTTGAATCTCCTCAATAGTATTTGTAGGTTGTCTACATTCCTCACCAACCTCTTTACTTTCTGTTGTGATAGTTTCATGTATGCTGCCCATTAGGTTGGGAACTTCTGAAATTTCTACTAACTGACTTTCATCATCAATAGAATCCATATCACTAAACAAAATGAAAGAGTCAAGATCAGTATGAATAGCATGTATAGGATGATTGACTGGCTTTTCCTTACTGTTGATCATAAATTTCATCTTTTTTCCTCTATAAAGTTTTCGAAACTATCCAAAAACAGGGATAGTGGCGTATGAAAAGTCAAGCTGCAGAGTGCCCTTTAATTTTGCTCCCCAAGATCTTGAAAGCAACATGCCAAACCTAGGAGGAATATCAGCCACTACAACATCCATAAGTACATTTTTGGCTGGGATTTGGTCTAAGGACACTACTAAGTCTTTAATAAGAGCAAGGCATTTCACTCCAGTATCAAAAGAATAAAGATCATGGTAAGGTCGGGTGATGCTCAGTCCTAGTTTATCCATGATGGCTTTAGGCATCAAATTATGAGAGGGGCTAGAATCTAGCATAGCATTATGAAGGATAAAGTCATGAAGTTTAAGATTCAGATGAAAAGGAGGAATTTCACTATCTTCAGGAGCTCCTTCTAAGGCTGGACCAAAAAGGATGGTTGGCTCATCATTAGCTACATTGACTATATCAAACATCTGATCAACCCTAAGCATTTTTGCAATCTGAAATTTGTATTTGTCATTCCTTACCAATTCAGTGAGGGGAATAGCTATCATCAATTTAGAAATTTCATTTTCCAAACTAAAAAGATTAGATTTCTTTTCTACCTCTTTTGAAGCGGCGTCCTTCCTATCTGTTTGTCCTTTAGCTTGAGTTTCCTTCTTTTGGCTTTCAGTTTGCAATTCTTTGTCCTTCCTCACATTGCTAGTGGAGGCTTCATTGGTTCTATCTCGATTCTACGTGACAACACCTTTGTCTTTATTTTGGCCTGCAAGAGTGGTTTCTTTGCTTGGTGCGTCCTTGTTCAAATTTTGTCTTTTCTGAGTTAGAGTAACAAGCACATTTTTGTTCCTTAAACTGTACTTCTTTTGGAGATGACTGAGGGCATTCTGACATCCTCTTTGCTACTCTTCAGTCCTATCAGCCCACAGATCTTCGCTTGCAAGCACAAATTGCTGATCATTTGGTATAAAAGAGTCTTCAGTAAATTGATCTTCCTCTGTTAGGAAAGTAGGCAGTTCATCTTCTCGAAAGAAGTGATTTGCTTCTACAATTTCTTCTTCATCTTCTTCCTAACCTTCAGTGTAATTTTGTTGAAATGGAGATTTTACTTGACTTTGAGGATCTTGATTTCGCTGCTCTTTCTATCGATTTCTGAACTGCTATTGCTAATGTCCGCGAAAGTTAGGATTCCTCACTCATGGTTCAACTTGTTGATCAGTGATGGATATTTTATCCATCATCCTCTCCATAGTTTTTATCAAACTATAAAGCTTTGATTCAGAAGATGATGTAGGTTCTTCTCTGAAAACAACTCTCTTCTTCACCCTCTCTGGCTTTGATTTTGACTTCTTAATGAGAAAATTGGCTTCAACACTGATTTCATTCTGTTGCATCTCTTCAAGAGTAGTTGGGTCTCTTTCTATGAGCTGGTAGGCCATATCTGGATCGAAAGCATCAGGATAAAGAAGAAGAGCCAAACCAGGAGGATGTTTCATATCATTAGGTATAGAATTGTACACTATATTAAATCTTGATGTTAATTCTTGAACTATTTCATTGGGGTTCCTTTTCATTGAATTATATTTAGCCAATATCTGTAATGGATTTTTCTTCTCTTGCCAACGAGCTAGAAATAATTCAATAAGTCTTTGAGAACTATTAATGGAATTTATAGCTAGACTTTGAAACCATTTCTTAACATCTCCTGAGAAACTCTGAGCGACAATCCTCATTTTGGCATCCTCCTCATCAATTTCTTCTAAATCAATGAAGTCTATTAACTTGTCAGCATTTTGCTCAGCTGTAATTTCTGCACTTCCATCAAATAATGGAAGTCATTAACCATAGTTTTGAGGCAAAGTAGTATGTTGAGTAGGCAGTAAGAGAGGCGGAAATCTTTCCATGACTATTGGAGAAAGTGAAAGTGTTACAATGGACTGTGTAAGTACGGGTGGTGATGCTGATGAGGATGATGGAACTACTAAAATGGGTTGTAGAGGCAAGGATGGAATGAATGGGGGAGGCAGGAAAGATGATGAAACTGAAGCATTAGGATATTTGGTAGATGTGATTGGAGGTGAAAAAGAGGATGAAGCTACGGCTAGGTATTCAAATTGGTATTGAGATCTGGAGTTGGTCAGCAAGGCTTTGAAGCTTATCAAAGTTTAACCACAGTTCATGATCAGTCTTAGCAGACAAAGATTTTGAATAAAAATAGTGAGTTTCAACCTTTAAAGGTTCTAGTGTTGTATCAGAGATGAAGGAGTCAGACTTGGACCTTGTAAGTGATAATTCTATCTGCTCTTCAAATGGAATTTTCTTAAAGGTGAATAGGTTTTTAGGCAGAGAAGTTGTTCTTTTAATTTTACTAACTTCACATTTAGTGATAGGTAGCCTAACTTTTCTGAGTAGTATTTCAAGGTCTTCAACAATAAATGGTGGATTTGGGTCAGGATTTGACCTGGTATGGCTTTTAGAAGCCAAAATGTATACACCCTAAACTGATGAGATTTATGAATTCAACCTATCTTCGGATACTAGAAACTGAGAGGTACAGGACCAGTTCTTTGAAAGATCTTAGATTTTTCCTAGGAATAATTTAACAGTTGTTTCCTCGGCAACGACGCCAAAAATGTTAGTCCTTACAATCCCCTAGGCTAAAAACGAGTGTAGCACGCTCAACTAATAAGGCCACCATCGGATCGACTATTAAGGAGAGGAATGGAGTCACTTACTATTCCGATGGTGAGGACCGGCAGGGGTTCGACTGTTAAGGAGAGGCCCGGTAGGGGCTCACCATTCCGATGGTGAGGGTGCGTAAGCACACTCGACTGTCAAGGCCGCCATCGCCCTTACTCCTTTATAGGGGTCACTCACTATTCCGATGGTGAGGGATTCTCGCCGTACTAAACTTCTATTCCTTCCTGGCTTCATAAGAGGTTGGGCATGACTCTCTCCAAGACATCGACAAGGGTAACCTCACACCACTTCAACTCAGTCGCTAGCCATATTTAGCATGAGAGGGATCTCTCTAAGTCTCTTATCAGTGATATGACTTTAAATAAAATGAATATTAGGCTAGATATGTGTATTTGTTTGTTCGTCTATGAAAATTTTCTTTTTCTAAGGATTTGCTGAACTTAGGGTTTGGAGCCACAAGTAGGTCTAAGGTATGGGAATGTAGGAGCAAACATAAGAAGGAGCTAGATATCAGAAGCCATGGTATAATTTGAGTATTTGTCAGTGTAGTATAGAGGATATAGTGAGGAAGAAATTAATGGGCATAAATAAACATGATTTCATTAGCTTAGGAAGAAAAAACACATAACTATGCAAACCAGATAACAGAGCTTGAAAAACAAGAATTCTGAATATTTTATCACAAGGAATTCATAGAAAGAAGAGATATAATGTATATAAAGATGTTTATACCATGAGGAAAGAAAAATAATGAAGTACAAGCACCATGAACTCACTGGGCTAGAGTTCCTTGAAAATAGCTGCAACCTGTATCTGTATTAGCTGAAAGATTATTACAATGCAAGTCTCCTTCACAAAATGTTCAACCCTCTTATCCTGAGGTGAAATAGTACTTATAGAATCTCCTAGACCACTTTCCCACCTTCAGGAGTCGAATTCCTTGGTGGAGGAACTGACTCCAAGATTCTCTCAACCAATAGGTGAGAGTGAGAAGGTGCAACTCAAACACCTCATGAAGAGTTTGTTTAGGATTTTGCTTCTTTTATGAGGCCTAATAAACATCAAAAACAACCTATGATATAAATTTATTCATTCCTACATCACATATCCTCATAACTTGTTCCATTACATAGAGAATCTTGACTTTGACGAAGTCAAACTAGAAACTAGAAATTTTACTCAGTGAAAGTTTGCAAATAAAAACACAGAAAGTGCAGAAGCGCAACGCCAAATTTGATTTGAATTTTAGGTTCCTTCCAGGGGTAAAAATGAAAATCTAAGAGAACGGTCAACTAGCCCTACAAGTATAGTTTCTAGAACAGTTTTAATTGATGAATTTGGAGCATGGGAAGACCTTCAACTTTCCATTCTCCCAAAGTCACTCTAGAAGCGCAACACCTATCAAAACATGGTCCAGAATGCTAGTTTGTTGCCACTTTTTTACATTTTTCTCCAAAAATAAGCCACCTTTGCAAAATCTGGGTGAATGGGTTTTTAGACGATGTCAAGACCTTTCCAAAAATGTAGACCTTTCCTCAAATGGAGGCCTGAGGGAAAAGCGCAACGCCAAAGGCTAAATTTCTGAATTTATACCAAAATTTTCCAAAAAAGCTCAAAATGCTTAGAATTAGCTCAAAATTTGAGGGAAGATGTAAAAATGAGTTTTCTATAGCTTCATGGATGCTTCAGCAAGCATCTCCAAGTTTCCCTCATCCTTTTGATCTTTTTTGGCCTCCTTGAGCTTGTTTTTATGTTGTTTCACTTTGACATTGGCGATCATGTTTTGAGCTTGATAATGATGTGCCATGTGTCTGAGCATTTGATTTTCTCTGTTTGCCTTCCCCATGAGCTTCTCTAAGTGTTCATTTACCCTGTTAAGACAATATTCTTTATCTTGATGTACCTCTAGGGCAATCCTTTCTTCTAGGTCAAGGTCTTCATTAAGAAATATTTGTTTTGTTCCTCTTGTAAAGCTTCCTTGAGACCTATGGTTCTTGGTCTTCTCTCTTCCCTTTCACCTATGATTCTTTAGGCTTGCTTGATGTCACGATCTCCTTACCTTTTCCAATTTGTTGCATTAACTTAGTTTTTTCCTTTTCTAAGATCAACTCTTTTGCTTTGAGTTGACTGTTTTCCTATTCAAGGAATGATATAATATACTTTTCCCTTTCCAGATTTATTGCCAGCTCCTTGATTTGGTAGTCCTTGTCCCTGATAGTCTGTCTCATAATTGAAGTCTCATCTTCCTCCTCTAAATCAATAAGCTCAAATTCGTGCTCAACTATCTCTTTATCCTTTGTTGTCGATTCCTGCTTTGTCGATGAAGAAAGCTTGGCCCCTTTCTCTTTGTGAGAAGAAAACACAAGCCTCTGCCCTTTCTTATACACTTCGGTCACCTCTAGCTTAGGTGGCTGAATCTTCTCTGTTGTTTTGCTAGATGACCCCATCTCTGTTTGTTGTTTTGGTGCACTTGGGGACTGAGATGTTGCATTTTCCTCATGCCATTTTAAAGATCCTTCTAAAAAGGCTTCCCAAGCCATACCTATCTCTGCCAGCTGATGAAGGACAATGATTTTGATGAGACTGTGATGGAACAAGCTTGGGGAGTGATCTTTGTCCTTTAATTGTATCTTTTCAGACATTTTTGCAATGCTCCTGAATAGGTAATTACACATGTTGAGTGCATTTTGAGATGTGAAGTGCATCAAGAGGCGAATATTATAGGCATACAACCTAGAGAATCTACCTTCATAGGTAAATAACCTCATAATAGTTTCCATTAAAGGGGCATACTTCTCAAGCAAATATCTGAAAGGCATGAGTGAGTATGGGTATCTCTGTATGGAGTCTTTAAGAAGGGCTTGTAGTTTTCAAGATCTAGACTCATTCCCTTGAACCAATATTTTCCATTGTTTGGTAAACCAGTTGCTAGTGATATGGAGGCCACTAAGAATCTAAACTCAATACCAACAATGACAGTAATCTCTCCTTTCAGTTGTGTAGCTACCCAATCTATTAGTTGCTCATAAAACCCTGCTTCACTTACTCTTTTACAAAACTCCAAGTAGTGAACATCCTCAAAGAATTACTTGATGAAAGGATAGGAGTTGATTTGGTTGCAATCTGATGGTTCATATATGAGAATCCTCCATCCTTTTTGTTGTCCCTTTCTTTCTGGTGAAGATTCAACCTCCATGATGACACAAAGTCCTAGCAGCAGGAAGTGAAAATAGATGTGAGGAGAGAATGAAAATGAAGTGATATGTGAGAGATTTTGAAAAAATGATGGGAGGGGTTTTATGAAAGATAAGATGGCTTTGAAAAACTGATGGAGATGAGTGAGGAAAATATTGAACAAATGTGGCTGCTTGTAAGTGAGACCAAGAAGGTTTATGATGAGATTTGCCCAACATAACTCTAGGAATGGGCTAGGGTTTTGCTTTTTTAGTGTTTGAACTTTGTTTGGAGGTGGATGAATTGGTCAAAATGACTCATCAGACATGTTTGTAGGTGTAGAATATCAATTTACATGTTTTGGAGATGAAAAGTTATGATGACCATTTCTACCCTAGCATTTCCCATGGAAATTTGGCCACAAACCCTAGCTTGAGAAATTATGGACATGGAATGAAATTGGGAAAGAAAATAGAGAGGGAAATGATATACTTACTTGTTCCTTAGCTTTAGAAAGCTATTTGACCGAGCTTGGAAGAAAGAATTTAGAATTTGGGAAAATCTGGGTGAGTTTCGGGTACTCTATCTTGCGCGCAGCACCTGCTTCCTAAGCGCAGTGCCTTCAATTTTTGGCAAATTTCTCCTAGGGAAACAAGTTTTTTTTCTTTTTTGGATGAGTGAGATCGACGATGAGGAGTGAATTGGATGTGAATGAAAAGGTTATGAGTATTTTTTAGTTTATATAGGGATAATTTCTTCACTTTTTCAAAAAAAGAAAAGAAACCAACCCTCCTTTGTGAACTGATTTCACTTTTTGAAGACAGATTTTACCTTTACCATTGCAAGTGTGCTTTTTCTTTCCTGAGTGCTGGAGCTTCCTTCTTCTGAAACCTTTGATGTCATGAAAATATGAAAAGTGTGTGGATAAATCATGATCAATTCAAAAATAGTTGCTTTTTCATGTTTGACTTATTTTTGGTTTTTTTTATGGAAATGGTAGACCTTGGGGACCCTTGTGACCTAATGGATGACCAAAGACCCAATGGAATGATGATGACTTGACCAGTTTTCATGGTGAAACCTTCATAAAATATGATAAGCAACCAGCATGAGTGAAATTTGAAACATGACTCCATCTTTGGACTGACCATACAATGACCAAATTTGTTGTGTAGACCTAGTAATAGAAAAATTTGATGATGAAAGCCTGAGAAGAACATGGTAAAAGAATTTTTTGATGCAGGTGACAGGCTAGAGATGGCTATTTGTAAATAAGTTTGATCTCATTTGGAAATAAGTTTGATATGCAATCAAGAAGTTCTATTTTGGATGTGAAATCCAAGAAGAAAGACAAAAAATACAAGGAGAAGTGGAAGCTAGAAGGGAGGAAAATTGAGTTTTTGGTTAAGGTTTTACCCTAATTTATCTCACTTGTATGAACATTCTAAGCTACTGTAGGGGTAAAATTTGCAAACCTATTGCAGGTCAAAAATATTGAAGTTGGTGGACAAAATTCTGAGATTGGTGTAGTTCTGGAAGGGTTTGACTCTTGTTGATTTAGTTGGACTTTGTCCTAATTGGAAGGGCTTCTTGGAGGGAAAAATTTGTGTTGGAGGCTTTGATCTTAAGGTTTTTGTCTTGGTTTTCTCACTTGATGCATATTCTATAAGAAGAGAGGAAATGTTTTGGGTTTTTCCCTTAGAGGGGCTTTTCCCTGCCTTCGAGCCTAATTTTTGTGTCCATTGTGTTTATTGTTTTTGTACTTGACAGTTTTTTAATGAAGAAGACATAATAAAAAAATACAAGAATATAAATAAAATTCACAAGAAATTATTAAGATTAATGAGAAATTGAATTAATAATTTCCCTATTGCATTCTCCAACACATCTATTGTGATGCAAACATCCTATGTAGCAACTAATAGATTCCCATTCTTTGTTCTATTGGGAGGAGAACTAGACAATCAATAATCATTGTTATTCTTATACTTTACTGACATCAAGCGAGTTGATATGACCTTTCCTTTTCTATTTACATAAATGTACTATACATTCTAATATTACTCTAACGTGAAATTATTCTACCTCATAAAGAGCATTTCTATTGAACTACACAAAAAAAATAGAAGTGGCACTTTCTGGCTTCACTGATTTTACTACTACCGTAATAAACGCTTTCAAGTATTATACGGCCAATCATACTCAACCAAAAATATTTCCATAAGATAGTAAGTGTGCTTTACTCATAGAAAAACAATTAATGTTGAAATTCCTCGTGTTAGGTTTAATGAATTCGTGTTGTGTTTTGGAGACTCTTAAAACAATGTTTGTCATAGAAGATTAGATTTCTGATCCTTTCTTCTTGATCGAGTGGTGATGGAAAGGCAGAGGAGCAAAAACACATAAAATAAACTTGTATTCATAGAACTTATCACATACACAATTACTGAGTTACGACTCTTGGATCTTCTAGCCTCATATCTTCACACAATGACCTAACCACAAGTATATAAAGCCCCAAATTACCAAATATGGAATATTGCAAACTCCGACTAGATTTGACTCAACTTCGTCTAACTTGTTCATGAAAAATCACACTAAATTAGACTTTTCCAAATATAGACTGAACTTGAACTAACTCAGACTAACTCAAATTAATTCATACTCTTAATATAGACTGCACTACATGTGGGAGTAATTACTATTTCCAACAGTCCCATTAAATATGATCGTATGATTCAAACTTAAATTAATCATGACTCAAAAATACATGTTGGTTCATGTCTCATCTAGGCTTACAATTATCTCAAAACTTGTACAATGTTCATTTTTATTTTCGTTTCTTCCATATTCTATACCCTTGAAATTGTTCCTTTCTTTGTTGTGCTTTCTTGTTGTAGGCTCCATATTTCTTCACCTGCTAATGTTGCAATGTTTCTTTGAATTCTCTTGTATTTGGTTTGAGTCTGCCTTCTAAAAATTCATCTTCAAAGATTCTTCCACTCATTGATTATTGTCATTTATGAACACTATCATCATGCTTATAACAAAAATTTAATCTATCGTTATGATAGACCTGATCACTCGACTATTTCCATAATATTATCTCATAGTAAAATTTCATACCTTCAAAACTCCAAAATTTAAACATGTCTTCAACATTTTCTTCTTCTCCACAAATTTCCAAGTCTTCATCTTACACTTTCATCATCATGTATTGCTACTTTTTTCCTGTAGTTTGCACACTCAAGATCATAATTAGACTTACATGTAAAATCATATTCAATATCATTTTTCTTGTTCAACATTTCATTTAATTCTTTTATTCCAACTCATGCTTTACGAGTATCATCAATTTGTTCAATTGGCTTCTCAATCCATTTTTCACTAAACTTTAAATTTACATCAAACTTATCAACAAATTTGTTTTCAACTTACACTCACATGTTATTTTGAACACATGCATATTTGAAAACAAAGTTAAAAACATATGCATTATGCTATGTAGTGAGAACATCCTTCTCTTCCTCTTCCTTCTCCGCCTTCTGTTCAAAAACATTGAGGCTATCTTCCACTCTTATGCTGTCAGTGGATTTTCTCATCGAAAAATCTTCAATCACTTTATCCACTTTTTGATCATCAGTCATTGCTAGATCACGCATTTCTTCATAACTATTACGACTACTTCATAACTTACTGTTATAGTGGCAGCTTCAACCTTCAATTCTTCATCAAACATGGCACTTGCTATATTTCCATAATCAATCCCTATTTTAAAATAGAAACTACACATATCATCAACATAATGTTCATCCACCTTAGGATGGGATATCTGAGCATTCATGTGCTCATTAACAATTTCAACTTCACCAAATTCATCAGCTACAATTGGATTCACCAATTCACATCTCACTTTGCAGTGATCATCCACATGTGTCTGATAAGAGTGGGATTCACCATCATCTTCACCATCCACGTTAATATGCTCTTTCTCTACTTCATACACAAAGGTTTTTTCTTCTCTCTTTGCGATTTTTGCCGCATCTTCTTCATCGATATGCATGTCTACATAATGGGTTTCACTTTTACAATCTTCACAATCATCATCCACTTTGGAGTGGGATTCTCCAAGCTCTTTTGTCATCCTAGAGTCTTGCTCATCTACTCTCATATATGTGGCTCACTTCTCTATTGATTCCAAATTGTGACAAAACTTTATATTGCATGTCAATTTCCTATGAGCCAAATTTTACGTCCAGGATCTTCCATGCTTCCAGGGAAGATGTAGTTTTTGCTACCGTGCACAAAAAATTCTCATATAATGTCTATTTTATAAAATCCAATACTACAGCATCACATACTTCATCATATGGGTTATTAGACCGATACTCAATTAACTCTAATTGCCTTGAAGAAGACTTTATGTTTTGACAATCCAAAAATCAAAATTTTAACAAGCAAACATAGGAGGTGGTAACATATCCACGCTACACCAATCAACCTCGATTTATCTTCCATCTTTTGCTAGATTTCTTGGTTCCTCGACTGCGGCCTGAACCTATCTGTTGTGGCCGCCAACACCCCCCTCTTTGTTTGGTATTAGCAATAACACCAAGCAAATGGGGACCCTTAATAAAAATCCAAAAAACATTTTATCAAATTTTTTTTTGTATTTTAACTCCCTAAAGCTGTATCACATCGCGAGAAGAGAGTGAAACGTTTTCCTATGCACATAATAAGCTGCGAAGAAGCGACGTGAAATTCATCGCATCGCTTATATTATGAAGCACTCTTAAATGAAAAAACTTAAGGAATCTCCGACGGCCGATATGCGACGTCGCATATCGCAACATCGCATAAGCAGCACATAATGATTGGATGACTAAGCGCGATTTGTGATTCGCGATCTGCGATATTGCGATCTGCGATGTTGCGATCTGCGATGAATGCGATCATCAATTCCTGCGATGACACATCTTGACGACGCAATCCTCGATACTGCGATGCGAGTCGCAGAAATCACCCATCGCAAAATTTCCTCGGCACAGTATTCAAGGAAAGTTGTCTGTAGACCAAAATTGGGTGCGCGCCTTAAAAGAAATTAATGATTGTATGCCAAAGTATCCAAGAAGGATTGTGTTGTGTTTTTCGAAGAGTCAGTTCATTATGGGTGTCATGATTATGCATTCATTAGAGCTTAAAGCTTTCATGTCAATCTTTTCATCATTACTCTTTTCATTTGCATAAACTGTAAGACAGCAAATAACATAAAGCAATGTGCAGGAAACATCTAAGGAAAAGGGGAAAGCGTCAATGCTCGGAGAATAGAGAAGAGATGCCTTTACAAACGGATGCCGCATGCAACAGGACCACAGATTCCAGAGTATCACTCAACAGATACTGATGTCAATAGGCCATCCAAAACTCAGAATCAAAGGCGCACAAAAGCAACATGTTTGCAAAAGATCCTGAAGCTTATGCCCGATAAAGAAAAAAAGAAAAAAGGCGCTAAAGAGGGAAAACGCACCAGAAAAGCCCGGAACAAAGAACGTAGACAATTTTTAATACTGAAAATTGTTCAGAGAGCAAAGTCCCTAACTTATTCAGTCATTCGAAAGGCCAAAAACCGAAATAGCAAAAGCAGAATTAGTTTGAGAGAAATTTGGGTTATTACCAAGTATACACACAATGAATACACCAAGCCAGAGTAAGATTTTCGAAAATATCTTCTAGTTTACCAGAAAGTGGTGCCAGCGCTTGTTATTTCTATTTTCGTAGCTCAAACGAAAGGAGAAGACGACCAACCGACTCTTCCCAAGCGAATGTTGCATGCTTACAGCACTAAGGAGCAAATACAGAAACGGTTAGGATTAGATTCAATTTTTAGAAATAATTTTGCTTTAGTAGAAGGGCGGTCATTTAAAACCGTGTCCTAAATTTATGTAATTAAGATTAATTAGTTAGCAGTATTTAAACCCTTCTCAGGCATTTGGAGAAAGGTCAAGAAATTTGTCAAAAAACTTGTCCTCAGAACATGCACTTTTGCACCCTCGGAGGGGGTTTTTGATGAATGGTTGGATCGAGATTTATCAATATTTGCATTTGATATCTGCTACTGATGTTGCACTTTTGTACTCTTAATAGATGTTAGAAAAAGTAGAGATAAATCGTTGTTGCTTGAAGCTTATGAGTGGAACCAGTCATAAATGGTACTTTTATCTCTTGACCATTTCTGCTTATATTCTTAAAGTGATATACAATTTTCAGTTGTTTATATGTTAATGCATGAATGTGTGGGTTACCATTTGGCACTTCTGTACGGTGGAGTCATTTATTTGTGTTTGATATATGAATAACTTATTATGGGATATGCTGTTCACAACTGTTTTGCTTAACTTTTTATGCAAAGTGGTTTATCTTAATTGATTTCTATTCTTATGATAGCTGAACGATCTTTATTACCAATTATTGTTCGAAATCTCTTTAGATTGCATAATAGAAGAAATACACCCCGTGTTAGCGTAGATTAGATGTGTTGTTTCTCATTAGATTACAATAGCATAGAGTTAGTTTAGAAGTTTGAATTAAATTAGCTTTAAGTACTCCTAGATCAGCATCATCCAACTCTACACACACACACACACCTTAGACTGGGAAACTGGTCCCATTATCCCCAGTCGGACCCACTATACCAAACAGATAAGGAGCTGCCAACCAAGGTCCGGACCGAGTGGGTATCCCCCTTGTTGTCGTCCCGATTTTCGGGGCTTCAACATATTTGGCGCTAGAAGGAGGGCAAGAACTATGAATGGCACCTAAATCAAAATCTAAATACCATTCTAAGAGTAAATCGCCCTCATCAACTCCACCGACTTCCCTAGTACGTTTAAATCCAGAGTCAGAAGTCGCTCGAGTATCAACCGTTGCTACATACCCTAATATTTCAGACCAATTTACCATTGAACCCCCGGAAGTTCAAACTCTGATTCGCAAACTCCCGGGATTTTCTATTTTTACACAGAGGTCTGGTAAATCTCAAAGCAGCGTGACTTCGGAGTACAATCCTGCTCATCCCCTGACTAGATTAAAGAGTGAAAAATTTGGCATCCAACCAACTGAATTCCCTCTCCCCACCAGGAAAAGAGCAAGGAAAACACCTCTAGAGTCTGACAGTGAGACTCTTTCATCTACGTCGTCGATTTCAACTCCCTCACCGTGAAGTCAGTCACCCACATCTTCATTCCAAACCACTCATCTATCTTCCACAACCCCTCCTCTTCAATCATCAAATATCATAATATCTTCATCTTCCCAGCATCAGGGATCATCCTCTACACTTTCATTTACTAGCAGCTCAACGATGGCCCAGTCTCCATGGAACAATCCTGGGGCAGTTTTAATGCCTCCACCCCTGAGCCAAATACCGGCCCATCCTGAGAAATGGCTACCCAAATTCAATCCAGAAGCAGGCATGCTAGCTGAAGAGCATATTAATAATTTCATGCTTTCTGTCAATCTCAACGGAGTTACCAACGAGGATGCTGTTGTCCAGCTTTTTCCCTATACAATGCAAGGAACAGCCGGGTCATGGTACTTTTCATTACCTTCCGGGTCTATCACAAGTTGGGACATTTTTCAAAGTCAATTCCTTACCAAGTTTGGTGATGACAGATCAACGGCGACGTTAATCAATGACCTATCCAATCTTAAAGCCGAGGTTAGAGAACCCATCAAATATTTCAATTTATGGTTCAGTAAAATCCTCAACAAAATCCCCGCTGCTTCCCAACCCAGCGAAGAAGTAAAATGTGAATGGTATATTACAGCCTTACCATCAAACTTGGCAATCTTCGTGGATAGGGCAAATAAGACAACCTTAGTTGAAAACTTGACAGAGGCGATAGCAGTAGAGAAATGTGTAGTAGCCCTGGAAAAAAGATCTGCGATAGAGGAACGCAAATCTAAGAAAGTCTCCTTCAAGGAAGACCCCAAGAAGAAACAAACGAAAGACCCTTTCGATTTGGAAGGATTACAAAAAGTGTTAAAAACCATTTCCAATGAGATGATTGACATAAAAAAACAAGTAGCAGAAACTTCTTCAAAAAAGCCCTACAGAGATTTTAAAAGAAGTCCTTCCATGGATGTGAAACCACCCAATGCTATCTCAAACGTCGAATCCGAAGAAGAGGAAGAAGAGGAGAATACCACTGAAGGGCAGACCGATGACGAAGAAGTTGTGGAACTACAAGGAATGTGGGATTTCATCCTCCCACAAGAAGAAGATCAAGAAGCATTTCCGGTTAGCACACGAAGCAAAAATCAACTTGATCCTCCCCAAACTACCCCTAAGCAGAAGGGCGCAAGCCCTGCAGCAAAAGATAAAGTCGCAACAAAGAAAACGACCGCTAAAGCGACTCAATCTAGCCCAGTCCAATCAGATCAAACACCTCCATCAAGAACACTGATTGTGTCAGATGAAATGGAGTACAATATTATTGATGACATGAAAAAGACTAGGGCTAATATCACTCTTAATGAATTGAGCAAATTGAAACATCAACAGAAGATAATGATGAATGAATTACATGTCGTGCCTACTACATCTTTGCCTACAGCTGTAGCTTCCCACAACATGGGAAGACCTCCAACCAACACGATCAATAAGGTTGATCCAAATGACATCGCCTTGATTGGAGGAAGATCAAGGTCTCACACTCCCCCTTTTCTTCTCACTTATGAAATTTTCAATAAAAATGTGCACAATTGTTTGATAGATTCTGGTGCTTCAACAAATATTTTACCCAGATCAATATGTGCGAAGTTGAATGTTCAACCACAAAAATCCGCAGTACGCATAGTTCAACTTGATCGATCTCAAGTCGAAGTGATTGGTGAACTTAATCAAGTGACCATAAGATTGTCGTCTAACCCGAAGGTATGTCAGGTTATTGACATTCTAGTAGCTGATATCCCAGAATTCTATGGCTTGATTCTTAG
This sequence comes from Pinus tabuliformis, assembly GCA_031772625.1. NCBI lineage: Eukaryota > Viridiplantae > Streptophyta > Pinopsida > Pinales > Pinaceae > Pinus > Pinus tabuliformis. Next base: position 10,672,323 of record CM062813.1, on the reverse strand, counting down.
CAGGGATTGGTCCGAAAAACTCCATGGATACTTCTCAACCTACTGGTCGCACATGTGGTTACCCTACAATGGTAAACCGAATCAAATAAAGGTTGAACGAGAGTTACACCAGAAGTACATAGTAACGGAATTGGAGGGAGAAAATGAAGCAATAGCATACAACAGTAGTATCATAGGAAATTACTTGGTAGATTCTTTCCTCGGCAATTTCAATGCTCATACCTCACCTTACTTAGAAAATTCAGTTTTGTCCCAAGTCGAAATTTTTTCCCAAACTGATAATTCAAAGTGTGTTAATTTTTTAGATAAACCTGTAAATACATCTTTCTTTTGGAAATTATATTTTGATGGCTCTAAATCTAACAAAGGAGCAGGAGCAGGATGCGTTCTGATTAGCCCAGAAGGAAATAAGACCATGCTTACGTGCAGACTTGAATTCGATTGCACAAACAATACAGCGGAATATGAGGTCTTGGTGCAAGGCCTATACAAAGCAATCGGGTAGAACGTTAAGTACCTTCAAGTCTTCGGAGACTCTGAGATTGTCGTCAAATAGGTACGTAACACCATACATTGCCTATCAGGTCATTTGAAACACTATCAATCTTTAGTACAAGATCTGACTGCACATTTCATAGCATTCAATATTTCGTCAATCCCAAGACTCCAAAATGCGAGCGCAGACCTGTTAGCTAATGTATCCTCTAGACTTATTCCCTCCGAAGATTTTAGTCCAGATAGATTCTCAATAGAATTAATCTTTAGACCGTCCATCCCTGACAACATTACAAACTGGAGAGTATTCAATGACGATCCTGACATTGTAAATTTCCTCACTTCTGAAGGATCCTACTCTAATCAAATAATTGACGAAGACCATCATGATCGACAAATACAACAAAATAGCACTGATAATGTTATACCTAAATCGGTGGTTAAGTTAGAATACTTATATGATTTGAAAAGTCGGTTTAAAAGGTCTACCAATTCTAAGCTCTACAGTTCAACTCTGAACTACGAATTAGTAAACCTAGGAACTGATGATAAACCACAAAACGTTAATCTAGGCCACGGCCTAGCCCCCGAAGAAAAATTAGCGTATATCCGTCTTTTGAGACAATACAAAAATGTTTTTGCCTGAAATTTTGATGAGCTGAAGACATACGACACTTCTATCATTCAACATACTATCCCTATGATTGACAATGAAAAACCTGTCCAACAGAAACTCAGAAAAATCCACCCCAATTTAGAAAATCAGATAAAAACTAAGCTAAATAAGTTATTAAGAGCCAGAATAATTTTCCCCGTCAGACATTCCAAATGGGTCTCCAATATGGTACCCGTTAGAAAGAAAAACAGAAATATTAGAAACTGTATTGATTTTTGGAATCTCAACAAAGCCTGTCAAAAAGACAATTTTCCCCTCCCACCTATGGAGCAGATATTATAGGCAGTAGCAGGCTCAGAATTAATGTCTTTTTTGGATGGATTTTCAGGATACAATCAAGTGCTGGTACATCCCGGTGATCAGTTAAAAACCACATTCCGAACTAAATGGGGCACATACGCATATCGGAAGATGCCATTTGGTTTGATCAATGTCGGCGCTACATTTCAGAGAGCCATGGACATCGCATTCAAGGGTTTAGTCAATAAATCTGTAGTGATTTACCTGGATGATATAATAGTGTACTCCAAGAAGAGAAGCGACCATCTCAAAGACTTGAAACAAATCTTTCAACGATGTTTAAGGTATGGGATTTCACTTAACCCAAAGAAATCTTTTTTCGCATTAAGTGAAGGAAAACTTCTAGGATTCATAGTGTCAAAATCTGGTATTCACATTGAGCCTGACAGAATCAAAGAAATTCCTGGAATATCCATACCTCATAACAAAAAAGCCATGCAATCTTTCCTTGGTCAAATCAATTTTGTGAAGAGATTTGTCCCAGATTTTTCACGGATTGTTTCTCCTTTGCAAAACATGATTAAAAAGAATTCAAATTTTAAATGGGATTAAGATGAGAATGAAGCATTCAACCTGATCAAACAAGCTATCATTAACGCTCCATCTTTAGCAACCCCAAATTTTTCATAATCTTTTATCTTATACACATTTGCCTCAGAGAAATTATATGCCGCGATTCTAACTCAAGCAAATCAAGAGAAAGCGGAAGCTCCAATCGCATTTTTTAGCTCGAATTTACAAGGTGCTGAACTCAACTATTCAGACATGGAGAAACATGCATATGCTATTTTCAAAGCGATCAAATATTTCAGACCTTTCTTACTTAAAGCCCATACTAAGGTCATAGTACCGTTCCCAGCGATAAGAAATCTTCTAATACAGAAGGATGTGGGTGAAAAAAGAGCAAATTGGATCACCGCTTTACAAGAATACGATCTTGAGATCAAACCAGCAAGCATTGTAAGAGGTCAAGGCTTCTGCAAAATGTTGGCTGGAGCATCGCAAATTCCTGAGAATTCATCTGAAGAGGTACATATGTATGAGGTAAGCCTAAACGATGCAGAATCATTATATGCTGACATCATTTATTATCTTAAGAACGGGTATGCTCCATCACACCTGGATCACACCAAGAAAAGAGCTCTAAGACTGAAAGCTAAACAATACCAGCTCATAAATGATGTTATGTTTAAAAGGAATTACGATTCTGTGCTTCTTAGGTGTCTTGAGAAAACTGAAGCCGAAAAGGTTTTGCAGGAACTCCACGATGGACCAGTAGGCGGACACTATGCTGGAGATGCTACTGCACATAAAATCTTACATGCAGGATATTATTGGCCCACGCTGTTCAAAGACTCACACAGTTACGTGAGGAAATGCCAAGTCTGCCAGACTGCTGCAGGGAGACAAAAGAAGCCGTCCATGCCACTACAGCCGATAAACATCGAGCAACCATTCAGTCAGTGGGGCTTGGACATAATAGGTGAGATCGTTCCTCACTCTTCTAAGCAGCATAGGTACATCCTCACAGCAACAGATTATTTTACTAAATGGGTAGAAGCAGTTCCTCTCAAGACAGTTAATTCTGAAAACATTATTGAATTCATAGATCAATTTATAATCACTAGGTTTGGATTGCCAATGGCCTTAATGTTTGATAATGCCTCATACTTTTCTGGAAATACAATGACTGAGTTTGCACTTAAAAGAGGGTTCAAACTGAAATATTCGGCCAACTACTATCCACAAGGTAATGGATTGGCTGAATCGACAAATAAAAACCTGATCAGGATTATTAAAAGAACAGTTGACCAGAACCAAAAGAATTGGCACAAAGCATTGGTAAATGCTTTATGGGCAGATAGAATAACGAAGAAAGCTTCAATCGGCACTTCTCCCTTTAATTTAGTTTATGGGAAAGAAGTGGTTCTTCCAACTCACTTAGTCATCCCCTCTTTGTCTTTAGTACAACACATCGATGAGGTATCTACTTCCTCCATACAACTAAGACAAATGGAAATAATTAAATTAGAAGAACGACGAGAACAAGCTAAGAAAACCCATGCTCATCACCAAGCGCTGATAAAATCCTCTTTTGACTCAAGCATAATGACCAGAAAGAATTTTCAGATGGGAGATTTAGTTTTGAAATGGGATAAGGTTCATGAAGAAAAGGCCAAACATACAAAATTTCAGAAGATGTGGCTTGGTCCTTTTCAGATTGTAGAAGTCATAGGCCCATCAACGTTTGTGTTGCAGGATTTAGCAGGTAGAAGGAATTCTTTGCCTGTTAACGGACAGATCCTTAAAATATATTTTCCATAGAAAATCACTCTTCTATTTTGTAGGATAGTTTTAGTTTTTATTTGTATTTCTCTTTCTTATAAATAAAACCAATTGTAGATGGTTACTAAAGGGGTTCACGAAAAAGACACCAATTCTCTATCAGATTTTGAGCTTTTTCGCTTGTACAAGTAGCAAATTTTTTTTGAAAAATCTGATCTTTATTATTGACAGGTAGAGTTAACCTTAGCCTAGACATGATACTAGTTTCAACTTCAAAAATTTGATGAAAACAACCTTTGGTAAAAAATTGTTTTATATCAGCACAATGAAAGGTATCAATAATAAAATAAATATTCTCTGTAAAACTGTTGTTTTCAAACACTATTATTGTCGTCCAAAGCTTTCTTAAGGAAAAACAATGACTTCCTCCCTGCTAAAGGAAATCGCAACATTCAGAGGAAGAATCCGAGAAAACACTGTATCTCAAAGAATAAGAGGTCTCATCACGAGCCGGCTTATCATAATCACAGATATTATAACTTGCTGACTTTGCCAATACTGTCCACCAAAACAGGGCAACGACTCAAGATTGTTGCAATCAAAAGACAAGGGGTCTCATCACGAGCCAGCTTGTTCAGTAAAAGTGTAAATCAAGTGAATGACTGTGTCATAATTTAGCCACCAAACCAAGACATTGTTCTTTAGAGAATAAAAAAGGGAAAAGTGTCAAAAGGAGTTTTTCTCTGAAAAGTTGTAAATAGCCTTAAGTAGGATAAAGGATCATTGCTGGGTAACAGGTAACCTTGTCGAAGTTATGGACGCTTGCGGGCAGCAGAGGCTCTACCTACGACAAATGGGCATATTTTAAAAGCCAACACGCAGAGAAGAACTTATTTTTTTTCTTTAAAAGACCAAGTAATGTCTGATGTGAATACAAGGACTAAGCCTGACGAAACAAACAATTGGAATATGAAAAGGTTGAGACAAAATATCATTGATAGGATAAGGCATAATGTACTCTATCTGTCCATAACAAAATTTAAACGTATGAAAATTTTTCTGCTTTGGAAGTTAAAATTCAATAGAAAAGCAGAGATAACTGGTTCTTCACAGTGAATCGCCATTGTTGTGGCCACCAACAACCCCCTTCTTTGTTTGGTATTAGCAATAACACCAAGCAAATGGGGACCCTTAATAAAAATCCAAAAAACATTTTATCAATTTTTTTTTTGTATTTTAACTCCCTAAAGCTATATCGCATCGCGAGAAGAGAGTGAAACATTTTCCTATGCGCATAATAATCTGCGAAGAAGCGACGCGAAATTCATCGCATCGCTTATATTATGAAGCACTCTTAAATGAAAAAACTTAAGGAATCTTCGACGGCCGATATGCGACGTCGCATATCGCAACATCGCATAAGCAGCACATAATGATTGGATGACTAAGCGCAATTTGCGATTCATGATCTGCGATATTGCGATCTGTGATGAATGCGATCATCAATTCCTGCGATGACACATCTTGACGACGCAATCCTCGATACTGCGATGCGAGTCGCAGAAATCACCCATCGCAAAATTTCCTCGGCACAGTATTCAAGGAAAGTTGTCTGTAGAGCAAAATTGGGCGCGCGCCTTAAAAGAAATTAATGATTGTACACCAAAGTATCCAAGAAGGATTATGTTGTGTTTTTCGAAGAGTCAGTTCATTATGGGTGTCATGATTATGCATTCATTAGAGCTTAAAGCTTTCATGTCAATCTTTTCATCATTACTCTTTTCCTTTGCGTAAACTGTAAGACAGCAAATAACATAAAGCAATGTGCAGGAAACATCTAAGGAAAAGGGGAAAGCGTCAATGCTCGGAGAACAGAGAAGAGATGCATTCACAAATGGATGTCGCATGCAACAGGACCACAGATTCCAGAGTATCACTCAACAGATACTGATGTCAATAGGCCATCCAAAACTCAGAATCAAAGGCGCACAAAAGCAACATGTTTGCAAAAGATCCTGAAGCTTATACCCGGTAAAGCAAAAAAGAAAAAAGGCGCTAAAGAGGGAAAACACACCAGAAAAGCCCGGAACAAAGAACGGAGACAGTTTTCAATACAAAAAATTGTTCAGAGAGCAAAGTCCCTAACTTATTCAGTCATTCGCGAGGCCGGAAACTGAAATAGCAAAAGCAGAATTAGTTTGAGAGAAATTTGGGTTATTACCAAGTATACACACAGTGAATACACCAAGCCAGAGGAAGATTTTTGAAAATATCTTCTAGTTTACCAGAAAGTGGTGCCAGCGCTTGTTATTTCTATTTTCGTAGCTCAAACGAAAGGAGAAGACGACCAGCCGACTCTTCCCAAGCGAATGTTGCATGCTTACAGCACTAAGGAGCAAATACAGAAACAGTTAGGAATTAGATTCAATTTTTAGAAATAATTTTGCTTTAGTAGAAGGGCGGTCATTTAAAACCGTGTCCTAAATTTATGTAATTAAGATTAATTAGTTAGCAGTATTTAAACCCTTCTGAGGCATTTGGAAAAAGGTCCAGAAATTTGTCAAAAAACTTGTCCTTAGAACATGCACTTTTGCACCCTCGGAGGGGGTTTTTGATGAATGGTTGGATCGAGATTTATCAATGTTTGCATTTGATATCTGCTACTGATGTTGCACTTTTGTACTCTTAGTAAATGTTAGAACAAGTAGAGATAAATCGTTGTTGCTTGAAGCTTATGAGTGGAACCAGTCATAAATGGTACTTTTATCTCTTGACCATTTCTGCTTATATTCTTAAAGTGATATACAGTTTTCAGTTGTTTATATGTTAATGCATGAATGTGTGGGTTACCATTTGGCACTTCTGTACGGTGGAGTCATTTATTTGTGTTTGATATATGAATAACTTATTATGTGATATGTTGTTCACAACTGTTTTGCTTAATTTTTTATGCAAAGAGGTTTATCTTAATTGATTTCTATTCTTATGATAGCTGAATGATCTTTATTACCAGTTATTGTTCGAAATCTCTTTAGATCGCATAATAGAAAAAATACACCCCGGGTTAGTGTAGATTAGATGTGTTGTTTCTCATTAGATTACAATAGCATAGAGTTAATTTAGAAGTTTGAATTAAATTAGCTTTAAGTACTCCTAGATAAGCATCATCCAACTCTACACACACATACACCCCTTAGATTGGGAAACTGGTCCCATTATCCCCGGTCGGACCCGCTATACCAAACGGATAAGGAGCTGCCAACCAAGGTCCGGACCGGGTGGGTATCCCCCTTGTTGTCGACCCAATTTTCGGGGCTTCAACACTATCTAAACATGATAATGATCTTTGCCTCTTGTTTTCATTTTTTTTTTCTAAATGTGCTTTAGTCTCACTTTGCGACCCATAACTAATGTCTTTCTTCTGTCTTATGGTTGCTTTCCCTATTGTATGAAGCTTCCTTCCGTATCACCCCCAAAAAAATATGATTTTCAATAAACGCTCTTTATTAGGTTCGCATATAAATAAAGATTTTTCTAAACCCATAACATTGTCATGATAAACTTTGCAATTAAATAAACATTTTCAAAGCTCTAAACTCTCTTTCCAATAAGAAAATAAAAAAAAATATATAGATTTAGCAAAGCCTTCATCACTATTTAGCTGTTACGTGGGGCTTGCTTGTTGAGGATGATGGCTTTGCTAAACCTTTTCGAAAATAGTGATAGAATATAGTCTAGATAATTGCGGTCATTCTTTATATCTTCCCAAATGTAATATAAAATAATTGATGATGTTAAGAGCTTCTAATCAAGTAAGTGATGATGCAAAAGGGATTCACATAACAGAAGTGGCACTTATCCATAACTGTTGCCATTACCAGGTCACTTGAGAATATCCATCTGACCGGACCGTTCCTCGATTTCTCCAATTTAAGCAAGTTCGAGAGACTGTAAGTTCCTTCTTAATATAAGACGAGCGTTTTTACAAAACCATACCGATCTTCATTTTAATTACAAAAGCTGCAAAGCATTATTTAGCATATTGTGCAGAAATTCACAAAACAACAACTTGAGCGGTACTGTTCCCGACTGACTCTTCGGACTTGAAAATCCACAAGAGTTGTACTACTCTTTCGTCCTATTTTTAAAAATTAGTGGTAAAATCATATATCAATCTCTTTTTTCTCTTTTAGGTTTATAGAACAATAATTTGACGGCTTTATAGAGCAATAGTTTGGGTGGCATAACTCCTTGCCATTTTCGACAAACATTCACTGAACTTCAGGTAATCTAACACATAATTTTTTGTTGCGTGTATTCAACCACATATTCCAATTCTATTCTATGGAAGTTACGAATTATCTTCATGTTTTATTTGCTATCAATGAAACGAATGTGGGAGACACTAATGATACTCCATCAATTTGATGGAAAGACGCGTTCGTTTCAAGTTGTTGCTCGGAATCACATCCTATATATCCCGTAGAATCCAAAACATGAACAGACGGAAGCTTTTCCTTGGGATGATATAAAGTGGAAGTATAGTCATCAGGTTAGTGTTGGTTGTTGAGATATTAATTTCTATTGTGCTAGGTGTCATCATATTTATTTCTATGGTCTATTAGGTGTCTAATCTTTAATCGTTTATTAGGTGTTATCATATTTATTTATATTGTCTGTAGGTGTCGTACTCAGTTCAGATTACTTGTTGTAGGTGTTATACTCAGGTCAGATTAGGTATCGTAGGTGTTATAGTCAGTTCAGGTTTATTTTATTTGAGTTTAGTAGAATTTCATTTAAGTTATTGATTATTGATATTTGGATGTAATCTATTTAATTTGAATATTCAGAAGCGCAATTTCTACCCCACAATTTCTCTTCATTTTTTGTCTTAAATTTTTTTGTTTCACAAATTCAGCAGAAAACAGAGTAGTGTGGAAAGGGAATAAAAAAATGCCCTGGACGAAGGTCAGGAAAAAGCATTTCAAATAGTAGGATGGCCCGTGGAAATTAAGTAACATTCGACTCACCTAATTTCATTGCGATGGATAAATTGCAGACAACTCAGCGATTATATTGCCAAATATAGCAAAGTCCCGCGGCTTTACGCTAGTAGAGTTAATGGAAGCCAAACAAAACTTTAGTCAGATGATTGGGGAAGTGGGTTTTCGATCGGTTTTCCTGGGGAAATTGGAGCAAGCAAAGGACATCGAATATGATAATGTTAAAGTTTATTTGTTGTGTGTGTAATAACTCAGTGTATTGAGGCTACATGGGATAACTTGTTTGTTGGATGTGTGACGCCTAAGTTGTGAAGTAAACAAAGTGAACTGGAGAGATGAAAGAACTGTAAGGTAAACGGCAGTGAACCGAGGAAAGAGACCAAAATTTTATTCAACCACGCGGCTTTTACGAGTTACACAATGTCCACATCCGTTTATATTGGAGATTTTAAAGTATTTGTAAATCGTTTCAAAATGAAGGAGAAAGCACGATCACAAATATATATATGTATGGGTATTTAATATATTTGAAACAATTTAACTAAAAAAACATATTTAGATGAGATTAAGAGGCATTTTTAAAAGTGATAGAAACTAAAAATAGTTTTCCTTATAAATAAGGATATAGATACCAAGCTATTTGTGGGGTAAATGGACTTACATTATATTTTTGTACTAAATGAATACACTTTAAATACATTAATAAATATTTAAGTATGGATTTCACTTTTTTTTTACATAGAATTTATATTTTGTTAATAAGTTATATGATTATTTTTAGGTTAATATTAAAATAATATGAAATTGATAAAAAACTAAAATTTATATATAAATAATTGAAATTATTAAATTAATTTTTTGATATTAAATATAAATTTTTAACCTTATTATGAAAGTAATAATAATAATTTATTTATTTTTAATTATTTAAATTATTATTCTATTTTATTGTTATTAAATAAATTAAGAAATATATTTTAATGTTTTATGGAAATATTTAAAATATCATATAAAAGACAATAAATGAATCCAAATGTATTCACAAAGGTTTAAGTAATGTTTTTTCTTTATGAAATAACTAGTGTGAGGTTATTGGTATGAGGCTCACTCACTTAAGAGTTGTAAAGGCTCAAGTCAATATGACAATATTCATAGGTATGGAGCAATTTGATCAATGTTTATCAAGTCATTATAGCTCATCATGTCACTAGTGGGCATTTAAACGTTCCAAGTTAATATAACAATATTTATAGGGATTGAGATATTAAATCAATATTTATCAACCCATTATACCTCACCGTATCAATAGCATGGCTTTGAACCTAGGTGTGGATGATAACAACCATTCATCCCAATAACCATAGATAACCTGAGCGGACTTCTGTAATCCTTTTTTCACACAAATAATAATAAAGAAAATGTTAAATAATATATAGAGATGGGATGAGATTAATATTAACATGTATTTTCAGCATTGCTATGAAAATAATAATATAAACCCATCATCTTACATTTCCAATAATATTTATTTATGCATTAATAGTTTCCACTATAATTATTTTAATATTGATATCTAAAATATTAATTTTTAAATCTAGCGAATATATATATATATATATATATATATATATATATATATATATATATATAAGAGTTACATAGTAATTTATTTATATAACATTATGTTCTAAATTGTTGATGTGACATTGATTAGGGTTATATATATATATATATATATATATATATAAGAGTTACATAGTAATTTATTTATATAGCATTATGTTCTAAATTGTTGATGTGACATTGATTAGGGTTGATTGGGGTTCGAGGTTTGTGACGAGGGTTTTCAAAAAGATGACCATAGGCATTTATGAATATCGTGGCGACCATCTCTTTAACTACAGAGTGGCCACTTGCTATAGACTAACCCTTCGTTGGTCAATAGTAATCCTCTCCTCATCTTGACTCAAATAACATTGCTAACATTCCCTATAGTCAAAGAGTTAATGGGTCAAGTTAGACTCATATTGAGTAGTTTTTGGATGACATGTCAGTTAATTGAAAGAATTCCTAATGGAGGATGAAGAATTGCTTGAATATGAACTAGTAGAAAATGACAACCAACATATATGGATATGCTCTTCGGAACTCATCCACAATAGCAAGGAAGTCAAGACAACTGTGGAACCAAAACGTGTTCCTCAACTAATTGGGGAAGCTCTGGAAAGGGATGGGTTGACACCTAGTGGTTGGGGAGACCTCTACACAGCTTCGTTCCCACAGGTCATGGCTATAGAGTGGTCTCTAAGCCATGGCATAGAGGACCGTAGCTAGGGTTTATCTAGTTTTTCATGGGGCTCTCTAGAATTAGCCTCTCCCATGTTATTAATTTCACCACCAACACTTTTGGCTACTAGGTCAGGTCCCCTACTTCCACCAGCTACTTCAGTTTTATCTGAGGGGTTTGGTTACACTGAGGGTTTTTTCTTGTATGAGCTACTTTCAACCACTTTTCCACCCGAAGCACCCTCATCTCATCCAACTCAAAGTAATTTCCTGAGAGATTCCTTTTGTGCAAGAGGAAGGATAGCTCCAAAACAAAGTGGGAAACAAAGAAATGTTTTCAGGGAAGGAACCACTCTCAGCTACGGGGGGAGCATTGAATTTGAAAGCAGAGGAGGAGAATGAAAGAAAATAGAAAAAGAGTTGTTAACAACTCCATGTTTTCCCTGGTATTGGGAGTGGACATTGCAATGTAGAAGGTGGAAAATTGGCAAGGAAATCCTTGGTTGACTGAGTGCTAGGTAGGAAATTTGGATTACCATACCTAAAATTTTAGGTTGAAAATGAAATTGCACTGAGAGTCAAGCATTCCCTAGATGTCACATTTCTGCCTAGGTGGTGGATTCATCTAAATTTTAAGGAAGAGGTTGATGCACAAAGGGTTACACATAGGGTTTGGATTATCATTTCCACTACAATTAACTTCAATTCTTGGATGCCCCTTTCTAACGCCAAGTGGGACTGAATGAACATAGTTCTGATTTGGGTGAGAATTCCCTATATTCCTCATCAATTCTAGGATGAATTAGTCTTCAAAGACATCGATAACTTGTTGGGAAAATATCTAAAACATGAATCCTCATATCTAACAACATCGAACATGTCCCTCGCTCGCATATCTGTTGTTATCGATCTATACAAAGGTCTGGTTAAAGAAATTGACATTCGTAAGGGGGAGGAAAGAATCCATGTTATGGAATACCAAGGCATACCATTCTAGTGCAGGTGGTGTCATTAGTATGGCCATCTGGTAAAATATTGTGAGCTTCCTCCTCATAAAAGTGAGAATAAAGCCCCCACTAAGGAACATGGCCTTCGAACCAAGAGAAATCACCCAACTCTAGTGTCAGATATCCGAGATTCTCGACCACTACCAGGGAGTTAGTAAATATTTCAGAATTTAGGCTTTTACGATTTGAGTTTTGTTTGTGATTAGTTTCGAGATTCATCGCATATGTTATAGGAAACAATCCCCCAAGGGTGTAAGAGGGAAACTTAGTTTAATTATTGACATGACAAAGAGCAACCTGAATCAATTAAGGTACTGCCCTAGTTTTTTACCCTTTCATTATTTCCACTACTTTAAATGCATACACTGTAAACCAAAAATGTAATGATCAAGGGAGTTTCAAGGTTTATTAGCATTTGATTTACGTCTCCCTCACTGCCAAACCCTCCATTTGAACTCTACCCCCACTGTGGACATTTTCACATGTCCTCCTACTTTGTAGAGTGATTATTCTTCACCTGCATCCTTTGCCACCCTATCCTACCCTTAAAATTCTGAACCAAGTGTTGTTGTTTATAACCTACACTCATAGTTGGTGTTTCCCTAGAAGGAGGACATCATTTGGGGACTAGGAAAGCTCTCCCTTTCCTCAAATGCATGTAGAGGATAAGGTAGGGAGTCTCACTTGACTAAAGCTAAAGAGCTAGCTCGAGAGGACTTAGCTACTAGAAATAAAATATCCATCAAAGGGGACCTTAGAGCATTTACATCCCATGAAGGGGTCCCAAAATAAAGTTTTTCTCTTTCAATTTTTTGGGTTTAACATTTCCCCAAAAAAAAATGTGCTCTAAAATGGTTGGTTAAAGTTTATGGCCTGGATATAATCTTTCTAGAACAATCACTAGGAAATAGATACTCTATAGCTATATTCCTTGAAGCTCTCTCGGGTGGCTGGAGATTCACAACTTTAGATGATAATGGACAATCTAGGGGGATGGCCATGGAATAGAAAACCTATAACATCAAAGTTTTAGATATTTACAGCATGGATTCTAGTTTCGGAGTTGAGGCCCTCTCTAAAGATCATGGTACTTTTCTTAAACCATTAAACATCTATGGTCCATCTCTTAATATACAGGAGTTTTGGGGCAGGATCTTTATCGAATCCATAATCAGGTCTAACAACTTGATTATAGGTGGTGGCTTGAATTTTTCCCTTTGTAGCTTTATATTCTTGGGTCTAAGGGCAAGCCATGATCCCCTTGATGATTATTGTAGTTGTATGTTAGATCAATGTAAGCTCGTGGACATGGAACCAACCAAACTTGTTCCCCACTAGTGGAATTGTTGAACAAGCGATGAGAGGGTGGCCATGAAAATTTATCGTTTCCTTCTTTTGAATGCCTTGGTGGAAATATTCTCTTAGATAAAACAATGGACTGAAATAGGGGAGAATCAAAACAGTCCCATTTTTTTGGAAATTAAAAGTGTATGTCAAAACCGACCTACCATTTTAAGATGAAATTTTCCAAGCTAAAAGTGGAGGCCTTTTGGTCCCTTGTTAAATCGCATTGGAAATATTTTGACATTATATTAATATCTTCAATTGCTGCCCAATTTGAATACTATTTAGGATTAATTAAATAGAAAATGAGGGAATGGGCAAAGAAGAAGAAAATAGCTAAAGTTCAGGAATTGGTGGAGATTGAAAAGTAGCTTCAAGATATTTCAATTGAAGAAGAGGAAGGATTCATTTCACTTGAAACTAGAGAGGCTCTCATAAATTTGCAAAGAAAGGAAGGAATAACTCCTAGTTTCCATAGAGGAGGAATGGAACCTAAAAATTACAGCCATTTGGTTGGAAAGTGGAGATTAAAACACCAAGTTCTTCTAGGCATACACCAAGGGAAGGAAAATGTGTTTTAGCATTTAGATTCTACAAGATCCTAATTGCAACGAGGTCTCAAATTTTGAATGCCTATATTCCATCAGGAAGATCGAGTTTTAAATCTCGTCTGTGCCCCTAAGGGTGCCACTATTGCAGATGTAATCAGATTATCACAACTCTTTCCAAGATTCGTTGAAGAAGAGGAGAGCAAGGCCAACACGAAAGAGTTATCTGATCAAGAAATTGAAATACTTCTGCACAACATTGATAAAGGCAAGAGCCCATGACTGGATGGAAGGGTTGTTGAGTTCTTTTTAGGCCTATATGACATTATTGGGTATGATTAGTTATCCATCATTGAAGAATATGGAAGGGCATGAACCATGCATTCAACCTTCAACTTGGCCCTTATTTCCATCATCCCTAAGGTGGAACACTCTATAACCTTTAAATACCTTCATCCCATTTCTCTCTACAATGTCGTATACAAGGTCATAGTAAAAATCATTTCTTTTAAACTCATGACTATTCTCTCTAAATCCACATCCAAACAACAATTTCTATTTTTGGGTTGGGGCAAAACCATGACGCAATCAGAGTGGCATCGGAGGGCTTACACAACATTATAAATGAAAACTTAAAGGAGCTTTTCATCAATATAGGTTTATCAAAAATATTATGAAAAATTCAATTGGATTGATATAAAAATCCTCATGTCCCATATGGGCTTGAGACTAGACTTTATTACGTGGGTAATGAGCTAGATTTAGTCAGTCTCCTTTCCTATGTCGATAAATGTATCAACCTCCCCCTAATTTCATTACCAAGCAGGGTTGTGTTAGGGTTTCCCCCTCTCCCCTCTTCTATGTTTGCTTGTTGTAGAGGAGCTAAGTCATCTCCTAGCAGAGGGTCAAAGAGAGGGGGGATTTTCAAGGAACCCTTATACCTTGGACTCTCGCTCTTACGCATGTTATTTCTATCGATGACATTATTATCTTCTATAATGGGACTATAATTAGAGAAGGGAGCATGTTAATGGAGACCCTTTCCATTATAGGAAATCGATAGGTACAACCATAAACAACATAAAATCCATTGTTTCTTTCACAGTATGGATAATGTAGAGATCCATCGTATAACCCAATTTCTCCCATATGACTTTAAGCAATTGTATGAGGGCCTAAAGTATAGGGCACCTCAAACCAATTTACAGCTATACACAATGAATATCAGTATTAGATAATTTCCATGGTGGAGAAAAGAACGAAAAGTTAGTGTTTCAAGTGGCTATCTAGTGTTGGCGAACAATTTCTAATAAAATTAGTATTAATAGCCATCCTAGTATATCGGATGTATATTTTTTGGATTCTGAAATGTATGCTAGAAAAATCTGTATAATTTGCTCATGGCTGGGAAGCATGGTGACAAGGTGCTACGGTGTGTTAAATGGTATAAAATAGCATTTCCAAAACTCTTCGGAGGATAGGGACTGAAAAGTGTTTTCTTGTTCTCAAAATCATTGGAAACTAAGTATGAATGGAGACTACTTTCATCACAAATTCTCTAGAAATCAGTTGTTACTCAAAGATATGGCCTTTGGGTTGGGAAGAAAGATAATGAGGTTTTCCCATAGGTTAAATGGGATAAAATAGCAATGCCAAATCTCTTGGGAGGTTGGGGACTGAAGAATATTCTTTTTCTCAAAATAATTGGCAGTTATGTGTGGACGAAGATTGCTCTGATCACAAAGCCTATGGACATCAATTGTTACTCAAAAATACATTGCTACGAACTTGATGGAAGAAAGGATCAGAAGGGTGGAAAAACTAGAGGCCAACATTTGAATGATCTAGAGGTTTGTATTAAACTCTTTTGATCTCATTTGTAATGGGCTGGCATGGAGGGTAAGTAGTGTTGAATGAGTGAGAAATGGCATTGATCCATGGCTTGGAAGCAGACAAGGGATTTTACTTCCCTAACCACTCATTAAGAAAATAAGAGATAGAGGACTCTCCAAACAAGCCCATATTCCTAGCCTTGCAAATTCAATGATTTGGAGACAAGCTCAACTCTTAATTGAAGACCTGCGATTAGAGGACGAGTGCAGAGAAGTTTGGTATGGTTATCTGAATGCTCTGATGGCTTTCCATATAAGACTATGATAAAGAGAAGATGAACTAATTTCGAGCTTCTCCCCCATAAGTACCTACTTCCACAAGCATGGATATATCTCTCTAATGGTTGTCAGAGTTTTAGCTAATTTGAAATGGTGGTGGAAAGAAAAGTGGAAGTCTAAGTGTCTTTCAAAATCAAAACTTCTCATGTGTTGTTTGATGGAGAAGAAGGATCCCACATGGCATGTCCTATAAAAAATATTTATGATTGGTTTGAGATGGTGATCCTTGTGCAAGAAAAATGATGAAACAATAAGGCATATTTTCGTGACATGGCCATTCTATCAACATATAGGGAATTTGTGTAGTAATTCTTTGGCACACACAAGTGCATGGGAAGCTGAGGACTTGGAGGGGGCTTGGATGGAATGGCTCTCAAATCCGAGGTGTCACACCTTCAAAGCTCTCCCCTAGATCATATGTTGGCAAGTGAGGTTGGCTTGGAACAAAGAAATTTTTCAAGATAATCCTTCGATCTTAGAGTAGATAGCAGTTGAAGCATCAACTATCTTGGGCCATTATCCAAAGGAAGATGGAATTTCCCCTCCTAGAGTGATTATAGTTGAAATTGCTAATTGAACCATGTAGTGGGCCTATTTTCATATAGCCTCAAGTAACTTTGGGTAAAAGAGTGGAGAGGATTTTTTCTTTTTCTTTCAAAAGCTCATTTTTTAGGTAAAATTGGGTCTCGGTACAGAGACTAATAATAAGTAAACCCAACTTCATGTTTATGGGGATTTAAAGCTTATAATCAACTACCTAAATAAAAAAAAGTCTCCAAGAACATGTTACTCATGCCTATTCTCGAAAAAACTATGCAACTCCGACTCTTTTAATATTTTTTCATGGTCTCACATTTATAGGGAATGAAACAGGGTAGTATATGATCTCTCAAAAGAGGCATTGGATCTAGAGCAAGGCTTGTGGGGGATTAGGACATAAATGACAAACTATGCCTTTTAATATTTTTCATGGTCTCACATTTATCGGGAATGAAACACGGTAGTATATGATATCTCAAAAGAGGCATTGGATCTAGAGCAAGGCTTGTGGGGATTAGGAAATAAATGACATAAAATTGCAAGAGTCATGCTGTTTTCATTGCTAAGTGGGGTTCAAGTTTACATTCCACTGATGATGTAAATCAAGAGACGTTAGTTTTAATTTTCTAGTTATATAGGGAAAAAAAATTGTCTTTTTGACCTGGTGTAGCAGTTTATTTTGTAAATTAAATACACATCGTTATATATAGAAAATGTAATTTTCTATCATTTTTCAAATAAATGAAATTACAATTTTTGTCTATAAATAACAAGATCTTGCTAGGTCAGTTTCAAAATTTTGTAAAATAAGCCGAAAGTAAAAATAACATTTTAAGAAAATAAATTATTTAATAAATATTGTTTTATATCTAACAATACAATTTAAAATTTATTTTTTTTATTCTAAAATTTATAACTAACTTTGAGGGACATAATTCGTACTTCACAGTCATTTAAATTTGAAAATATATATATATATATAAAATCTCCAAATTTCATAATTAAATTTATATCGAAAAAATAAAAAAATAAAAAAAACCGGCTCTAACATCAAATTCTGGAAAATAATCATCAATTTTTTACATTTTCATGGTTAAAATTTCATTCGCCCTTACATCTTGTAGTCAAATTAGAGAATACTAAACTGAAATCAATTTGTAAACTGTAATATTTGCAACTTACCCAAAACCTGAAGCGAGCTTGAGTCCAAAAAACAAGTATCATAGTAATCGATTTAGACAAACCCCATAACAGCCTTTCTTACCGATTGGAGCAGCAGAATCTCACTGGCGTTGAATATTACACCATGCTATTAACCCTTGTTTACCGCGGCTTACGGTCGAGGTAATTGAAGGCGATATGTGAGGAGGACTGAAAAATTAGTTGAGAAAGTATATAAATGAAATTGTTCGAATCGGGGGTGAAGAGAGGAACATCTTTGAAATTACTAGGAGACGAAAGTTGCTGTGGCCGGAGCAAGAAATTGGGCGAGAAAGGAGACAGCGGTTCAATTAAAATGGGAGCAGAACCAGAATCTTCGGAGGAAGTTACAGCGGACTCCGCATGGTCGGCATCGTCAGGACTGGAGGCCCTGCTCTTCATTTCTTGATTCCTATAATTTTGCAATGAAGTGGAATTGAAATTACAAGGTTTATCGTCACTAGAAAACAACCATATTTTGTTATCTACTGATTCATCAGCATGAGACGATGTTTTAACATCCGCCGGTTCCGATATTATGGTGGAGTCATGATTGGCTGTGAAGTTTTCACTTTTCATAGTGCAAGAACGAGTATCGGACGTGGATGAGTTGCCGGTTAGGCACTGAACAAGAGCCATGAAATCCTCTACTTCTGCGTGGATGATCTTAGGAGACTGCATATAGAGTATGACTGGCTGGGATCTATTGACGACCGCCTTAGACAGAGCAGAGGGAACCACAGTTGCAGGCTTTAGGATGTTGTGAGACTTCCTGCAGATCTTCAGAGGAGGCGGCCTTGCTCCCTGCAACTTACTCATCATGATAATATCCAGAAACCGGTTAAGAAAAACTAATTCTATGAGACTCCTTTCTACCCGATCAGGATTATATCTTGAGTCCCAAAGGAATTCGGAATCCAAGTCAAGTCAATGAGGGCTTTTGTCTCATTTTAGTCCTGGCGCTGCCTTCACCTTTCACATTGAACTCCAAACAAAATTCGCTCTCCATCGGAAAATAAAATAAATTTTTGGTGCCGAGACCCTCGTGGGACATAGAGGTTACCAATGAATTTTGAATTCTGAAACCTCACGTCATGCTGAATTTTGAATGGCCACGTCACCGTTGATGCGTAATCTTCAACATATTCACGGGTCTATCTAATACTTGAGAAAAAGGAAAAGCAGCGATATTTTGTCGCGATGCAGACGAGAATCGTGGAAGAAAGGAATGTTGACTCCACGAAAGGGGGAAAAGAAGCAGCATCTTGTCACAAGGAGGAAAATTGTTGAAGAAATGAATTTAATCCCTTCATATGTTTCGGGAGATCACTCTTATTTTGCAATGATTCCGAGTTGTGTATTTAGAGTGATGGGGTTAATTATCACCAACTTTATTTTTAATATTTAAAATTTGATGACTAAAAGGAAAAAATATCTAGATGTAAAGGATTCATTAAATTTGGTATGAAATATTATTTTAGTGGTTGGAATTTAGTTCTTAAATAAGATTTTTTTTTTACTAATTTATAATATTTATTAAAAAAAATAAACATTTTTTTATGAAATGATATATAACATGTGTGCTAGTATATCTTTATATAACATATAATTGATATTCCACATTTTATACAAGAAAAAAAACTAAGAACAACAGGTCCGCGGACAAGGCACCTATGTCTCACAAAAAAACCTCGTAAGGAGCACTAAATGTAATGAAGAAAATAAAAAACGCGAAAATAACAAAGAAAATAACAAATGTTGGAAGATACTTTGACCAACAAAAAGCTTTGAGATGCTTGAATGGGCCCATCACAACCAAATAGGTTAAGAAGTTAATAGCTATGGACCTCTCTAGCACAGTTGCTTTGTTGGGCCATAACCCCCTCCTCCATAACTAAAATATCTCCATGCAAATAGCCACCAAGTCTGCCAGTTATCTCCATAACTAAAAACATCTCCATGCAAATAGCCACCAAGTGTGTCAGCCTCATAACTGCCATGAGTCTCTGCCTATCTTGTAGGCCCGAAACCTCCTATATATGCTATGCACAACCATCTTGACACCTTATAATTGCCAGGAGTCTCTGCGTATGTTGTAGGCCAAAAGCTTCCTATATATACGATGCACAACCATATTGACTCACTCCAAGTTTTGAATCAAAAACCCTCGCTAAACCACCAAACCCCGCCCTCATTAGCCCCCTATATTCTAACAAAGAACCCTCAACACTTTTAATTCACGAGTTCAAATCATCTTTCAATCCCTCAGACTCCTGTTTCTCCATAGACCACCAAACCCTAGACCTCATTAGCCCCCTATATCTACCCGTTGTAGCATTGGAATCCAAAACCCCTACTAAACCACTAAACCCTCGCCTCGTTGCCCCATATTTAAACAAACAACCAAATTCTCACTCAACATTTTTAAGTCACCCACCAAAGTCGTTCATCCCTCCCCTTCCATAAAATAGTGGTGCCAGGCCTCTCATTACCCCTTGGACCACCAAAACCCTCAACCTCATTTACCTATCATCAAATGACCACAAAACTTACTCTTTTTTTTAATATTCATCCAATTTTATAATTTCAATTAATTTGAAATTCCATCAAAAGTTGAATAGATATTGTTTCCTCATGCATAATCACAAAATAAATTATTATGTGTATATAAAATTTCTTAAAATTATATAGAAAATATATAATTAAATAATTGGCATAATATTTTTCAAAAATTAATTAAAAAAATATAAAATTATTTCCCTCTATAAATGGTTAAATAAAATATCAATGATGTACATATTTTTTTAATGAAAATATTTATTACTGTTTGGGTGTTGATGCTCTTACAAAAGTCAATAAAATTGTTGTTCTGGAAAACATGCTCAATCTTGCAAAAATACATTGAAAATGTTATTGGTACATATCCTCCCATAATCTGGATGGAATAAATAAAGCTTGATATAATTCATAATGGCAGAAGTGTCCTCAGACACATAATTTTATTAATCAGAAAAAATAATTACATAATTGATTTGCAAGAGGTTACACCCGAACAACCAAACACTCTTGCAATGAGCTATTTATAAGCTCCATGTCCTAACTACCTCTAATTATGGATCACTTATTAAATAACAAGTGTCCATTTACATTAAATGTTATTCAAACCAACTAGCTAACTAATCTCCTAAAATAGAGCCTAAGATACGACACATTTGGAGAGTCATATCTTGTTACAACAATATACTAATTTCTAATTGTCTCCATTAATTAATCATTCTAGAATAATAATTATTAATTTAATTTCTTAAATTAATAATTATTTTATTTCAATTTTATAACCTATGATAATAAATTATTTTTGGATCATCTAACATTCCCCCCTATGATCCAAAGATACGTTACAACAGATACCAAGTTCATCCCTGAACTTAGTAAATTTTATTCTGCCAAGCGGTTTCGTGAAAATGTCGGAGATCTGATCTTCGGAAGGATAATAAACTGGCTTGAGGACATCTTTGGCAATGAGAGATCTGATATGATGATACTTGGTGTCCACATGCTTTGTCTTTGAATGAAAAACTGGGTCCTTGGCAAGTTTGATGGATGACTGGCTGTCAATGAATAATGACGTAGCTTCTGCCTGAGAAATGCCCAAGTCCTGCAAAATTCTGCGCAACCAAACAATTTCACATGCTGCTTCCCATGCTGAAATGTACTCTGCTTCTGCTGAAGAAGTGGCCACTGTAGCTTGTTTCTTACAACTCCAGGATACTGCTGCTGATCCCATGTTCATTAAATAACCTGATGTTGGTGCTCGATCATCAATACTCCCAGCAAAGTCGGCATCAGAATATCCACCAAGTACAAAATTTTTAGTCTTTGTGTAAAGAAGACCAAAATCTTTTGTTCCTTGGATATATCGAAGAACTCTTTTGGCTGCATACCACTGGCTGTCTCGTGGTTCTTGCATAAAACGTGAAAGAATACTGACTGCATAAGATAGATCAGGACGAGTATTTGTCAAATAAATCAAGCTCCCAATCAACTGTCTGTAAGTTGTACTGTCCACCTTTTCCCCCCCTTGAAATTTTGAAAGTTTCAAGTTTTGCTCCATGGGGGTGAGAACGGGCTTGCAATCTTGCATGCCAAATCGCTGAAGAACCTCTGCGGCATACTTACTCTGAGAAATGAAAATATGATGTGGACGTTGGAAGACTTCAACTCCAAGATAGTAGTGAAGTAATCCCAAATCTGTCATCTTAAAACCTGCATGTAACTCCTTTTTCACATGTGCAATATGATCATCATGATTGCCAGTGATGATCAAATCATCTACATACATAACAAGAATTACCAAATATTTTCCCTGTTATCGCACATACAAAGTATCATCAGATTCACTTCGTTGAAAACCAACTTTCTTAAGGTATTCATCCATCTTTGCATACCAAGCTCGGGGAGCTTGTTTTAACCAATATAAAGCCTTGATCAATTTGCAGACTTTATGTTCTTGTCCTTCAACTTCAAAACCTGGTGGTTGGGTCATATACACTTCCTCCTATAAATCCCCGTTGAGAAAAGCACCTTTCACATCCATTTGATGAACTTTCCATCCTTTTTGAGCGGCAAATGCAAGTGTTAATCGGATGGTGTTCCATTTAGCCGTAGGAGCAAAAGTTTCTTCATAATCAATGCCTTCCTGCTGCGCAAAACCCTTTGCGACAAGTCGTGCTTTATACTTTTCAAGTTCACCCTTCTGATTATACTTAATTCTGGAAACCCATTTACAGCCTATGGGTTTAACATTTGCTGGACAATCAACAAGTTTCCAAGTGTTGTTATCAATTACTGCTTGATATTCGTCAACCATAGCCTGTTGCCATTCTTTATGTTTTACTGCCTCTTTGTATGTGGAAGGTTCAGTAAAATCATTTGCTATCAAGGCAAAATTGCCTTCACTTCTATGTGCCCTTCTGGTGCCACTTTTATTCTGTTCATCAGGGTTTACATCTTTCAAAAGTTGAACTGCCCATTTCGGAAGTTGGTGCTCACTTGTTTGTGATTCTGTAAAGTCCCCATCATTGTAAAGAGGATTAATATAAACTGATGTTCGTCGTTCAGGTGAAGAATGTGGAGAATCACTGTCAGAAGAACTGCTGCTGCTTGGAGATGCGGATGAACTGCTAGAAGACCCAGATGATGTTGTTGATGTAGATGGACTGGATGACTCATCGTCAGAGGAAGGAAAATCAAGTTCATACCAATTTGGTGAAGTTGGTTGACTTTGCATTTTTCCATTTCTTTTACTTCCCTAGTTTCTAATTTGTGAAGAAGATTTTCAATTTCTTCAGCACTCTTACTCTCTGTTTCATCAAAAATGACATCCCTGCTCACAATGAATTTTCCATTGGTCAAAAGACAATACCCTTTCTTCTCATCAGAATAGCCAATCATTGTGCATTTTAAACTTCTTGAGTCAAGCTTAGTTCGTTTTTCTTTCGGAACTAAGGCATAACACATTGACCCAAAAACTCTAAGATGTTTAACTCGAGGTTTGAAACCAAACCAAGCTTCATAAGGTGTGATTCCGTCTAAAGAAGCAGTTGGAGATCTGTTTCTTAAGTAGACAGCTGTATGTATTGCTTCCGCCCAATATGTTGGACTTAACCTCTTGAATGTTAACATGGATCTCGCCATTCCTAACAAAGTGCGATTCATTCTTTCGACTACTCCATTTTGCTATGGAGTGTAAACATTAGTGAGATGTCGTCTTATGCCATTTTCACTGCAATAAGTTTTGAATTCATTTGAAGTGAATTCTCCCCCATTATCCGTCCTGAGAGTACCTATCTTTTCTTTGACTTCATTTTCAACAAGTTGGCGAAAAAGTTTAAACTTATCAAATGCTTCTGACTTGTTCTTCAAGAAGTAAACCCAAGTCATTCTGCTGAAATCATAAATGAATAGTAAGAAATATTTGCAACCACCGAATGAAGTTTGTAGTGGACCACAAACATCACTGTGAACTAGTTGTAGCCGCCTGTTTGCACGCCATGAACTTGTTGGAAAACTTTCGCGATTTTGTTTCCCATAAATGCAAGCTTCACATTTTGCATTTTCCCTTTTGAATGTGGGAAGTCCTTTAACCATTCCTTGTTTATGCAATTGAGAAAGACTCTCAAAATTCAAATGTCCATATCTTACATGCCATAGTCTTATAGGTGAAATACCTGTAGTCATTGCCCCTGCAAAATCAGAATGCCTTGGAATAACTGTCCCTTTCATACGTAACAGTTTTCCATCTTCATAACCTGTCATAACTGTTTTCAAGTTTTGTTTCACTGAATTAATCTTCACTAAACCATCTTCCATAATCACCTGATGTCCTGCTTGTCGAATCGTGACTAAAGAGAGCAAATTTTTCTTGAAACTGGGTACATACCATACATTGGAAATCATTTTTTCTCCAATACCAGGGAGAAAAAAATTTACTACTCCTTTTCCATAAGGAGTATGTTTTGTATCATCAGCAAGAAAAATGGAATTAAGTTGGCAATCTTGAAAATTCCAGAAAAAATCACGTCGACAAGTCATGTGCTGAGTTGCCCCGGAATCCAAGATCCAGGCATCTTCATAGTCACTTCTAAGATGGGATGAAAGTTGTGATGCTGGTGAGGAAGTAAAAACATATTCTGAGTTATCTTAATCTTGATCATTTGCAAATTGTGCTGAATGCTGCTGAAACTTGGGAATTTTATTAAGTGATGTTCGACAATCTTCAGCATAATGGCCAACTTTTTTACATCTGCGACATACAATTTGACTTAAGTCTCTTCCTCTTCCTGAAGATTGTCCTCTGCCTCTGCTTTGACCTCTATTTTGAGATTGTCCTCTACCTTGACTATTATATCCTTGTCCTTGAAAATTGCCTCTTCCTTGGTTGTTTCCTCTACCTTGAAAATTATTTCTTCCTCCTCTGTTAAAATTGTTGCCTCTGCTTTGGCTTCGACCTCGATTATGTGCTGCTTGATTCTGATTCCCTCTGCCTCTTCCTCGAGAACTATCTGTTGATGACTTACTAGTGCTGGCCTCTGTGAGAAAAACATCTTCACCAACTTTCTTCTTCTTCCCAAAAGTTTTATCATGTTGACTTAACATTTCACAAAGTTCATCAAACTTTAGTTTTTCTAATTTCCCAGTTACTTGTAAAGTCTCTAAAAAATGCATATAGGAAGAAGGAAGCCCAACAATTACAATTTTGACCATAAAGCTATCATCAATTGCAGGAAAACCAGCATTAATAATTTCCTGCCTAATATTCTTAATTCTGGAGAGGTATTCAAGAATATCACCATCTTCAGTTAATTTTTGTTGCAACAATTTTAATTGTAAATCGACTTTCTTTGATTCAGGCTGAGTATCAAAGAGGTCTTTAAAAGTTTTCAAGGCAGTCCATGCATCTAAAGCATTTTCTATATGGACATACATTTCATCATTCACAGACGATTTAATAAGAGCTAGGGCTTTAGCATTCTTGATTTCCCATTTTGCCAATGCATCTGCATCTGTGGGTTTATTCGGCTTAACATCTCCATCACATATTCCCTGCCATAATTCATTGTAAATGAGTGTGCTTTCGATGAGACGATGCCATGTTTTATAAGATTTGGTGCCTTCAAGTTTGTTGGAATCAGAAAACAAATTAATCAATTTAGACATTTTAGCGTTGAAGCATCGCACTAAGAATCAGAACAGAAATGACAAGATAGTCAACACAACACGCAAAAAACACGATCTATTGGGGCTTGGCCTTGACCCTCGAATAGTCGTCAAAACAGGAGAAAATTGACTGAGCTTTGCACTTGGCTCTAGTCAATTTCTCAATTTTACAAGGCAACTTTCAAAATTTGACTTTTTACAATGGTGCTTTTGCGCAATATGATAAAAAAGAAATTACCCCCCCTCAAAGTAAAATTACTTTGAGTTACAATGTGATGATCCCAAAAAACTTCTTAAAAACAAATTACCCAACACATCTTATCTCCCCAATTTACAAATTACAAATAAACCTCCTTATTACTCAAAAAAAAAAAAATTCAAAACATCACCCTTATTACTCCATTACAAGGCCCTTTTTTTTGAAAAAAATACTTTAAAAAGCTCACTCATCACTCGATTACAAAGCTCACCTTATTTCTCCCAAAAAAAAATCACTTATTACTTCACACACAATAAATTAAAAAACACCATGTCTCTCCAAAATACAAAAAAAATAACTCCTTATCTGTCTGCGTCTTCACTCTTCAATTTAACTTTTGTTTTTAATGCCATACAAAATCAGCTACTTCAAGTCCATACACCAAACATAATATCGTTCAAATGCGCAAATAGAGAAGGGGGTCCATGGGTTGCCCAATGTGTATGAGCAATCCCCACACGGTTTGTGAATAACTCCTCCAAATTCAAGTCTGCCACATCGGCTTCTTCATAGACCGACCTGACTAACTGGTCGATCTTACCCTCCTGGCGAAACACCAAAGGGGGAGAAAATTAGGACTGGCAACTGCCATTTATGGATACATTTGTTGGGTGAGAATTAATTGAAATTCCTGCGGAGTCATAGCCTTTGTATTCAAGCCTTCTCAGGCCATTGAAGAGAACCTCAAGGATGTATCTCCTCTCCCTACACACGCAGTAATTAAGGTGATAATCAATTGAAATTCCTGCGTATTTGTGCGTTGCAAACTTACGTTGAATTCTTCGCTCAGCAGATCATACACGAGCCGGTGGCGTTTAACGAGGCTCTGTCCTTCAAATTTTGGAGAGACAATTTTTAGATTGAAATGCGTTTCTGTGGCAGCAGTGCCCTTAAGACCTTCATGGCCTGCGTGCTGATAGGAAACATTCTCGACCTCCAATGAAGTGGGTTCCAAGATGGGCTCAAGCTTGGCACCCAATACAGCTGCACGCTTCCGCTTTTTGCATTTCTAATGTGCTTCCTTTGTAGAATTACGTGAATCACCAGTCTCTGAATCTTAGGTGCCTTGCAACTACAACCAGAAAATCAACTAGATGCTGATTGTCAGCGTTAATGAATTTTGGCCAACAACGCTTTCATTATTACACATTCTTCAATGCTTTCAATATTACACTTAATAAAAAAATTCCATCCAACTTTGCATTAAATCTAGGCAGGGCGTATGTTCCAGCATCAAAAAATCATAATCAATTTGCAGATTAAAATCTGAAATCACAAAACTGGGAAATTTCATACCAATTATTCACTTGATCAAATCAAAAGAGTTTTCTAAAAACCTGTAGAGCTGGAATCTTCTCCTCAAATCCACTGCAGCATCACTGGAGCTTTGATACCACAATAATGGCAGAAGTGTCCTCAGACACAAAATTTTATTAATCAGAAAAAATAATTACATAATTGATTTGCAAGAGCTTACACTCGAACAACCAAACACTCTTGCAATGAGCTATTTATAAGCTCCATGTCCTAACTACCTCTAATTATGGATCACTTATTAAATAACAAGTGTCCATTTACATTAAATGCTATTCAAACCAACTAGCTAACCAATCTCCTAAAATAAAACCTAAGATACAACACATTTGGAGAGTCATATCTTGTTACAACAATATACTAATTTCTAATTGTTTCCATTAATTAATCATTCTACAATAATAATTATTAATTTAATTTCTTAAATTAATAATTATTTTATTTCAATTTTATAACCTATGATAATAAATTATTTATTTTTGGATATCTAACAATTCAGTTGCTTGAAAATGTTATTGCCACATATCCTCCGATAATGTGGATGGGATAAATGAAGCTTCATATAATTCAATTGCTTAATCTAACTTAACAAAATGCAGGCCAATATAGTATATGTTGAATAGTGAGCCTCTTGATGCAGCAAGAGGTAGGCATCCAAATTGGAATATCTTTTTCCAACTCAATCACTTGAAAACGGCGTTGAATTAATATTTGTAAACCACTACAAACGATAAAAAAAAATATGTCCTTTAAAGATAGTTTGTGACTTAAGAGACCTATGCGATGTGATTAGTAACGATTTTTAATAATTAAATTGTGGAATGATGCTTTTTAATATTTAAATTGTGGAACGTAAGTTATTTTAAGTACATGTTTTATTATATTTTTTAACTGTAATGCTTTTTTAATATTTAAATTGTGGAACTTAAGTTATTTTAAGTACATGTTTTATTGTATTTTTTTACTGTAAATTAAAAAAAAAGTGATTTTTGATTTCTATGTAACATAATTACTTTTTTTTTTTCAAAAGTATAATATTGTTATGGTTTTAACCTTTTAAAAGTATAAAATTATTTTCTATAGTGGGATAACCTTTACTTAATCATGTTTAATTTGTTTATTTTAGTATTCAATTATTTCTTTTGGAGAATAAATTTTTGAATTTATCTTTTTCTTTTAAATTTTTGAGTTTGTCATATTTTTTTAATGAAAAAATGAGTTGAAAATTTGCTTTTCTTATATTTCTTTAATGAAAAAATGAGTTTAATATTTATTTTTTTAGAAAATTTTAATTTTGAAAACAATATAATTCACTCTAAAAAATAAAAAAATTCATATTACCAAATAGTGTCATATTTTATTATCATTACAATTAATTAGAATTAATTAAAAAATAAAGATATATCTATATTAAATCTCTTATATCAAATCAATGTATAATTTTTTCTATGATAATAAACAATGTTTTCATATTTTAGTAGAGTTTATAATATTTATATTAAAAGTTTCTAACTTTTTCGTTTAGTTTAACTATTTTTTTTAATGATCTATATTGTTTTTAATAAAAAGTTTTTATGATTAATAATATTATGTAACAAGTTCCAGGGTGTAGCTCAATTGGTGATCAAAGTAATGTGAAATTTGTGAAAAAAAGAAGGACAAGTCACAGGTCTCCTTTTTGTATATAAAAATACTCCACTTATTTTATCTTGATGAGAGGCTTATTGATGTAATAAATCTAGAGAGACATCCAGAAAGATAAAATATATCCAAAACATTTATAATCTGTAATATCAAAATCAAAGTAAATACACCATATCCTATACTCCTTATGAAATCATTTCTTTCACCCATTGAGACCAAGGCCATAACCAAATATGTAATGTATAAGAAGAGGCTACAAAACGTGCAAGACAATAAGATTCCTAAAGTTACCAACTCTACCCAAAACCATCTTCAACTCAAGCAAGGATGGGATAATTTTGGCTAGATCATTAGGATATAAAGAGAGATTCATTTTGTACAATAAAGATAATATTTAAAATATTATTAGTGGAAAGATTAAGGAGAATTTATGGTGTTATAAGGAGTTAGAGAAGAAAAGGAAGGCGAGGTCCATAATGAAACTGGGCATTGGACAATTGCAAAAATAAAAATAATTAAAAAATTATTGTGAAAGACATTTTCTTTATGTTTCCTAATTATAAAAATAAAAATTTAAATAAATCCAATAAATTTAATCTTATGGTAGGTTAATTATCATGAAATTTAAATTCAATTATACATACTTCAACTTGAAAAATATTTTAAAAATTAAAAGATTAAAAAATATTAAAATATTAAAAAATATTGTAATATTAAAAAATTATCCATTACCAAACTCTTCAAATTAAAAGTTTAAATAATATAATTTTTTTTAATTAATTTTATATTCTTAACATCATTATTATAATTTTTTATTAATTTTAATTAAATTTTATACATTCTAAAGCATTTACATCAATAAATTAATTTTTTATATGCATTAATGTTATTTTTTAAAGAAAAAGAATAATTATCTTTTTTCCATATTTTCAATTAAATTATTAACTATTTTTTTTTTTTTTATCTTTTTATTTTTTCATTTTAATTTTGGCATCATTAGTTTCTTTTATGTTTTATGTTTTTAATGGGTAAACTCAACTACTATTACTTAATAACTATTTTAAAATAAAATTTTATTTTCTTGTATTTAAAATTTATAAATAATATTTTATATTAAAAAAATATTTATAATTATTTTTTATTTTTTTCCAATACAATTTTATTTATTTATTAATTGATATTAAATTATATAATATTAAAATTTCCTTGCTGCAATTTGCAAAAACTATAGTAATCAAATGCATTAAAAAAATTATTCAACAAAATTTATTATGCAATATATTATATTTGAATATTATAGCACGACAATATTGATAAATTCCAAGTGCTCATCAATTAACGGAATCTATGTAAAAATATTGATAATAGATGACATAATTAAATTAAGAGAGAGAATCTTCGGCGAAAATCACATAGAAAATTAATTGTCGACCGTTTGGAACCAACAAGTGTGCTTCATCATCAAGACAGGTTGAAGAAATAGATCCAGCTGAGCAAGTTAAATAGGCAGAGCAGAGACTCCTGACTAACGGAGTCTCTCCTCTGCCTATTTATACATGCAGAATTTATGATCAAAATTATAATAATTGAAACCTAAAACCTTTTTAGAATGTACGTATAACTTCCAACTAGACTCCTTTTTTGGTCTCTCAGTTTCTTGCTCCTTACTGTTCAGCTACTCTTCGGAATTCTATTTCAGGGCTCTCATCTCAGGACATAACCATGTATTTTGTTTGTATCTTTCAATGGCAAGATACTGTTGCAGTTTCGAATGAAAACTTCCCACGAAACTCTCATTAATCCACCATCTCCTATTTCCTCATAGATTCGTAACTAATGGAATGTTCGATAAGCGCCCTTCCACGGGTAAACATTAGACGAGAAGTCTATCATATTTGCAAATGAACGAGTCAAATATAGCGGAAAGTTGACAGCTGTCCAAATTTTATGGTGCGGCGCGTATAAATTACGGCAATGCTACGCTGAGAATAATGTCTGCAGTTTTCATCATTCCCTTGTAACGATACCACTTTTAGCAACACACAATTTGGAATCAACCCTATAAAATCCTGAACTTTTATAAAATATCTATCTTTCGTCAATATAAGCATCTTTTTGACCTTGAAAACTGCAACGCATTCTTGCTTATTCTATATCGGCGGGCCTCTTATTATTAATGGAGTTTACGCGCTCAGAACACTGTACTAATATCGGCCGGAAGCTTCCATTAAAAAGTCTTTTAGAACTCTCCAGCGTTTGACAGTTGCCAGTCTAAGAGCGTCGCCCCATCTGATATCTCAATTTCCAAAAATATTATTAAAGATGTCATAACTGAAGGGAGATTTAATCCCAAGTCTAGCCCAGTCACAATCCTTTTTCAGTCTATCCGGTGCATTGAAAACACTGAAGCCATGCGGGCCTTGGAATACTAATGGCCACTTATTACTTACATTTTTCAAACAAGGTCTCCCACGACTTCCTCGTGTAGGCATTTCTATGGTATCAATAATAACCCCTGGCATCAACGACACTAGTTCAACTTTCCTGTGTTTTTCCTGCCAGAAAGTGTCTCGAAACAGAGGAGCGATGAAGAGAGCACTGTAAGACCGCAATCTCCGCATGCGATTTTAGTTTCAAATATTTATAAAATTGTTAATTGACCAAAAATCTCAAGCAAGTGGTATAACGATTTCAACCATTCATAATTTACTGGTTTTCGAGGGAAGCAAACATCACGGTGGAGTCTGGAAAGTGAAAGCATTGATATAAATATACGGCATCCAATATCTGCGCTGCTGCAAAGCATTTTCGTAGCACCGTGGATATTGCTCTTGGATTAAGTGAGCAACCGTATCTTTGAAATTCTAATTGTGGGCATTTGAGGTTCAAGTTTTAATCTACAAACTTTGGAGTGGAATTCTTAGCCTGTGATTCCCATTTTGAATGGTTGAAATTGGGTTTCCTCATTGGAGAGATAATTTTTTATATTTTGTAAAGTGTAAATATGTTATTTCTATACGGTTGGTTGGTTGATTTGACCGTAGTGGACAAGTTAGACAATAATATATAAAAAGGTTAGACATTAATATATAAAATTTATATAAAAGTAGAAAATACAACTGGCTAGCTGCATACTAGTCCTTATTTCTTATTTCTTTGGGTAGTTATCGGTATGCTACAATCAATTCCTGATCAATTGTTGTACGACTTTTCCGTGCACTATTCACCTCTTTTAAAGTTTTTACTAGCTCCATCTTTACCATGTAAAAATGGATTTTTGTCATCCATCGGCTAATGTATTTAATTCCCATTAGCCTCATGGTAAATTCCCTATCTCTTATTGTAGGACTTTTTTGTCTCCCGCCTTTTGTTAGACGCACTCCATTTCTGTTATGAGAGGTAAATGCTTCTATTAAGTGACATAAAGATCAAAGATCTTCATCCTGTTGACTTGAAAAGCATACATATGCGAAGATATCCTGGGCTCGCTAAAAAAGCTCAAAAATGAGAGGAAGAAGGACCGCCCCATTTTGTCTTTATTCAAAATATAGGATTTTCCTTATTCATTTTTATTATTGAAACTGAAAAAAAAAAACATATAACAGCTGACTGCGTATTGCTATTTCGAATTTCTGCATCAAAGTTTTTAATTCATAATTCTATTTTTATCTTTCCATTAAATTTGAATCTGTAAATTGTAGAAATAAAGGGAAAAACTGTTGAACTGTCATCCAAAATCTCTAAACTGTCACCCAAAACTTCTATTAACAATGATGAGTTTCTTTTGATTGACCTCATGAAACCCAGTGTGCATTCGATTCATATGAGCTTCCAGCCTTTACATATCATCATTTTCAAGATTTGCACCATATCTTATTAGCGTGGAAGTCTTACTTGACCCAAGTTATCATACCCTAGACTCACCTATCTCATGAGTTTTGTCACCTAATGTTAAAAACATATATTCCAAGAAAACAGGCAATAGTGTCAAAGACTGTGTTTGTTCAGTTTTTTATTAATCTTGAACCTATTTTGCAAATGCTAAACCTTATAATGCCTAATGAGATCAAACCTTTAATTAAGGAATTTATGAGACAATTGTGAGGAAACATATATAGTTATTTGATCCTTGTTACCTATAAATGCTTCATTATTAGAACACAATTCACCATTTTCTATAAATATTTTCTCAGAGACATCTAGACTGATCATTTAAATGATTTGTTGTTGGGTACAATATGAACATAACCAAATAGTGGATGAAGTCATACTAGGGGTTTTTATCTTTTGTTTCAACCATTAAAAAATCCTTTGTTAATGACCAATTGACAAATTACAAGGTCACCAAGTCTTTTAGGTACTAATCCATTGTAGTTTATATGTTTCTATTCTTTCAAGTAACAAGTATTTTGGTGTACAATTTCAAAGAAGGATTTGAATGGAAATGTTCTTTCAGTTATTCAAATGGACATCGATGTTGAGAAAGCATTGCCAGGAGTTTTCGTTCTCAGCTTTACTAACAAGTTTTTATTAGTTTTTTTTAGTCTCATGTATGATATATTACCACGAAAGTGTTCGTAGAGATAAAGAGAATTGTACATTTGAGAGATACAATTAGAATGGGAGATTGGTTTTTCTATAAGCAATTTTCTAAGATTAGAAATTATGGTAGTGAATTAGCACCCTCTAAACTAGTTTTGCTCCTATTCAAAATTTTGCACTAGACTTTATCGAGCAATGCTTAAATGTAGATTAGATTCACTTTCTTTTGCTAGAAAACACCTTGCTCGTTTTAAATTAAAGGTTGAGATTGGGCCATTTGTGGTAAATAGTAGAGTAGATGGTGCACAAGTTAAAACCATGTTATAGGAAAATGATGTTTGTGTATGACCGTGTAACATTTCTCTTAATTTACATAGAAAAATATGTTATTTTTCCAATAAATTACACAGTGAAATATATATGTGTGTGTGGAAGGTAAATAGTCATGGGATTTTGAGCCTTGTCTTTCATAATTTACAGAATACAAAATACATCATAACATGATGATCACAAATTGAGCTATCTAATCACATATTAGTTACTGTTTACAAGTAATAGTTTGATGTTTCTATTTTGCCCCTATGAAAAAGTACCATAGGAATGCTTCTGCATACTTAATATATTTCTTGGCATCTATTTTTCTTAATGTTTTAGGCATAGTTCCAAATCTTGGTATATCATGCACTAAGCTTATCCATTTCATAATATTCAAGACTATAAAACTTCCTTTATATATATAAAATCTTTTATATATACATAATTGTAGGCCCTATATACATAGCTATAGGCCTTACATTTCAATTTATAATGTATATAACCCTTAAATTATGAAAATGGTGCTCAACCCTTCAATTCAAAAGTTGTGGGTTATCAACATATATTTGTGTGTGTGCACACTCACTTTGGACTTTTTCCACCTTTGTCGAATTTATTTGCGACTCATGTCTATATATGGATCTATGGTACTGTATTCCATTATGGTTTCCGCACAAATATACATCACATAGTGATTGTTCGCAGGTCAGGAGCCCACACTGTTTACGTGGAACCCTAGATAGCTGGTAAGTTCGATGGTGAGGACGATTCTATGGTTGATCAATGATGATGGCTTCTTGGATTGCTATCAGGGTATCTACCCTACCTTTCCCCAACATCATGATCTCATTGTTACTTTCCCTAGTTGCGAATTGAGCTATGTAACCTCATGTTGATTCAAACTGTAAAAAGGGGGTTCCTCCCATTTTGAGAGTGTTACCATCATATTTTTGGTAGTTTTTACTTGGATTCACCATCTTGAAGTTAATACGAACATAGGCAGGGTTGTTTCATGCACCTGGTTTAACTTTTCTGGTAATTTCTTAGAGTTCTTGTTCATATATATATATATATAAAAGTTGGTTTACGACGTTCTCAAGAATTCAACCACTAATTATTATTTTGGTTGTTTGTAGGTTAAACCTTAGTCTCTCTTCGACGATTTAAGTCGTGGCATCTAATTTTTATAAGGGTTCGACTTGGTTTTGAACTCTCTAGGGGGTTTATACAATGTTATTTCTCATGGTAAACTTAACCTCGAAAACCTAACCCTAACAATTTCAATTGTTTTTTCTTTTCTTCCATATGCTATATCATCTTGGAGACTAAACATTCCTCTTCCACGGCGAGGAAATATGGAGTTCCTTTAACCACAAGTAAAATCTATTTAGCTTCCTTGGTGATTTAATTTCCTTTCCTTATGGTGAAATTTTTTGAGAAAAATTAAGAATGGCTAATGACCTCACTCATTTCTCTCACAGGTTAGTACCAGTGGCATTTTTGTTCTCGTTTGCGCATTTGTTGGAATGGCTTCTATGATTTTCTTTGTTTCTTCGCATCTCAATAGTTGCGTGCTTATTAAACATTATTCTTTCCAGGATTCTCTTCCCATGGGCAGACTTTTATCTTTTCCGCGACTATTTTGGAATTGTGTGTCAGGGTTTTGAAGAAAAGGCCCTATGTTGGCAATATGTACATTTCTATTTCTAAACTCTCTGTTTGGAGGTTTATTGATAGTATTAAGGGAAAATCCCCGGTTTATGTAAATAAGAATTTCAATAATATTCAGGCTCTATTTTTTGTTTGTTTGATGGTTTCTCCTTTTCGTGAGAATTTATTTTCAAACTCCTATTTATTATTCCATTCTTGGGCGAGGCACACATGGCCGCAACTTGTAAAAAAAAATTTTACATTTCAAGAACAATAACTGAATCTTGTTATATAATTCATTATGAATGATAGTTAAACATGATTTTTGAAATAAAAGTTATGATATTGTTTAAGAAAAATAAGGCTCAGGCCGGATTTACGGTAAAGCCTAGAGGTGGTTGCCCTTGAGTAGGCCTATGAATCATTGTGAGTGAATGGTGAGATATATGGTAAAGCCTAGAGGGTGGTGTCTTGGTTTAGGGCCTAGTGATCCCTGGATCAGATTGTGGACTGCGGTAAAGCCCGAGAGACTAGGACACAAGAAAATTCCTCATTGTGTAGGTGTAGAAATCTAGTGGCATCCATGGTTGTTTTTTCCTAGTGATCTAGTGGAAATCATGGTAAAGCCTGTTATTACAGGTTTATTGTGTTGGCTTAGTGAACCGGGATGGATTGCCGTAAATCCTAGTTTCTATTGATGAGGGTGTGGTGGTTTAGCCTCAGGATGCCTTGGTTGGTTCTTTTGGTTTGAGTCCCACATTCATACTTGGAATATGGCACGGGGCCGAATGGAGGAAGAGAGAATTGGCTTAACCATTCTATGGTTGGGTGGAATGTGGTAGTCCCATCCCGGGTTGGATTTTGCATTAATTAATAAGAGGTTCTCTCTTGATATCTTATGTATAAATGTACTGGTTTATATGTGGATTTTATGGTTGATGTATTCTTGATATTTCTATTGATTATGCTAGTTATAAGCATGTATTATGATATTGAAGATGTATGGATTTCCTCATGTTTTGATTTGTAAATGAATGAACAATGTATCTATGACCTAATAGGTGATAACACAACTAATGATATAAGGGAACAATGCTTCTTAGCGATTCTTAGATACGTATGAGACCCCTATGCTCAGATCTTTTGTTTACTCCTCTAGATTACATAATTGTGATATGTTTGACAAAATTCTTGTCATGGCTAGTAGGGGTCCATTCAATCCCTTGTTCAACTAATTGCATTTGTATCATCATTGCCTTGATATATTCTTGTTCTGAATGTGTCATTTAGTTTTGGGATTTAGGACTGAAAACATGGCTCAAATCTCAGGGATGCTGGAACAACACTAAGTGGAAAAGTCCCTAGACGTTGGCATACCATGATGTGGGAGTGTCCCGAGCCTCCTAGATGCATGCATGCCCATGTCATGGGAGTGTCCGGGGGTTAGTTGGTCTAAAAGCTCAGTGGGACCTAGGGGTTGGTTACCTGAGAGGTTGAGATGGTTCCTGGGAGTCTTGTTGTTGATGTGGAAGGTCTATATGGTATGTTTCTATCGGTTCCACTTCCTTAAGGTGACTGAGGAGATCGAATCATATCATAGTAACTTATCATCACATGTTTACTCTGGTTGGCTAATTACTTGGGTAGATGTGGGAGGAGGGTGCTATATATTGGTATCAGAGTAGGTTCACCCCTCAGACTGAATTGTAAGTGTGTGTTGGTCATGCATTCATGTCGGTTTCATGTGTTAATCATCCTTGTGGTCTATATGCTTGTTTCACATGCATGGTGTCAGTCATGGTTGTAGTGATGTCGCCATGTGAAAAATGATGTTGTTGTTGTGAAGTGTGTCATCATGAGTGTGTAATTGGTTACATATTGTTATGCTTGCATAATGTCAATGTACATTAGTATGGTTGTTGTTGTCGGGCATAAGGTCATGCTATATTTAGTTGATATGGTCATGAATTAATGACTCAACTCTAGCTAGACTGATGGTTACATCATTATACGCTTATGTATATATGTCTATATGCTTTCATGATTATGTTATACATCTATTACACTAATTGGTAGATCTTGAGATGAGATATCCTCCTTGAATTTTTTTTAAGGTACGTTGGTTTATTTTTATTTGGTTTAGCTAACATAGTATTCCTTGTAGGAAAAAGATCAAAATGATTAGAAAAATGGTAGACTACAAAGGTTTTCCCTATGAATCAGATGAGCAGCATTGTGTTGGGCAATCTTCAAATTTAGTAGACACATTGAGAACCTTGGAGGAATAAATAATGAGTTGTAAGGTGAACAATGACAAAATCATGCATGCACAAGAGAAACAAGCAGTGATTAATGCAATACTCGTTCAAAATTTGTTAGAATTGTAGTGACAAGGACCACTTTGGATGCCATGGACAAGAGAAAAGAACTAATTGGGCATATGGCAGTAGTTCTCATAATGGTCACAGGTTGGATAGAGATGATAGGGTTAAAGATGGCAGATTTTTGGATACTTCGGATAGGAGAGGTGATGGATATAGGTATTATTCTAGTTCCCGTTCTGATAGGCATCATGATCGTCATCATTATCATCCTTACAGGAGGAGTGATAGGGGATACCTACAAGATGAGTTTAAGAAAGTAAAGCCACCTACTTTTGATGGAGACTTGAAGAAACTAGAAGATGCAGAGGCTTAGTTACTTGGGATGAAAAAGTTCTTTGAGTTACATGAGTACACAGAAAACATGAAGGCCATAATTATTATCTTCAGCGTGAAAGGTAAAGCAGATATCTAGTGGGAAGATGTGAAGGCGGTTAGAGACATCAATATGGAGGACTTGAGTTGGCATGACTTCAAGAGGCTTTTCACGAAGAAGTACTTGTAAAAAAGGTACTACGATAGCAAGGACAAATAATTCTATGAGCTAAAGATGGGACCAATGACAGATGAAGAGTACATGACTAAGTTCCAAGAGCTATTGAGGTATGTACCGTATATTAAATATGAGAAGCTTAAAGTTCAATTATTTGTGAGTGGTTTTACATTAGCATTTAGAGATCAGATTGAGTATAATGAGCCTCTGTCACTTGAGGAACTTATTGAGAAATTGAAGCATTGCTATGAACATTTAAAGCATAAGAATGAATCTCAGCAAGGATGGAAAGGGAAGGATAATCATAAAGGTAAGGGTAAATGGTAGCCAAAAAGAACAACGTCTCTAAATGCAGAAGAGAAAGAAAATGTGGCACCAGAAAATAAGTTCAATGCAACTAGACAAGGACATGAGTC
Organism: Pinus tabuliformis; assembly: GCA_031772625.1. Lineage (NCBI taxonomy): Eukaryota > Viridiplantae > Streptophyta > Pinopsida > Pinales > Pinaceae > Pinus > Pinus tabuliformis. The sequence continues at coordinate 10,633,734 of CM062813.1, read as the reverse complement.
ACAGAAATAGCATAGAGGTGATGGTACTGGATAAATGGAGTGTTTGACATGCGGTAAGGAACACCTTAAGAGTTATTATCCACAAAATCAGGGTGGTAGGCCTCATATCTATAGTACATAGGAGGCGCAGACTATAGGGGATGTTGGTAAGAGCATTCCTCATATCTACGCAATACTGTATAATAGAGAGGAAGACCATCAAGCACCTATCATTGAGATGTGCGGTAAGATTTGTGATCAATTTTGTTTCTATTTTGAATGACCCTAGATCTGATTATAGTTATGCTAGTCCTAATTTGGTGGATAAGTTTGGTTTGAGTAAAGAAGTGCATGCAAAATCTTGGTTAGTGTAGTTGGTTATAGGTACAAAGAAAAGAGTGCATCATTGGGTAAGAGCTTGTGCATTTGAGTTGAATGGCATGTCTACAACAACGCACTTGAATGTATTGTTGTTGGGATAATATAATATGCTATTGGGTATGGACTGGATATACCTTGATAGGACCAAGATGGATTGTTATAACAAAGCCATTGAGTGCGTGGATGATAATGGAGAACCAAGAGTCTTATAGGGGAAGAAGAAATCCACATCAATTAGGATGGTGACATCTATGCAGGAAAGGTGTAGTCACAAGAAAGGGCATATGTTATTTCCTATTCATATTTCTAGCGACAAAGGTAAGGAAGTTGGGAATGTAGACATTTTGACCAACTACACTGTAACAACCATGATGAAAATTCCATGTAATAAAAGTTAATAAATGAAAAAATAATAACCACGGTTGATGGGACACTTATTCCAAGCTAAATGTTGGGCAAAAGCATATCGATGGGGATCACTTGTGTTTGTTTAATGGCTAAGGAAACTGGCAAATGCAATGGCTAAGGCTTTGGAAAGGAAAAATGTCATTTTTGGTGCATCTATTTATGAAAATAATGGAAATTAAGAGAAAAGGGCGGTGAAAGGTCACAGGTGTCATGTGAGGAGGAAATTGAAGGAAAATAATGGAAAATGAAGAAAATAGAGGTGTCATTCATAAAAACGCTTCTAAGCATCAGTTGGTAACCTTTTATCAGTTCAGTTTTGGAGCTCTCTCATTATTCTTCCTCTCTCATTCGCTTGGATACTTAGATTTTTCTTGGACCACTCTTGGAGGGTGTGGCATACTTGGATTTTTGAGCAAGAAGACAAAGGAAGAGAAGGAAAGGGCAAGAGGACATCAGGATCAACGGCTATAACGATATTTGCTTTCAGGTACTGAGTTTCATGTGTGTTTTCTTCACTATTTTTTCCATGCATGGCATATACATGTGGATTATTGGTCATGATATGTCGCTAACATGGAGGATTGCCTAGATTGACAGTGGATTTCCTAACCTTTTCATTTCTTGGATAGCCATGGAGATTGTGGGTTTATTTCATTGTTTCGTTTTGGTTGCTTCTAATCTTTCCTTAGCGTGGGTTGAGTTATTAGTTCCTAGAAGCCCTGGTTGGAAAAATGCTATGAAAGCCCTGTAACAACTTGGGTTAAGTTACTATTCCTAGAATCCTTGGTTTGACAAATGCTTTGGAAACCCTTGGTGGGTTGAGTTACTTGTCCTCGAAGCCTTGGTTGGCCAAATGCTCTGGAAGCTTGGAAGTACTTATGGGTTGAGTTACTAGTCTTGGAAGCCTTGGTTGGAACAAACGCTCTCAAAGCCCTAGAAGGCTTCGATAAAGATGAATTTGATGATTGTTTTGTGATGTCTGACTGTGAGGTGGAATCATGGTTGACGGGTTGAGGTGGATGGCCTCTCGAAGCCTTGGATGGTTTTAGATTGATGTGTTCTATGAGATCCTTCATTCATGCTTGGAATATGGCACAGTGGTGAATGGTTCAAGAGAGATTTGGTCAGCCATTATACGGTTGAGTGGAATGTGGAAGTCCCATCTTGGGTTTGGATTTTGCACCATCAATATGAGGTTACTTATCCTTATATTTCTATGAGTATTATATTGGTTTATATGTGGATCATATGGTTGTTATTTCATTGGTATTTATGTTTCTATTATGCTAGTTATATATATGTTTTATGATAATAGCTATGTATGGCTCTCATCATATTTTTACTAGCAAATGAATGGACAATGTATCTATGACCTAATGGATGAAATGGCAGTTGATGTGTTGAGGCATGAATGCTTTTTAGTGATTCTTATCTAAGTATGAGACCACTATGCTTAGATCTATTATTACACATGTAGATTACATGTTCGTGATATATTTGAAGAAATGTCTTTCATGGCTAGTAGGGGTCTAGTCAATGTCTCATTCAAGTGATTGCATTTATACTTCCATTTCCTTATTATTTTAATGTTATGAAAATGTCATCCAATTATGGGCAGTGGCCTCAGCTCTAGGCCTCAAAAATTGGCTCAAATCCCAGGGACACTGGCACAACAATGTGCAGACTAGTCCCTGGACGCTGGCTTGTGGGCCTGTGAGAGCATCCACAGGTCCCTGGATGTTGGCATGCCCATAGCATGAGAGAGTTCATAGGTCAACTCATCCAAAAGCTCAATGGGACCCAGGGGCTGGTGGGCAAAAAGGTTGGATTGGTTCCTGAGGGTCGTCATGCTGATGTTGAATGTCTGTATGGTGTGTTTTCGTTAGTTCCACTTCTTTAACATGGCTCAGGAGGTTGAATCATATCATAGTGGCGTCTCGTCGCATGTTTACCCTGGTTGGCCAATTGCTTGGGTAAATGTGGGAGGAGGTTTTTACAAAGTGGTATCAGAGCATGGTTCACCCCCTGGACTAGATGGGCCATGTGTTAGTCATGCATGTATGTCGATTGCATGTGTGTCTCTTACACTTACATTCCATGTGCCTATTGCATTTGCATGATGTTGATCATGGCTGTATTGATGTCGCCATGTGGAAGTTGATTTTGTTATTGTGGGATGCATTATCGTGAGTGTACGACTAGTTACATGTTGTTATATGTCGTTTACATGTATCATTTTTGCATGCTTGGTTACATTCTGATATGTTTGGTTACATTCTTGTATTCTTGGTTACATGTATCATTATTGTAGGTTTGGTTACAAGTATTGTTCGTTTATGCTTGATTACATGTGTTTATGCATGTACATGGTTGGTTACGTATTTCTTATGCATGTTCATGTTTGCATGTGGTTAAGTGTACAGTGATGCAATGGTTGTCGTCATGCATGAGGCCATGGTATGAGTTGTTGATAAGGTCGTGCATTGATGACTGGATCCTAGCTAGAATGATGGTTGCATGGTTATATTCTTATGTGTTATGTTTCTATATGTTGTCATGATTATGTTATACATGTATCACACTGATTTGTTGATCTTGCAGACAAGGTATCCTCCCCGAGCTATACTAAAGTACGTTGGTTTATTGTGATTTGGTTTAGTTGACATGATATACCTTGTACGAAGAAATTTCAAATTGATAGCAAGATGGTAGACTACAAGGACTCTCCATGTGAATCAAATGAGTAGTATGGTGTTTGGAACTCTTCCGATTTGGCAGATACATTTAGAATATTAAAGGAAGAAATAAGGAGTTGTAAGGAAGATAATGACAGAATCATGCAGGCATAGGAGAAACAAGCAGAGGTAAATGTAGTGATACTTTAGAGTTTGTCAGATTTGCAGTGACAGGGACCACGTCGAATCAGCTAAGAGTAGGAGGAAAAAACTAATGAGGCATATGGTAGTAGGTTGCATGGTGGTCATAGGTCATATAGAGATGACATAGTTAGAGATGGAAGATTGTTGGACACTTCGAATAGTAGGAGGGATAGACATAGGCACTATGATCATCATCATTATCATCCTTAGAGGAGAAGTGATAGGGGGTACTTACCAAACGAGTTAAAGAAAGAAAATCCACCTAATTTTGACGGAGAGATGAAAAAAGTATAAGATGTAGAGCCGTGCTTGCTTTGTATGAGGAAGTTCTTCAGGTTACATGATTATTCAGAGAACATGAATGCTAGAGTAGCTACATTCAGTCTCAAAGGTAAATTAGACATTTGGTGGGAAGATGTGAAGAATGTCAGATGTATTCATGAGGAATAACTGACTTGGATTGATTTTGAGCAGTTATTCAAGAATAATTATCTGTTGGAGATACTTTGATGATAGGGAAAAATAACTCTATGAGATAAAGATGGTATCTATGACAGATGAGGAGTACAATAGCAGGTTCTTCGAGTTACTGAGGTATGTTCCTTATTCACATAGAAGAAGGCCAAGATTCAGAGGTTCATCAGTGGATTATCAGTTGCATTTAAAGACAGGATTGAATTCGATGAGCCTAAATCATTGGAGGAAACCATTCAAAAGTTAAGGCATTGCTATGAGCAATATAAGCACAGATCTGCGACTAAGCTAGATTGGAAAGGTAATGAAAGGAACAAAGGAAAATGGGACAAGAAACGAGAAAGAACCCAGGGTATAGATAATAAAGAGAAGGTTGCACCATCTCTGAATTTCAATGCATCCGATAGAGGATAAGGACATCGACCTGAGGAGCAGAATAAGGAGCCTGTGTGGTGTTCGGCTAGTGGAGGGGATCATCACAAGAGAGATTGTCCACAGTATCAGGGTGGTAGTCCTCAGAGGTATAGTGCACAGGACATATAAAATGTTGGGGATGTTGGTCAAAGCGTTCCTTGCATTTATGCAGCATTGGATAGCAAACAGCCAGACCATCAAGCATCTATCATTGATATTGATGGTAAGCGTTGTGATCAAGTTATTTCCATTTTGATTGACCCTAGATCTAATTATAGCTTTGTTAGTCTTGAATTGGTGGATAAACATCGTTTGAGGAAGGATTTGCATGCAGAATCATGGTTAGTGCAGTTGGGTATAGGTACAAAGAAGCGAGTTCATCATTAGGTAAGAGATTGTGCATTTGATTTGAATGGTATACCTACTGCAACACATTTGAATGTATTACTGTTGGGATCAATATCATGTTTTTGGGCATGGATTGGTGGTACCTTCATAAAACCAAGGTAGATTTTTATGACAAAGAAATTGAGTGTGTGGATGACAATGGGGAACCAAGAGTCTTATAGGGTAAGAAGAAAGCCACATCCGTTAGGATTGGTGACAACTATTAAAGCAAAGCGTAGTCACCAAAAAGGGTGTGTGTTATTTGTTGTGCACATCTATAGAGACAAAGGTAAGGAAGTTGAAGATGCAGATGTTTTGAGCAGGTACCGAGTTATAAATAGTTTCGAGATGTATTTCCTCAGGACATTTCAGAGTTGCCACCTCACAGGGAGGTAGACTATTCTATTGAGTTGGTGCTAGTGGTAGCTCCAACATCAAAAGAACCTTACAAGATGAGCACAACTAAGTTTGTAGAGTTGAAGTTACAGTTAAAGGAAATGTTGGAGAAAGGATACGTTAGACCAAGTGTGCCACCTTGGGGTGCACCGATATTGTTTTTTAAGAAAAATGATGGTACTCTCAGATTGTGCATTGACTACAAGAAGCTGAACAAAGTGACCATCAAGAACATGTATTTGTTGACGAGGATTGATGGCTTGCTCAATCAATTAAATGGATCAATAGTGTTCTCGAAGATTGATCTGAGATCTGGATATCATCATGTATGCATCAAAGAGGAGGAAATTTACAAGACAACCTTCCAGACTAGGTATGGGCATTGTAAGTTTGTTGTAGTTACATTTGGCATAACCAATTCTCTAGCTACATTTATGTTCTTGATGAATAGTATGTTGTGTCCATATTTGGATAATTTTGTTATTGTGTTCATTGATGATATATTGGTATATTATAAAAATGAGGAAGAGCATGCTAAGCATTTAGCAGTAGTGTTAAGATTTTTGAGAGAGCATCAATTGTATGCTAAGCTCAGCAAGTTCAGTTTCTTTCAGACTAAGGTGCATTACTTGGGGCATGTTTTCCCCAAGGAGGGAATTGCAGGAGATCCAGAAAAGATAAGGGCCATCATGGAGTGGGTAGCTCCTTAGAATGTATATGGGGTGAGATATTTCATGGGGTTGGCAGGCTATTATAGGAGGTTCATCAGGAACTTCTCACAAATTTATTATCCTATCACATCATTGTAGAGGAAGGTAAGAATTTGAAATGGACAGAGGAGTGTGAGGCTAGTTTGAGCATCTTAAGTAGTTGTTGACACATGCACCCATGCTAAAGATTGTAGACCTAGACAAAGAGTTTGTGGTATGCACAGATTCTTGGAAGAAGGGACTTGGTGGAGTCCTTATGCAGGATGGGTAGGTGGTATGTTATGAGTTGTGAAAACTGAATGAGCACGAGAAGAACTACCTCAGAAATGATATTGAGTTGGCAATAATTATACATGCATTAAAGATGTGGAGACACTACCTTATGGGCAGGAGGTTTATAATTATGAGTGATCACAGTGGTTTGTGGTATCTATTTGACCAATCGAATTTGAATGGTATGCAGGCTCGATGGTTGAATACGATTAGTGAGTTCAACTTGGAGATTAGGTACATAAAAGGAAAAGAGAACGGACTGGAAAATGCTCTTAGCATGCAGATACATGTAACTCACTTAATATATATGAGCTCCCATGGGACAAACTTATAGGATTGGATATTGCAGGTAGGCCAAGAGGATGTAAAATATATGGAGCTGTGTATAGGTTGTAGAAGAGTACTAGTATAGGTACACGTGATGGTACAGGTATAGGTACAAGTGGTAGTACAGGTACATGTATAGGTAGTGGTACAGGTATAGGCATAGGTGCAGGTGAAGAGGATGTGGACTATTGCCTTACAACAAAAAAATTGGTTAGATTCAGAGACATGATATATGTTTCAGACAATAATGAGCTCAAGAAGGTGATCTTGAAGGAGTTTCATGCGAAACCATATTTGGGTCACCTTGGGCATCAGAAGACATTGACTGCAGTGAATATATTTTATTATTGGCCAAACCTGAAGAGGGATGTAGCAGAGTTTGTGGCTAGGTGTTTTGATTTTCAACATGTGAAAGAAGAGTGTAAGAATCCAGGTCGATTTCTATAGACAATTGTGATTCCAGAGTGGAAATGGAAATTCATTTCCATGGACTTCATCACAAGTTTACTGAGGACAGTAAGACAACATGATTCCATCATGGTTATTGTGGACAGGTTGACAAAGGTTGCACACTTCATTCCAGGTAAGTATACATTCTCATCTAGCGATGTAGCATAGGTATTCATGAGAGCTATGGTCAGATGACATGGTGTTCTGAAGAAGATCGTGTCAGACAGGGATGCAAAGTTCACTTCCAAGTTTTTGAAGGGGTTGTTTGCAGGTTTGGGCACAGAGTTGGCATTAAGTACAACTTATCATCCCTAGACAGATGGATATACAAAGAGGGTCAATAGGATATTGGAGGACATGTTGAGGATGTATGTGATGCATCAATAGGGAAAATGGGAAGAGTATCATCCATTGGTAAAGGTCACTTACAACAATGGGTATCAGGAATCTTTGAGGATGAGTCTATTTGAGGCATTGTATGGGAGGAGTTTCAATACTCCTATGAGTTGGAGTGATATAGTTAATAGGGTGTTGATTGGACCAGGCATGTTGGAAGACATGGAATAGGAGATGTAAGTTATAAATAATAATCTAAAGGAAGCATACGATAGGAATAAGAGCTATCTAGATCATAATATGTTGTTCAAGGAGTTTTATGTTGGGGAACAGGTGTACTTGTGCATCAAATCAAAGAAGATATCCTTACGTATTGGATCATGTGCCAAGCTGGCACCACGGTTTTGTGGACCCTTTAGTATCATTGAGAGGCTTGGGCCAGTAGCCTATCGACTTGCACTACCTCCAACAGCGAAAGTCCGTGATTTTTTCCAGGTGTCATTCCTTAAGAAGTATGTTAAAGATGTTGATCATGTGGTTGACAGGTTTGTATTGCAGGTGGAACCATATGGATAATTCCCACCGGAGCCTAAGTGTATATAGCAGAAATAGGTGTTCATGCCCTGAAATTGAGCAATCAAGCGAGCTAAGGTGAAATGGAAGCACTTTGGATACGATGAATCTACATGGGAGATGGCGGATTAGATGCAGGCTATGATCCTTCCTTGTTTTCCGGTTGAGGCAAAGTAGTTTTGTTATGGTGTTTTGGTACATGTTTTAATGGTGTTTGGTATGTTATCACTCCTTAGTTTCCCAGGGATGAGAAAGGAAACCGAAGAGGTAACCACAAACCAACATTTAACATGGCAGCTAGCCATGCCAAATGAGAGAGGGCTCTCTCTAAATGAACCTCACGTCCAATGAAAGTGATTAGAGAACATTAGGGTTTTAGGCTTCGTATCAACTCAGTAGGGTTTTGATTTGGGTTTTTTTGGATAAAGATCACTAGGTTTAGGGACTAGGCCAAATATTCCAAAAGATCAGTTGAAGTCATCGAATGAGGTAAGATAGATGTAAGCAGTGACATAAAGTGATTTTTCATTGTAGTGTGGTGAGGAGGAAATCATATGAATGAGAATAAGTCATCAGATGCATCAATTCACTTATCTAGAAGGAAAACATATATATGCTAATCTCAAACAAAACAAAACATTTAGATAATGGTTTTTATTTAACACTTAAGAGATAAAGAATAAGAAGAAATATGAATAGCTGCTAGTAGCATCCAACAATCATATGCATAAGAAAAAATAGAGAAAAAAAATGTCACTGACCACAACATATGAATCCCATAAAAATAGTTGCAACTGTATATTAAATCTCTGCAAAAATGGAGTATACTAGTCCCAAAATGTATCAACTTCAAGTATCCAACCCTTGATTACATTACATTTCAGCCTCATATAGGAGATGAGGTAAAATTCCTCCTAAGGAGTTCGAATTCTATCTTGAAAAAGTAAACTAAGAAGGTACATGAACCTATCCTATCTCTGATTAGACCTAGGAGGAGTTAGAACAAACATCCCTCCTTTTAACTAACTTATCCTATCTCTAAAAGAGTATCCAATGTTCAATTTAACCATATGATATTTACTTTTAAAATGTAATCAAAAAATCTAATTTACCATTTACATTAACCTTGTTTCACTTTTAACTCTTTACATATAGTAAAAACATTGCTCACACAAAAACGCAACAACTCCTAGAAAAAGCGCAACGAATAGTTGGCTTGATATTTTCATGACTTGAAAGAGGTTTTAAGCTTTGTTGAAGACCCGTGAAGAAATTATGGGATTTCCTCTACACCTTGGAACCTTTTAACCATCCAAAATAATCATTTAAGCCTCCTCAAACTTGGCTTCAAAAGGGACTCTCCAGAAATGGAGCAAATTCGCTAGAAGCACAATGAAACAATAGGGATCAAAGATGAATTGATATAATTTTAACCATAACACTCTTTACAAAGCTGGGAGAATTTTTTATATATAAGGTTGTTTTTGAGAAAAACCTTTCTCATTTCTTGGGAATTCGTTTCCATTTGCTTAGAATCCGTGCCACAAAATAATGACTAAAACAAACAAGAAAACTTGGAGAATTTGATTTTCTGAAATAGGCCTCCATGAAAGTCAAATATCTCCCAATATATGATGCCTATGTATAAAATGAAGGAGTTTATTGTGACTGGGTCTGTCATTAATAAAAACCACCTTTGGCTTTCCAAAATTCATCTTCTTTTGGTCTGAAACCTCTTTTGAAAATGATGACAAAAAAAGAGAGTCAAAAGCGCAGCGAATTTGAAAGGAGGGAAATGAGAGGGAAGGGGAATAGGAAAAATTATAAGAAAATTATGGGGGATAAGGATAGAATTTAGGAAGACAATTGAGGTGGAATTTCTTGAAATGAGTGAGAAAAGAGGGGTGAAAATGGCAAAACACAGACTTAGGCTAGAAACGCAACAACAAGCTAGGTTTTTGAGGAAAAATGGAAAAATGAGGGAATTTTTATGAGGGGAATGGTGGAGACTATTTGATGAGGTTAATTAAGGATGTATAGACTTAGAAAGAAGGATATTTCCTCTCAAAATAAGCAAGAGACCATTGAAGTGGAAAACGCAGCAAAACCCTAGGAATGAATTTTTAATCAGTTTTCTAAGGAAAGAGACTGCATAGAAGGTTTGTGAAGCTTGAATTACTTGTTTAAAGAGGCTTTAAAGCAATTGAGATGATAACTGAACCTTTTCTTTCTCCCTTTGGTCTCCAAATGAAAAGTGCAACAACCTCCTCTAGAAACGCAACAAGCAATGAACAAGGGTAGTGATGAAGAAATTTGAATCTCTGATGGCTATGGCATATCTTCAAAGAGGTAAAAAGGAATTCTTGAGCTCTTGGAAGCACACAATGAAGTTTTGAAAATATTTGATGCTCCTTTATAGCTTGAAAAATCATTTTTTTGCTTGAAAATGAAGTGACATCATGTGTACTTTTGACAAAATGACTTCATGATGTGATTTGTACTGCAACAATGTTTCTTCAATAGGAAGGCTAGATATCCATGTGAAGAAGATGTACTTTGATTCTCTCAAAACACTTTATTCCCTAATTACTAACTCCCTTGTTGATGGCCATAATCGATGACATGACTCCGTAATTTAGAATGATGAGAGATAATGATGGAAATCTTATGCATATCTTTGACCATGAGTTAGAATTTTTAACTCTCAAAGTATGCATCCTTATGATTCTATGACCTGTAAGATGACCAACTAACTCATTTTATGATTATGACAGGAAATGATGACATGACCATGATGGTTTTTTGTGGCCTAGGATAAGTGCAAGGAGTAGAAATGACACCTAGACAATGACTTAGGACCATTTGACAACCAAGAGAGATGTCAAATTTAATTTGAAAATATTATAATTTGACCTAAGACTCTATCAACAATAGAAAGAGTAAATTTGATCAATGTAACTATAAGACTATAACATTGGCTACAATGGGGATGGCAGATCCTTTAGGAGGTGTCAAGAACACCGTAAACCAGGTAGCCTTGTTTATTGGGCAATGGAGTCGCTGTAGCTATAATCTTCAAACTGACTCAAATTAAACTGAAAATTGAACTGTACCATCAACTGCAAACTCTACTGGAAATTGACACTAAAAAACATGCTCATAATTTTGAGCTTATTCATCACACCTTATCTATTCTAATTGTTCCATAAGTGATCTGATCAAGTGAATTCGAAGATCCATTGTAACCAATCAAGTACGTGACTACTTGCCTGATGCTTGTATTCCACTCCACCAGGCATAAAGAAAGAGTTAGAAGATGGAAAATAAAAATGATACCTAAGTCCAAAACCTATGTTGGTTAATAAAACAAACACCACTTTTTTTGATGCTTCCAAAACACTGCCTAAGGGGTCTTGAAAATCATGAAACGTTACTTCTTGTGGATCAATGAAAAGAAGGGAGATGCTTTAAAATATAATGGTTGATTGTTCTTATTCATTTTGTTGATCCCTCTTAAATGGAAATGCAACAATGTAATCTTCCATATTATCCAGATCAGGGACAAGATTTGCATGTTCTTGATCTTCAATTGAGGTAGCCAAATCAGCATCAACACAAATATCTACAAGTGGCTTTTCATGTCTATTAGAATGAAAATTGTCTTGGCTTTGAAAAAATTCTATATCTTGATCTTTCGAAGGTTTCTAATAATATTCATCAAAATCAAGACAACAAACATGTTGTACATTGTTTTTAACCTCAATGGATAAATCATGATTTTCTAGAGTTTCTTTACAAGCACACTCAAAATTCTCATCTGCACATATTTCCTCCTGAATTAAAAACTCAGAAGAGGAAAGGAATGAAGGGTAGATGGAAATAACATCTTTATATATATCTTGATCGCTTGAAGATTGGTAGGACTACTGCAAATTATTATCAACTTCGGAAAATGGAAGATCAATGTCATCTTTTGAAGAATTCTGCTCAAGTTCACTATCATCCAGGGTAGAATCCATGATCCTCTCATGGTGGAAAAAAGGTTTTTCATTCAAATCATCCAAGCATTCATCATCCATAAACTCTTCATCACCATAAGCACTTTCCATCTCTCGAATAAAAGTCTCAAAGTCATCACAGCAGCCTCAATCAAAAGCAGAGAAGGATAGGCTTCTGTATACTTCTCAAAAAATACTGAGGGAAAATCCTTGAGAGAATAAATACAAGTAGGAGGCAAGCTTTCATACCAAAACCATTCTCTTTCTTATAATGTGATCATGAACATTTTCATTAAACAATCTTCATGAAAATTAATCCTCAGCTTACGCACATGCATATGAAATCTTATTAAATGAAGTTTAGCATCATCACCTTTTCCATCTCTGAATTTTGGCAAGTATTTTTTCCAATCTACCTGAGGCATATGACATGGAAAGCCTAGAACATGATCTCAATGCATAGGAGCATACCTTCTGGGTTGAGAACTCATTTCGATTTCTAGATCCTGCTGCTAGTGGAGTCTTTGGATCAAGTTGGAGTCGTGAGGTGAATGTTGCAGCCTTCATATGTTTGACTATTGTCCCATCAACAATCAAATATACAATGTGAGCAATCTCTCCCAAAGAAGATTAACATTCATTTTGATCCTCGGCAACGACACCAAAATGTTAGAACTGCTTAGTTTCCCAAGGTTGAGAAAGGAAAAAAAAGAGGTAACCATAGACCAACTTTTAACTTGGTAGCTAGCCCTACCAAATCAGAGAGGGCTCTCTCTAAATCAACCTCACAACCAATGAAAGTCACTAGAGAACATTAGGGTTTTAGTCTAGGTATCAGCTTAGTAGGCTTTTCAATTGGGTTTTGTTGGATAAAGAGCACTAGGTTTAGGAACTAGGCCAAGTATTCCAAAAGATCAGTTTCAGTAATGGAATGAGGCAAGATAGATGTAACCAGTGACACAAAGTGATCTGTCATTGTAGTGTGGTGAGGAGGAAATCATATGAATGAGAATAAGTGAGCAGATGCATGAATTCACTTATTTGGAAGGAAAACATTTATATGCTAATCTCAAACAAAATATAAAATTTAGCTAATGATTTCTTTTTAACACTTAAGAGATAAAGCATAAGAATAAATATGAATAGTTTCTAGTAGCATGGAACAATATTATGCATAAGAAAAACTGGAGAAAAATAGTGTCACTCACAACAACACATGAATCCCATAAAAATAGCTACAACTGTATATTACATCTCTACAAAAATGGAGTATGCTAGTCCCAAAATGTATCAACTTCAAGTCTCCAACCCCTGATTACATTACATTTCAGCCTCATATAGGATATGAGGTTGAATTCTATCTTCAAAAATTCAACTAAGAAGGTACATGTACCTATCCTATCTCTGCTAAGACCTAGGAGGAGTTAGAACATACTTTCCTCCTTTTAGCTAACTGATCCTATCTCTAAAAGAGTATCCAATGTTCAATTTAACCATAGGATATTTACATTTACAATTCCATAAAAAATATAATTTACCATTTACATTAACCTTGTTTCACTTTTAACTCTTTACATGTAGTAAAAACATTTCTCACACAGAAACGCAACAAATTTCTGAGAAACGCAACAACTCCTAGTAGAAGCGCAACGAATAGTTGGCTTGATATTTTGATGACTTGGAAGAGGTTTTAAGCTTTGCTGAAGACCTATGAAGAAAGTTTGGGATGTCCTCTACACCCTGGAACCTTTGAACCATCGAAAATCATCATTTAAGCCTCCTCAAACTTGACTTCAAAAGAAACTGTCCAAAAACACAACAAATTCTCTAGAAGCGCAGCAAAAAAATAGGGGTCAAAGATGAACTGATATATTTTTAACCATAACACATTTTAAAAAACTGCAAGAATTTTTATAAATAAGGTTGTTTTGGAGAAAAAAATCTCTCGGATTTTGGAAATTCGTTTCCATTTGCTCGTAATCCATGCCACAAAATAATGGCTAACACAGACAATAAAAATTAGAGAATTTGATTTTCTGAAATAAGCCTCCAAGAAAGTCAAATATCTCCCAATATATGATACCTGTGTAGAAACGGAAGGAGGTTATTATGATTGGGTTTGTGCTTAATGAAAATTTCCTTTGGTTTTCCAAAATGAATCTTCATTTGGTTAGAAAGTGCTTTTGAAAATGATGACCAAAAACAGAATCAAAAGCATATCACATTTCAAAGGAGGGAAATGAGAGGGAAGGGGAATAGGATAATTTCTAAGAAAATTATGGGGGTAGGGATAGATTTTATGAAGAAAATGGAGGTGGAATTTCTTGAAATGAGTGATAAAATAATGTGAAAAGGGAAAAACACAGACTTAGGTTAGAAACGCAACAACAAGCTAGGTTTTTGAGGAAAAATGGGAAAATGAGGGGAATGGTGGAGTCTGTTTGATGAGGTTAATTAAGGATGTATACACTTATAAATAAGGAGTTTTCCTCTCAAAATAAGCAAGAGACCATTGAAGTGGGAAAGGCAACAAAACCCTAGGAATGGATTTTTAAGGAGTTTTATGAGGAAAGAGACTGCATAGAAGGTTTGTGAAGCTTGAATTACTTGTTTAAAGAGGCTTTAAATAAATTGAGATGATAACTAAACGTTTTATTTCTCTCTTTGGTCTCCAAATGAAAAGCTCAACAACCTCCTCCAGAAACACAACAAGCAATGAACAAGGGTAGTGATGAAGGAATTTGAATCTGTGATGCCTATGGCATATCTTTAAAGAGGTAAAAGGAATTCTTGAGCTCTTAGAAGGATACAATGAAGTTTTGAAAATATTTGATGCTCCTTTATAACTTGAAAATTCATTTTTTGGCTTGATAGTGGAGTGACATCATGTGTACTTTTGACAAAATGACTTGATGATGTGATTTGTACTGCAACAATGTTTCTTTAATAGGAAGGCTAGATCTCCATGTGAAGCAGATGTAATTTGATTCTCTTAAAACAATTTATTCCCTAATTGCTAACTCCCTTGATGATGACCATAATGGATGACATGAATCCCTATTTCAAAATGATGAGAGATAATGATGGACATCTTATGCATATCTTTGACCATGACTTAGAATTTTTAACTCTCAAAGTATGCATCCTTATGATTCTATGACCAGTATGATGACCAACTAACTCATTTGATGATTATGACAGGAAATGATGACATGACCATGATGGCTGTTTCTGACCTAGGATAAGTGGAGGGAGTAGCAATGACACCTAGAAAATGACTTAGGACCATTTGAAAACCAAGAGAGATGTCAAATTTAATTTGAAAATATTATAATTTGACCTAAGACTCTATCAACAATAAAAAGAGATAAATTTGATCACTGTAACTATAAGACTCTAACATGGTATATGTACATATGTATATGGATTTAAATACTGCCATGAGCTATGTTATAAAGCTCCAATAAGAGGTATGTGTTTCATGTCATTATGATGTTATGTTTGATATGTTTTCATGTTGGTTTGCTTCTCAGTAGGTTGAATTTGATCATTGTAAATGCTGCATCAAGCTAAGTTATAAAGCTCCATCGACAATATATTTTTGTTACAATATTATTGTGGTTGCAGGTGTTGTTGAACATCGAGGATAGTGTTCCCCCAAGGGGGAGGTTTCCGTAACATCCTTGGTGAAAATTCCATGTAATAAAAGTTAATAAAGGAAAAAATAATGAACACGGTTGATGGGACACTTATTCCAAGTTGAATGTTGGGAAAAACCATAGTGATGGGGATCACTTGAGGTTATTTAATGGCTAAGGAAATTGGAAATTGCAATGGCTAAGAATTTTTAAAGGCAAAATGGCATTTTTGGCACATTTATTTACAAAAATAATGGAAATTAGAAGAAAAGAGAGGTGAAAGGTCATAGGTTGCATGTGAGGATAAAGTTGAAGGAAAATAATGGAAAATGAAGAAAATAGAGGCCTCATTCCTAAAAAGGCTTCTGAGGATCAGTTGGTAACCTTTTGTCAGTTTAGTTTTGGAGCTACCTTTTTACTCTCTCTCATACTCTTGGATACATAGACTTTTCTTGGATCACTATTAGAGGGTGTGGCATACTCGAATTTTGGAGAAAGAAGGAAAAGGAAGAGAATGAAAGAGCAAGAGGACATCGAGATCAAAAACTACAATGTGGTTTTCTTGCAGGTGGTGAGTTGCATGTGTGTTTTCCTCACTAGTTTTGGCATGCATGGCATATGCATGTGGATTATTGATCATGATATGTCACTGGCATGGCAGATTTCCTCGATTGATAGTGGATTACCTAGCCTTTCTATTTCCTAGATAGCCATGGAGATTGTGGGTTTATCTCATTGTCTTGTTTTGGTTGGTTCTCAGGTTTCCCTATCTTGGGTTGAGTTATTAGTTCTTGGATGCCTTGGTTGGACAAACGCTCTGCAAGCCATGTAACAACTTGGGTTGAGTTACTAGTCTTGGAAGTCTTGGTTCGAGAAACGCTCTGGAAACCCTTGGTGGGTTGAGCTACTAGTCTTGGAAGTCTTGGTTGGAGAAACGCTCTGGAAGCCCTTGGTGGGTTGAGTTACTAGTCCTGGAAGCCCTGGTTGGAAGAAAATCTCATGAAGCACTGGAAGGCTTGGATAGAGACCAATATGATGATGGTTTTGTGATGTCCAACTATGAGGTGGAATCAATGCTGATGGGTTGAGGTAGATGGCGTCTAGAAGCCCTGGATGGTTTTAGATTGATGTGTTCTATGAGATCCCACATTCATACTTGGAATATGGCACAGGGGTGAATGGTTGAAGAGAGATTTGGCTCAGCCATTCTACGACCAGCTGGAATGTGGAAGTCCCATCCAAGGTTTGGATTTTTCATCATCAATGTGAAGTTATTTCTCCTTGTATTTCTATGAGTATTATATTGGTTTATAGGTGCATCATATAGTTGTGATTTAAATGGTATTTATATTTCTGTTATGCTAGTTATAATTATGTTTTATGACAATAGCTATGTATGGCTTTCATCATGTTTTTACTGGTAAATGAATGAACAATGTATCTATGACCTAATGGATGAAATGGCAGTTGATGTGTTGAGGCGTCAATGCTTCTTAGCGATTCTTAGCTAAGTATGAGACCCCTACTCTTAGATCTACTATTTCACATGTAGATACATATTCGTGATATGTTTGACGAAATGCTTATCATGGCTAGTAGGGGTCCAGTCAAGGTCTCATTTAAGTGATTTCATTTATACTGTAATTTCCTTGTTATTTTACTATTCTAAAGATGTCATTCAATTATGGGCAATGAATTGGGCTCTAGGCCTTAAAAAGTGGCTCAAATCCTAGGGATGTTGGCACAACAGTGAGAAAAATAGGCCTTGGATGCTGGCTTGTAGGTCTGTGAGAGCATCCAGAGGTCCCTGGACACTAGCATGCCCATAACATGAGAGGTTCCAGAGGTCAAGTGGTCCAAAAGCTCAGTGGGACCCAGGGGCTGGTTGGCAGAAAGGTTGGGTTCGTTCTTGAGGGTCCTAATGCCGATGTCGAATGTCTATATGGTGTGTTTCCATCGGTTCCACTTCCTTAATGTGACATAGGAGGTTGAATCCTATCATAGTGGTCTCTCGTCGCATGTATACTTATCTTTTGAGTTAGTGCCAGGGGCAACTCCATAATCAAAAGCACCTTACAAGATGAGTACACTTGAGTTGGTAGAGTTAAAGTTGTAGCTGAAATATATGCTTGACAAGGAATAGATTAGGCGAAGTGTATCACCTTGGGGCACACAGGTATTGTTTGAGAAGAACAAGGATGGTACTCTCAAATTATGCGTTGACTATAGGCACTTGAACAAAGTGACCGTCAAGAAAAAGTATTTGTTGCTTAGGATTGATGACTTGTTTGATTAGCTAAACGGATCAGTAGTTTTCTTGAAGATTGATTTGAGATCAAGATATCATTAGGTGTGCATTAAAGAAGAGGACATTTACAAGACAACTTTCTGGAGTAGGTATGGGCATTATGAGTTTGTTGTAGTTCCATCTAGTTTGACTAATGCTCCAACAAACTTTATGTGCTTGATGAGTAGTGTATTACGTCCCTATTTGGACAAGTTTGTTATTGTGTTCATTGACAACATATTGGTATATTCTAAAAATGAAGAAGAGCATGTTGAGCATTTGGTAGCAGTGTTGAGGTTGTTGAGAGAGGATCAATTATATGCTAAGATCAACAAGTGAAGTTTCTTTTAGACTGAGGTACATTACTTGGGACATGTTGTCTGCAAGGAGGGCATAACAGTGGATCTAGAGAAGATAAGATCTATCATGCAGTGTACAACTCCTAGGAATGTAGATGAGGTGATATCTTTCGTGGGATTGGCAGGTTACTACAGAAGGTTAATCAAGAACTTCTTGTAGATCTCTTATCTTATTACATCATTGCAGAGGAAAGGTAAGAAGTTTGAATGGACAGAGGATTGCGAGGCAAGTTTTGAGTAGCTTAAGTAGTTGTTTACACATGCACGAGTGTTAAAGATTGTAGATCCAGACAAAGAGTTTGTAGTATGTACAGATTCTTGCAACAGAGGACTTGGTGCAGTCCTTATGCAGGATGGACAGGTGGTATGCTACGAGTCATAGAAACTAAATGAACATGAGCAGAACTAGCAGACACATGATCTTGAGTTGGAATCCATAATACATTCATTGAAGATGTGGAAGCACTATATTCTTGACAAGAAGTTTGTATTGATGAGTTATCACAGTGGGTTGAGCTACTTATTTGACAAGCCAAATATGAATTCTAGGTAGGCTAGATGGTTGGCCAAGATCAATAAGTTTGACTTCGAGTTCAGGTATATCAAAGGAAAGGAGAAAATGGTCATGTACGCTATTAGCGGGCGGGTACAAGTAAATTATATAGCAGGTATGAGTTCCTATGGGACATATCTTTAAGATAGGATCTTGCAGGGAGGTTAGCAGGATGTCAGGTATATGGAGATTATGCACGGGTAGTAGTACAAGTACATGTACAGGTAAAGGTGCAGGTGCATAAGCCATGGAATATTGTCTTACAACAGATGGATTGGTCAGGCTTAGAGATAGGATATATGTGTCAAATACCAGTGAGCTGAAGAAAGTGATCTTGAGTGAGTTTCATGTGAAACCATATTCAGGTCATCGAGTTTATCATAAGACATTGACAACAGTGAAGAAATTATATTATTGGCCAAATTTGAAGAGGAACTTAGCAGAGTTTGTGGCTAGGTGTTTTTATTTTCAGCAGGTGAAGGCAAAGTGTAATCATCTAAGTGGATTGTTGTAGCCAATTGCGCTTCCAAAGTGGAAATGGGAAGTCATTTCCATGGAATTTGTCACAGGATTGCCGAGGATAGTGAGACAGAATGATTCCATCATGGTTGTTGTGGACAGGTTGACAAAGGTTGCGCACTTCATTTCAGTGAATTTTACATTCTCATCTAGTGAAATAGCACATGTATTCATCGAATATGTGGTTAGATTGCATGGTGTTCTGAAGAAGATTGTGTCAAACAAGGATGCGAAGTTCACTTCCAAGTGTTGGAAGGAGTTATTAGTAGGTTTGGACATAGAGTTGGCCTTCAATATAGCTTATTCTCTGTAGACAAATGGACAAAAAGAGAGGGTTAACATGATATTGGAGGACATGTTGAGGATATAAGTGATGCATCAACAGTGAAATGGGAAGAGTATCTTCCATTGGTAGAGTTCGCTTACAACAATGGGCATTAGGAATCTTTGAAGATGAGTTTATTTGAGGCATTGTATGGCTGAAGTTGTAATACTCTCATAAGTTGCAGTGATCCAGTTAATAGGGTGTTGATTAGACCAGATATGTTGGCGGAAATGGAATAGGAAATAAAGGTAATAAAGAATAATTTAAAAGTAGCACGGGATAGGTAGAAGAGCTATGTAGATCAGAACAGGTTATTCAAGGAGTTCCAAGTTGGGGAACATGTATAATTTCTTATCAAACCAAAGAAGATCTCCTTGTGTATTGGATCATGTACCAAGCTAGCACCCCAATTTTGGTGGACCTTTCAGGATTATTGAGAGTATTAGTCCAAT